>JAXCMG010000088.1:1334866-1419091 GCA_034642415.1 Podarcis siculus | reverse complement strand
TTTCTTTCTTTCTTTCTTTCTTTCTTTCTTTCTTTCTTTCTTTCTTTCTTTCTTTCTCCCTGCTTCGCTACAACAGGTCTTCTCTCTTTTTAAGTGTCAAGCAAAGATGAGCCTGTCCCCTTTATTAGCTCAGTCTTTACAGAAGCCATGTCCATATAAATGAGAGTGGCTGCTTTCGATGGGCTCCTGGTTAACTCCTGGGCATGTGCAGAGAGCCAGCATACTCCACTCGCCTGTGGGCCTCGTGCCGCCTTCTCTGGCGCGAGTCCTTCTATGCATAAACCAGCCCATTGTTCTTGAGGATTAAAAAATGTACAGTCTTCTATATACTCCTTCCCACCCGCTTTTTTAAACCACCAGACAGGGTGAGATTCTGAGCATGTCAAGACTGCTGCCCCTCACGAAGGAATCCCTGGTTGCCGGGGATTCGTTCCCCTTGGAACAGCGAGCGCTGGAGGTAAGTGAGAGTCCCCGTCTCCTGAGCATGTACAAAATTCCCATGTGAACGAGGCTTTCTCAGGAGCGGGGGGGCGTGGCTGGCCGGGAGACCGGAGCGCAGTCGCCTGAGGGGGCGGAAATCACACTTTTTCCCGCCAAAAGAAGCTCGCTTCCGCCCCTTCCCCCTCCTCCCAGCCTCAAAAGCGCGCATGCGCCCTCCCCCCCCTTGTCCAAAGCCGGGCTGCGTTTTTGTTTATTCGGAAAGGAAAGGGGGGGGGGGAAAGAAAACACAAACGGGAGTGGCGGCGCGGCGCACGCGCGTCTCGGAGGCGCCGGTTGGCCGCCGCCGCGCGTTCGAAAGGCGCTCGCCGCCGGCTATTGGTTGCTCCGGCCCGGTAAGCCCCGCCTCTTCCTGCCCACCGCCGAACCCCCAGCGTCCCCTCCGGTTCCGCCGCTGTCGCCGCCGCCGCTTCGTGCTACCGTCGCTGAAGGGGCCGCCGCCGCCGCCGCCGCTTTGTGCCTCGCTCGCCGAAAGAGAGAGGGGTGTGAGGGGAGAGGAGGAGGCCCTGAAGCCGGTGAGTGGCGGGCGGGCGGGGTCAAAGGTCACGCGTTGGGCCCGCGCTCCTATTTGCATAACGCTTTTTTTTGTATGCGTGTGACGCTTTTGGCCTCGGGAGGCCTGCGCTGGTCTCGGTGCCGCGGGCCGGGCAGGGGGGCGGGGCGGCCCCGGTAACCTGGCAGGCTCATTCCGTGGGGCCTGGATGGCGGTGGCCGCGGCTGCTGCGCCAGCCCCTCTGGCCCGGAGGGGAGGAGCTCGGGGCTCACGGCACACCTTGGCAGCGGCCCCCGGACTGGACCTACGGAGCAGCCCCTGCGCATCCTCCTCTTCGCTGCTGCTGCTGCTGCGCAGAGAGAAACGAGAGGCAGAAAGCGGCACACACCGAGGTCCGTTTCCATGGCTGGCTAACTGACAGGCTGGCGCAGAAGACGGACTCGTCCAGCCTCTCTCCTCCTTGCTTACCTGCCTTAGGTGGCAGCTGAAGCGCGTTCCCCACGCCCAAAGTTTGCTTGTCCACACGCAGCTACAATAACCCCCAGCATCCTTAGCAAACTGCAGCTCCCAGGAGCCTTTGAGCAGGGTGAGCTTTTCGATGTGCGTGCTGCGTGTGCAGCCTCGCCAGTGCTTATATCGCACTTTACAAAAAAAAGAGCTGGGTCCCCCTAGTTTGAAATGCTTGTCATTCCAAGGGAGCTGACAGCAGTGCCTTTTCAGGCTGCTGGGAGGAAAGGAGGGGGAGGCTCAGCAGTAGGCGGCGCCAGAGCCGATGACAGAGGTAACTAAATTCTAGTTTTGTACCCATTCACCCCCCTGTTGAGTTCCACAAGGGCAACATTGAGACGACGGCGAGGAGGGAAAACTGATAGGCACAGCCATTCCACGGAGCTGGATGTAAGTAAGGAGGAAGGTGGGGACTGGCAGAGGACAGTGCTCCTTTTCCTCTAATGGACTAGCCTCCACTGGCAGCCAATGTGGTGCCCTGGACTACAACTCCCAGCATTGACCCTGACCATTGGCCACACTATCTCCAGTGAGATCTGGAGGGCACCACATTGGCAACTTCCGTATGAATGCAATCTATTATTAAATCCAGGGGAAAACTGGTGTTCTCCAAAGCTTTTTGACTACAACTTCCATCAGCCCCAGCCAGGATATTTGTATGCTGCTGGGGCTGCTGGGTATCTGAGGAAGGCATAATGCTGAACAGGAGAGACACAAGGAAAAGGGGAGGCAGCAGTAAATAGAGGAAGGGCAGCTGTGCTCTGTCTGGTCCAATAATGTGGATTCGGGGCAAGTCAGGGGCTTCAGACGTTGGTGGGCCCAGGATCCCTGATCATTGCTGATGGGTGTTGGAGTCCAACAACATCTGGAGGGCCTTCACACAGCCCGTTGCCCTGGTTTGCTTTCAGGGAGGGGTGAGAGCTAAGGGTCATTCCAGGAGGTGGGTGTTGAGGAAGGCTTTGCAGGATGAAATAGAGCAGAGGTGCTGGTGTGCAGGTGTCTGGTAAGGTGCTCTGGGCATAAGGGGCAACAATGGAGGAATTATGAAGTTACATAAGGGAGCAGTAGATCCAAGGGTGGTGAAACGGAAACTACAAGGAGGATGGGCAAGACGCAGAAGAATCTTGAAAACTTTTATCAGGTGGAGGTAGCAACTCCAGAATCACATTCTAGGTGTGGTTCTGTAGCTCCTTCCTCCTCCAGCCTAGCACCACCTGCTTTGGGGGCTAATGGCTGAAGCAGACAAGAGCTGCTTCTACACCTCAGGTTTCTGGTAGAAAAGCTAAAATCTAGACTTAATTAGGGAAATATCGTAGCACAGTTTGCACCTGCTTTGCAAACAGAATATCCACATTCAGTCCCTGATAGCATCTGTAGTGATGCTACCTGAACCCCTGGAGAGCCATTGCTGCCAGTCTGTGTAGACAACAGTGAGCTAGATGGACCCAGAGGCCTGGCTCAATATATACTTATTGTGGTGTTTCCATTGTGGTCTCTGATCTCTGTCTTGCCTATAGCAGAATCCACAAGCGATGATTCCTTAAGGTTCCAGTGCAAAATTCTTTCATCTCGACCAGCCGCTTCATTTTGGATTCAGCAGGAAAGACGCACACAGAGGCATCCCTCCCCCACCCTGCAAGCAGTGTCAGAGATACCAGGAGGCCTGTCACAAGGAGGAAGAGGAGGAATGCTGTCCATGTGGACTATTTTAATCCAGCACAGAATTTCCAACTGAAGTTAGCTTGAGCCACAGGAAGGTATAGAGTCGTGTTAATTTAGGCACTGACATTGTTCCTGGAAACGCTTTTAGCCTCTTTTGAGAAGTGGCAGAGTGTAGCATCTCAGTGGCTGAACTGCCAACTTGGATGCCCCAGTGCAAATCCTGTCTCTGCTATGAGCTTGTTAGATGGCCTTAAGGCAAGTCTCTCAACCTTATTGCACCCCCTAACCTACAACTGGGGGGCACAGCTATAAGGGCTGTAGTAGCAAATTGCCTTGGACGCTTGTACAGCAGGTGGTTTATAATAATGATTCCATCAGCTTCCCCCAACCTCTGGTGCCCTACAGGTGTTTTGAACTGCGGCTTCCATTGGCCCCCTGCCAGCACAGCTGTATGATGCTGGGGATGATGGGAGTTGTAGACCAATACATCTGGAGGACTGGGATACACGATCAGAGTATTGGGTAGGTGCTGAAAGTCTCCCGGAACAATTGTAGTTTTGCCACCTAGTTTTAGTTAGAAATGTTGACGTCATAAATAGCCTACATGACTTGTGATGTAAAAGCTTCTACACCTGCAGTGTGACCTTCCACACAGGGAAGGTGCTCAGTCGCACCCAGAGCTCTGTGAGACCTCTAGCACATACGGGGACAAACAGATCCTTTCCATGGCCTGAGGGTCTTGCTACCTGTGAGGTAGGTGAGGCTAAGAGAAAGTTAGGCAACTGTCCCTTGTTTGCCCAAGGAGCTTTGTGGCTGAGGGGAGATTTGCACCTGGACCTCCCTGATCCTAAACCAACACTCTAACCACCACACCACACTGTTGTTAGCATCTACTACAGCTTGACAAGATTAAAAAAGGTAGAAGAAAATCCTTTCATGCTGTGCTTAGGGGGTCCGGTGCAACAGCGGTTTTAATCTCCCAGGGGGAAAACCATGTTAGCAGCTTCTACGCTTTGAAACCAGCCTTGTGCAGAGACAGACAAAGCTTTGCAAGATTCAAACATGACGGCTCTCTGGAGGAGCAGCTCTCTTTTTTAAAAAATGCATTAAAGCATCAGCAAAATCAAAGCCTAAGGAGTTCCTTTGGTCCCACAGAAATGTATGAAACCTGCTCCTGAACATCATGCTCACTTTTGGTATTCTTTAGAAAAATAGAATGGGTGAGGGGGGGGACTTGCATTTGATTAAGCAAAGGTTTGAAATTTACAGGATACATGCTTTGGAATCTCAGCCTGAAGAAGAGTGTTTTGTAGGCAAAGAAGGAGGGGGTGGCAGTTGCTAGCCAGGGTGGAGGGGTTACTTCACTTCATACCAGGAATAATGCACACATGTTGGCTGTCTGAGGCTATCTGGGTTGTTTTTTAAAATAAAAATTAAGTCTTTTTTCTGGGTCTTTTGGAGGAGGGGAAGAAGGTATGTTGTGCAAATCCATACACAGGACTATGCCAGCCAAGGTGCCCTGTGCCCTACCATGTCTGAGCTCAAAGAGGCAGAGGTGTCCCAGAGTCACCCAGATCTCTCAGTCTCTCTCTCCAGTCTCTTCTGGCAGAAGTAAACATTCAGAAAGATTGCAGGGCATTGTGCCCTTTGGGAGATAAATCTAGGATGGTCTTTCTGCATTTGCCCTCCCCCCCCCCCCGCCCCTGTATTCCCAGTCGCTCCATCAAGGCTCCTTCCCCCCCCCTCTAGAGAGGACGTAAAACCTTTCTTGTTGGTGGGGCCTGAGGCCAGAAGGAATGTAGGGAATTTGCCCTGCGGTGGGCCTAGCACCTCCCCATGCTGTTTTTCATTTCCTGCATTTTAACCTGATGGTTTTTTTTAATATTAAAGTTGCATGTCTTGCCCTCGTCCGACCCACATCCTTCCCACACCTCAAATAGGTTAGGGGGGAGGGGATAAGACTGATTTGTGCTCCAGGCAGTTTAATTATTTCCTCTCACCCCCCAAAAAAGTTGTAATTCTGAAAAATGAGGATTCCACCCACCCACTTCCAGCTCTATTACAGTGCAGTGGGGCTGAGAAGTTGTTTTCCCCCAAGTGTCACATTTCATCTGCTTCAAGAAACAGGATTGGGGGTTGAAACTCCAAATTCGTTTCCTCCCTGCCGTCCCCGCCATGGAACTGTATGGGTCTGTTTCTGCAACTCCTTGTTTGTTAGAGGGGGGTGGCTGGTGGGATTGTTTTTAAAGGTAGCCCTCTGCTGCCTGGAGGTTTGTGACATTTAAAAATAAGTCAGTGGAGCTGAGGGCAATGAGCTGCTTTGCGGTAAAAATGGGTGGAAGCTGGTTGGCTGGGCTCTTCAGGCCTCTGCTGACAAAAGCTGTGGGGTTGTCTTTAAATGTCCCACATGTAGAATAAGATCTTGGGGCTGGAGGGGCACGTTTCCACTCACAACATGCCAGCTGGTTGCATTCTGCTTAGGTTGCCTACCCTGGGGCCTCCACTTCCATCCTTGGTCTGTTGGGTGCTGGGCAAGGGGCCTCGGAGGAGGAGGACATTCCCTCACCCCTCCCTCAATCTGTGCAAGGAAACCCCATTTCCCGCCTGCAGGGGTTTCTGACGGGAGCTTCCAGCTTCTCGGTTGGACCACCAGCAAAGTGAGCTTCCTGGCCTCCTCCTCTGCAACTGCTTAATTTGTTATTTTCTTTTGCTTTGACTGCTCAGTAGCACGATAGGGATGTAGATGAAGTTGCCTTTGTTTTTGTTTCGTTGTTAACCTTCACACCAAATCTTTTCTGCACTTCAGGTTGTCTGTGTTAGGAAGTCCTCTCCCCTTGAGGTTAAAACCTGGGGCTCCAAAGTGTTACCCTCACGTTGGGGCTATACATTAATTTAAAATGGCGACTGATCTGCCCGAAGCTGATCCCGCACACCGTAAGGCGCTTCCACTCTTAACGGGAGCCCCCCCGGACAAGTTGAGTGAGGTAGGGGCCGACCCTTCCCCACGCTCGCCCTTGGACTGGCCCCTGTGAGGGCTGCTCTACTCTTCCTTCCCCTGCTGCTTCTAGGAATCTTGGTTGGGGCTGCCTCCAACACCCCCCCTCTTCCCTTTCCCCTGCCCTGCCCTCCCCTCCCCACCCCAAAGCAATGATCCCTTCCCCTGCTTCCCCTGAGACCTCCCTCGCTGGGTCCCTTTGCTCTTCTCGTTCTGAACAGAAGCAATATACTGTATACGTATAAAAATGTATATACATCCTGTGATGCTCAGAAGTTCTGATGGAAACAGGAAGT
Source organism: Podarcis siculus (assembly GCA_034642415.1). Classification (NCBI taxonomy): domain Eukaryota; kingdom Metazoa; phylum Chordata; class Lepidosauria; order Squamata; family Lacertidae; genus Podarcis; species Podarcis siculus. The sequence continues at coordinate 1,412,640 of JAXCMG010000088.1, read as the reverse complement.
TGGAGCCATCAGCCTCCTAAGGATCCTGAGTGCAGTTGCCTCTATCTTAGGTGGAATACATGGTGGGGTGATGGTGGCTTCCTTCTGGGTGTCCCTAGTTCCCTCTGGAGCCTTCCCCCTGCCCCAGCCCACTCCACGCCTCCTGGGCTCTCCTCGTGACGCTCTCGCCACTGTTTCCCTTCCAGACGGCTGAAGACGCCACCATGCCCATCCGCCGGGCCGTGAATTCTTCTGCTCGGGAAACTCCTCCCAAAAGCAAACCTGCTGAAGGGGAGGAGGCCAAGCCAGGTAAAGACGCCCACTCGCACCTGTTGTCCTCCTTGGTCTGTGGTCAAGTGGTGGTGGTAGGGCTGATTCTCATGCAGACTTGCCCTTTCAGCCAGAGAACCATCACTGCTTTATAAGCTGGCCCTTGGGGATCTACTGAAATTGTATGTGTGTGTATGAGAGAGAGAGAGAGATTCAGGTGGGAGTTTGGAAAGTTTGGTGCTTGAGATGCATTATGTTATTTTTAATAGCATTTATTATTTCAGTTTGCATCCCACCCTTCTTCATAAGAAAAATAGGAACAATATTTTTTGTAAACTGGTTTGGGTTCCTTGTTTTTACAGTTAAGAGGTGTATGAATTTTATTAAATTAAAAGTGGTTCTTTTTTCCCTTTCTTTTTTTTGGTTTTTGTTTTCTGTTCTAAAACAGAAAAATAGAGATACAAGGGAGCTGAGTGGGGGTGCTCGTGTAATATCACTGTATACAAGTTGTACAAGTGACAATAAAGTATTTCAATTTCAATAAAAACAGTTTTGAAAAGTCGTCCCCCAACAAGTGAGTTCAGAGTTGCCTGAAACATTACCTTTCAGCCATCCAATGCCAAGGGATGTTTTTAGATTTCCTCCTGGAAATCAGTAATGGCACAAACGGGCATACATTACCAGGAAGAGCATTCCACAAGGGGTGAGAACCGTCCCCAGCAAGGCCCTGCCAACCGGGCTCACTGCCAGTTGGGTATTCCCCTGTGGTCGTACCACCAAGAAGGCCACCTTGTACAGGCAAAGCACGGGCTCAGCCCCTGAACTATAGCCCGCCCTCACCACCACACCCACCCTGCAGAGTATTGGGGATGGAAACTGAGCCCCAGTTGCCGATTGAGCCAGTGGCTGCCCTCCAACTCATCAGCTTATACCGTATTTTTCGCTCCATAAGATGCACCTGACCATAAGACGCACCTAGTTTTTAGAGGGGAAAAGCAAGAAAAAAAATACTCTGCGCAGAGCATGTAAACGGCTCTCGCTTTTCTTGCTTTAAACCCTTCCGTCGCTCCTCCTGCTTCACTGAGAAGCCAGCAGAGCAAACTGCGCATCTCTCACTGAAGCCAGCAGAGCAAGAGCGATAGCTGTACAGCGCCTCTTGTTCTGCTGGCTTCCCAGCAAAGCAGGAGGAGCGACAAAAGGGAGCCCTTACAAGGGAGCGCTGAGCAGAGCCTGGCAGCGGCTCTTGCTAGCTTTTCTGGGAGGTGTGGGAAGGGACAGAGGGCAGCCTGTCAGTCCCTTCTCCCACCTCGTGGAAAAGCCCCCAGGCGTGGCTCTTTAAAGGGAGCGCTGAGCATAGCCTCCCACCTGCTTTCGCTCCATAAGACGCACACACATTTCCCCTTTCTAGGAGGGAAAAGGTGCGTCTTATGGAGTGAAAAATACGGTAAGCAAAGGAAGCTGAAAGGTACCAAAAAGACAATGCCGTCGCTACCTGTGGTTCCCAATAGCCCACCAGTGGGCAACCCCCACGTCTGCCTCTGGCTACCAGCTGATTGCTTTTGCCATCCTGCCTGCTTGTGAGCAGTCACTTCAGTCAGGAGACATAGCAGAAGGGGCCATGGTCGATCTGCCCCATTGTGGCATTCCTCAGGCAGGGCCTGTTTGCCCAACTGCAGTGGGTGTGGGTGTGTTTTGTCCTTTGCATGTAACTTGCACATGGCCCTCTTCTTCCTCTTCCCTCTCAGATCCTGATGTCAGCTCAGAGGAATCCGCTTCGACTGTAGAGGAGCAAGAGAATGAAACTCCACCAGCCGCACCCAATGAGGCAGAGCCACCCAAGGAACCCGAAGTGGAGGAAAAGGAAGGAGAGGCGAAGCCTGCCGAGGAAGCCAAAAAGGAGTAAGGGTTGGGGGCACTGAAGTGGGGGTCCACTGAAGTCCATACCCGGGGGCAAAGGCTATGCCAATGTCTCTGCCAACCCTACCTGGAGATGCAGCCAGGGATTGACCTGGCACCTTCTGCATGCCAAGCAGGTGCTCAACCTCTGAGCTGCCATCCTTCCCTGACAATTTGGGGAAGGCAGTGCTGGGCTAAGTGGCAGTGGCTTTGTATAAGGCCACTTTCAACATTCAGTTGCCCTGTTCTTCTGGTTCCAGCGCTCTGCTTTTCTGTGAAATCAGAGCTCCCCTGAGCTGCAGAAAATGTATTTGGGCTTCTGGGATTCCTGCATGAGTTTTGAGTCTCTCCCTTTGTGTGTGTAAAGGGAGAAGGATCAAGTCAAAGAGGAGAAGAAGAAAGTCAAGAAGACCATCCCTGCCTGGGCCACCCTCTCTGCCAGCCAGCTAGCCAGAGCACAGAAGCAGACGCATATGGCGGCTTCCTCTCGCCCCAAGATGGATGCCATTTTGATTGAGGCAATCAAGGTGAGCACAAAGGGTGGACTTCTTGTGGATTTGCTGCTCTTCCTTTCTCTTTGTGCCTCTTCCCCACCCCCAGATATGTGGTGTTTTTTGTCACCTTTCACTCGCCAGGAATAGAGTGCCAGTTGCACCACCGGTTTAAACATATTTGCTGTTTCTGTGTTTTTACTGCATAGGTCGCCTTCAAATGGATTGTTTAGAAGGCGATTAATAAATCATTGATAATAATTGCTCTCTCCGTCAGCACCAGCGCAAACGCCCCTGCCCTCACAGCTCTTCTGTGGTCAGTGTTCAGCCTTTGGGCCAGGAGACTCCCTGGACACCTGCCAGTTGGACCTCCCAGTTTCCTATAGAAAGTCCTCCTGGCTTAAAATGTCTTTATAGAGGGCTTTGTTTGGGATGCTGTCAGAAATCTGCCCCCATCACATTTCACCTGGAGGTGGGGGAAATGCAGACATGCACACACTTTAGGAAGGCAGCGTATGGCTATGAGAGCACCCTGATTTGAGTCAGGAAGGGAGGATGCCTCAAGTCATGAGCAGCCTGGGCTTTGCTAGTCGTCCTGGGAGAATGCTGCGAGTGAAAAGCCCCTGCTAGTCCACCTGGTAACCCTGAGCTAGATGGTTGACCTCCTAGTCGCTCCAGGTAGGGTTATGAAGCACCCCGTCTTGAAACTGTGCAAGAAAGATACAGCCAGATCAGGCCATCCTCCTGTTCTCACTATACCCAGCAGACACCTCAGTGGGAAGCCCACAGGCAGGGCTCTCCCTGCTTGCGATTTTTCCCAGCAACTGGCATAGGGTAAGCCTAGTCACAGGTGCCTCTTCTCCTTCCAGGCGTGCTATCAGAAAGGCGGGGCGTCAGTTGTCGCCATCCGGAAGTACATCATCCATAAGTACCCTTCACTGGAGCTGGAGAGGAGAGGCTACCTCCTCAAGCAGGCCCTCAAGAGGGAGCTAGAGCGAGGGGTCATTCGGCAGGTGAGTTGGGTGTGGGTCAAGGGCTCTTTTGCTTGCTTATTTCTCTCTAGCCTGCCCAGCATTAGGAGAGCTCACAGATTGGGTGTGTTAAGACTGAAACAATCACTTACATTTTCCATAGTTCAAAGGCTTTATTCATGCAGGAGCAGCTTTGTCTTGGCAAAAACTATTTATTTACAGGATGAGCAGAGCTAAAGAGAGAGAAATGGCAGACACCTTGTCAGAACAAGTTGGGAAAGAGAAACAAAATGGCTGAGCTTTTAGGGGCACAGTTAACTTAGACAAAGAGACTACAAAAATGTTGGATAGATTAGCAGAGAAACAGTGCCCTGATGTGGTTTAAAGTAGCATCTTAGAAGCTAAGAGAAGGAAATGCATTTGTTTTGTCCAACAGTCAGTCCCAAGGAGAATTCAGGGGCAGGGAACAAAGGTGTTAAATGTACCACTAAAACCAATATACAGTAGGCCTGAGGAAAGCATCTGCCAGCATGGCATAGGGGAGATTTCCCAGCCTTTCCTCCTAAGGAATGTTTGCCTGGTGCCTGAACTGGACCCCTCTTTCTCCATGCCAGGTGAAAGGAAAAGGAGCCTCTGGGAGCTTTGTGGTGGCCCCGAACTCAGGGAAAACGGCTCCCAAATCCAGGGACCGGAAGGTAATGCTGAGGGGCCTGGGGGAGGTTTAGGGGTTGAGGTAGCAAAGCTCGTAATTAGTGTGCACAGTTGAAATCCTCCATTCTCTGAAGGAACTAACAAGGGGTCTTGTCTGAATCAGGTCTTGTATCCCTTCAAGAGCTCTGAAGAAGGCACACGTTCCACAGTGGTGGAAGCACTTGAAGAACTAGTGGCAGACCCTTTTCCATGTCTGTTGATGGCAAATGATTACAGTAAACGTACATAATCTTTGAGATAAAAGCCACATTTGCCACATACATTTAAAGCACATGACTTTCCGCCAATGAATTATGGGAACTGTAGTTTAAGGGTGGTGGGAAATGTAGCTTTGTGGGGGTAAACCACAGTTGCTGGGATTCTTTGCCGGGGAGTGGGATGTGCTTTAAACATGTGATGTGGGCGTGATGGTTAGAACAGACAATTGCTTTGTAAACAGAACATGTAGAAAACGGGGCTAGGAATGTATTGGAAGAAATGAATACTTGCTCTGCTTCCGACCTCTCTCCTGCACAGCGGAGCTCTTCTTCGGCGTCCGGCCCAGAGCAGCAGGTGAAGCTGGAAGACATCCTCCCGCTGGCCTTTACACGCCTCTGCGAGCCGAAGGAGGCATCCTACAGCTTGATCAAGAAATATGTCTCCCAGTATTACCCAAAGCTGAAGGTGGACATCAGGTAGGGCTGGAAGGGGGAGGGCAGGAAGGAGGCACTGGCTGGCCAACCAACCAGGACTTCTTGCTTTAGGCTCTGCCCTCTGACAGCAGGTGGCTGGGCACGACTCTTCAACAACTTCCGACTTGGCATTGGCAGCAAAGGATTATTCCCTGTTGGGAACACGGGTGGTACCATGTTCACAGAAGTGGACCCATTTCAATGAGAGGAACTGAGCCATGTCCATCAGTTGCATCTACTCAAGTAGGACTAACTTTGGGTACGAACTGATGTTCTCACCTGAGACATGTACCTATGGGGTGTTCCTGAGTATGTTCAGAGTATCCCGCCACTGTAGCCAGAGCAGAGGAAATGGCTTTCTTTACAGCTCAGTGGCGACTGAACCTGGGGCTCCCTGTATGAAAGGCAGGTGCTCCACCACTGAGCTGTAAAGAAAGCTCAATTCTGAGCTCAGTGGGCAAACAGCCAGGCTTGGTAGAAGGCAGCTTCCGCTCCTGCTCAAAATTAGTTTCGTCCCACTGCTCCTGTGATCCTCCTCCCCGCAAAAAAGGAATCCTTCAACTCTTCTAGGTTTATTCCAAATGTTTTGAAATATACTTGGATTTTTAAAACGGGGGGGGGGGGGGGGGGGGTGTAGCTACTTGGCTGGTAGTCTGTGTGAGGGTTTTGTGCTCCAGTTCACAGCCTGTGGACAGAACAAGCCATTCTGCATCCCGTGAGGGAGCAGAATCTCCTCCACTTCAAGGAAGGGCCACCCAGGAGGGCTTTGTGTCAGCCTCGGGCCCAGGAAAGAAGCACCACTCTTCCTCCTGGGAGGCTGTTTCAGCCATCCTCCCTCTTTTCAGCAGGATCTCCCTGCTGCTGGAGATAGGGACTGTGTGGTCTTTGCTGCTCTCTCTGCCAATCATGGCCTTAAAGCTCCTTTTCTTCCCTCCCACAGACCCCAGTTGCTGAAGAATGCTCTGCAGAGAGCAGTGGAGAAGGGCCAGTTGGAGCAGATCACAGGGAAAGGAGCTTCTGGAACTTTCCAGGTGTGTTGTGGGGGGGAGAGAGAGAGCAGCCCAGCTCCCTTTAACTTGACTCCCTCTGGCTCCCCTACTCCATTGGCCTGCCAAGAGCAAGCAGCTTAAGGGGCTGCGTCTGGTTTGGGCTGGGGGTTACCATAACGACTGTCTGTTTCAGCTGAAGAAATCTGGGGAGAAGCCCCTTCTGGGTGGGAGCCTGATGGAAGATGCCATCCTCTCTGCCATTGCGGCCATGAATGAGCCCAAGACCTGCTCCACCACTGCTCTGAAGAAATATGTTCTGGAGAATCACCCAGGGTCAAACTCCAGCTTCCAAGGTAAGGAGGCACAGAGGGGAAGAAGAAGAGTTTGGATTTGATATCCCGCTTTATCACTACCCGAAGGAGTCTCAAAGCGGCTAACATTCTCCTTTCCCTTCCTCCCCCACAACAAACACTCTGTGAGGTGAGTGGGGCTGAGAGACTTCAGAGAAGTGTGACTGGCCCAAGGTCACCCAGCAGCTGCAGGTGGAGGAGCAGGGACGCAAACCCGGTTCACCAGATTACGAGTCCACCGCTCTTAACCACTACACCACACTGGGGGGGAGAGCTAGTTCCACAGACGCAGGCAGGCAGAGTCATAGAAGTGTAACATTGTAGAGTTCGAAGGGACCCCCCAAGAATGATCTGGTCCAGCCCCCTGCAAGGCAAGAATCGCAGCTAAAGAATCCCCCTGTCATCTGGGAGGTCCCTGCACTGGCCAAAGTGAATACCAGCAGGGCCCAGCCATGGGGTGCGGCAGGGGTGGGAAGGAGACTGACACATTTCATTGGTTTGTGCGCAGGCTACAAGCCCCTAACTTTGGGGCTAATGCGTAGATCGCAGACTCGTAGAGTTGGAAGGGTTATCTAGTCCAGCCCCCTCCACTGTATTTCCTATTATCTCTCTGGGGCGCCCAGATGTATAGAAATAGGAAAAGACAAGAGTGGCAACCAGCCATCACCACCTATTGTCAGGTGTAGGAAAGGTGGGTGGTGCTTGGATTACTGGGGGGTCCTGGTATCTGCCAGAGGTCATTTACATCTGCAGAGAAGAGCCTTGGCGGTTAAGTGGCGAGGTTTAGGGCGAGGGCTTAAAAGAACAAACAGGACAGGGGTTACATTGCAGTAGCAGAGCCTTGGCAAATGAAATGCCTGCGCGATCCTTCGTCACTCCCTTCTTCCATTGATTGCCTTTACAGCCCAGGTTCCCCCTCTCAGATCTTGGGTTTTAAAATAGCCCAGTGGTGAGGTTTGCAGGAGACCTGCTGGGAGAAAGCGTGTGCAGGCTGTGTGTATGTGTGCATATTTTTGTTCCAGGAGAGCGCCTGCTCTTGAAAAGACACTGAGCCTTGGCAAGGGCACAGGGCTTAATGGAAGCCACCACCCCCCAGTTCTCCACATGGGCTCCCTTCTAGCTGCCCTTTCAAGGCAGCCTGTTCTGTCCGCCACAAGGAGAAGTCCGTGGGCTGCTGCTCATATCTCACAGCCTGTGCCTGGATTATTTCCTCCTTCAACACAAAGCCAGAGTGCTTTTTCCGCCCTGCCTCAGGCATCTTGGGGGGGCGGGGGCAGTGGTTGAAGCAAAAGCCCCTCCACTTGGCTCAGAATACTCATTGCAAATATAGGGGAGCAGACAGAGAGAGGGGGGGAGAGAGAAAGAGAAAGACTTTGGGGCCCAGTTTTGACCTATGTTTTGAAAGGGCTTAGAGGGAGGCAGTTTGGAATGTGATTTTTGTTCCCTTTGGAAACAGCATTTCCTGCCCCATCACCCACTTTGCAAAGAGTGTGTGTGTGTGTGTGTGTGTGTGTGTGTGTGTTTTCCTTTACCCAGAGATGAGGGAGAAGGTGCTGGGTGCAAGTTCATGCCAAAGTTCACCTTAAAAAAAAAAGGAGGGTGGAGTGGGGAGGCATTTAGCATAGACTGTTGCGAGATAGATGAAAGGAAGCTTTCCAGCTGCTCTGGCAGCCATGGGGGGGGGGGATCAGCTTCTTGGGAAGAGCAGAGGCTGGGATGCTTGGAGGTCCAGCCTTGGAGCTTTGGCCTGAACTCTCAAACCCCTCCTCAACCCCTGAGCACAGAGGTGGCTCAAAATTGGCCTCTTTGTCAGAATCCCAAGGAACGGGGCTTGCAAAAGAGGCCATTCCGTGGCAGGGAAGGGATTTGTTGGGGGGGTGCTAAGCTCAAGAGGCTGGTGCCCCTCCTGATGCCATCTTCCTCCCACCCCACAGTCCACCTACTGAAGAGGACCCTGCAGAAGTGTGAGAAGTACGGCTGGATGGAGCAGATTTCCGGGAAGGGCTTCAGTGGCACCTTCCAGCTGTGTTTCCCCTACTATCCCAGGTAACGGGGTTGGAGGGGCAGCCTCTGCCTTAGGAGGAAGCACCTGGGATTCCAAGGTGCAAGGCGTGACAAGGTGAGCGGGAGGAGTTGAGGAAGCGCTTTAAATACTCGAGCCAACCTTATTCTCACAAACAAACCTGTCCTCCAGCTGACTCTCTTTAACGGCAGGAGTGGGAACCTTTTTGATTGGCGGATCCAGATCTTTTCATCTCCCACCCCGCAGGCCCCCAACCGCCAATCATCTGATGTCAGGTGACTGATGGGTGGCGGTCCCCTGGTGAAACAGCCTTTAGCAGGATTGATTCCCACTTCTCCCCGGCTACCAGTTGACATCAGATGATTGACAGGTGGGCCTGGTTTGGGGGAAGTGACTTTGCGGGCAAAACTGGACCCGACCCCCCCCCCCTCCGTGGGCCAGAGTTCCCCCACCCTGTTCTAAAGCCCTGAGTGGTTAAAGGTATGGGGAAGAGGAGGATCCTGCCCCTTTTGCTCCCATTGAGCTCCACTTTCCCACCTGGTGAGTTGATTATTTCCTCTTGGGGGTGTTCCTTCTTTTTCCCCCTGCAGCCCCGGTGTCCTGTTTCCGGAGAAACAGAAAGAGGAAGAGTCAGAGGAGGATGAAGAGGAAGAGTCAGAGGAGGAGTCAGAGGAAGAGGAGGAGTCAGAGGAGGAAGAACCCCCTCCAAGGAAAAGGTATCTGTTGGGGGGCGCTTTTGGGTCCAGGTAGTTTTGACAGTCGTGGCAGCCCTCCTGGGCCACCTGGCCTGCTGTGACGAAGCAGGGGCTGGGGTGGCCTCTGGGCTTGCAGGGCCCGCCCTGAGAGCTTTTCCTTTCCTTGGCAGGATGCAGAAGCGGCCCCCGCCGAAGGCCCGGAACAGGGCCCCCCCACTGGCAAAGCGGCGGGAGGCCAAGCCCAAGCCCCGCAAAGCCCCCGTGGCCCGCCGTGGGAAGGCCAAAGCCACCCCTCCCAAGGTCAAGGCCCCCAAGGCCAAGAAAGCCAAGCCAGCTGCCCCGCCCCGCCCGGCCCTCAAGACTCTCTCTGCCCCCAAGAAGCCCTCCTCAGCCGCCAGCGCAAGGAAGGACCTGAAGCCCTCGGCCAAGAAGAGCAAGACCACCATGCGCAAGTCCCTGAGAGCCAAAAAGTAACCCCTTCTCTCTCCGGAGTGGCAGGGCACAAGGGGGTGGGGATCTCACATGCTTGCTTGCGAAGTGCAAGGCCACCTTTGTCTCTTCCTCCTGATGCTTTCAAACATCTCTCTCTTCTCCCCCCCCCCCCCACTTCCTTCAGCAGCGGTGAAAGCCAGCCAGTCAAAGTGGCACTTAATAATCCAAGCGTCTCCCCTTAGATCTAGGTCCTGCCCTCTGTGCCTTCTCACCACCCACCCTCTCCCCCTATCTACCTGACCCCTTCCCCTCCAGAACCTTTAATCAGTAACATAGAACTGTTCTTTTTGAAAATAAAAAAGAAGAAGGTTAATCTGTACAGGGTCACCTTGCCTTTGAATTTTGGGCTTTTGAAACAGGTTGCAGAAGAAGATTTTTATATTTTTAGAAAGTGGAAAGGATCCCCAGGAAGACTTTCTGAACAGGGCACTTCTTCCTCCTCCTCCCTCCTCCCGCCTTTTGGGTGCCTTGCTTGGGTCTTGCAGGCCAGTGAACCCCCTGGGGTGAGCAAGTCTTCTCAGAAGAAGAGTTGGGTGCCAGATGGGGGGCGGGGGGCTTCCCCACAGACGCCTTCTTCATTACCTTGTTGTGTTTTCTTGTGTTTTGGTTTTTTTTTTAGCTTAGATGCTCCCCACCCCCAGTGTTTCAGTGTCGCCTGAAAACCAAGCTTACATAAAGTTCTTCTTGAACCCAGCTTTTGAAACTTGTTCTGTAAAGAAGGGGGGGGCGAACACCAGGTTTCGTCATTGGTTCCCCCTTCCCTTTTTTTTAAAGGAAAAAAAAAGAGAAAAGAAAATGACCGAGAACAATCTAAGTAGAGCAAATGATTAGAGCCATTAAGCAAAGGAACATGCTGTTTGTTAAAATAAAAAGTAGACTCTTGACACCTGCCTGGGCTGTGGTCTTTTGCAGACACCCACAAAGTGTGGGGCTGGGGCCTGGGGGGTTGGGATGCAGGAGAGAGAAGCCTGCTCGCCAGAGCCATCCCAGCATAGCCCCAGCTCTGTCATGGGCCAAGCTCAGAAGTGCCCTGAAGCACCACCTCAACAGAGGGCTTGGGAATCTTCTGGCCACTGTTTCCCGAAGTTGTTGATGCCCAGTTGGATTTAATTAAATTCTTCATTTCCACAAAACCCTAGGAACATAGGAAATTGCCTTGTGCTGAGTCAGACCCATCGGTCCATCTAGCTTAGCGTTGTTTTTGCTGACTGGCAGCAGTGACTCTCCAAGGTTGCAGGCAGGCGTCTCTGCTCAGCCATACCTGGGACCTTCTGCATGCAAAACATGTCCTCTGCCATTGATCTGGGTCTCTTCTCAGATGCCCACATTTGTGGCCCAGTTCTTTTTTTTGGGGGGGGAGATGGCCGGAGCGGGAGAGATGCCCATGTTGGTGGATTAGGCAGGCAGCTGTTGGAAGTGTTGAGGTTACCTTCATTTCAAGAAAACGTCGGGATCTCACTTTTGTCTGATTCATTTCACCCTCGCTCTTCTGCTCCTCACTCCTTAATTCACAGAGATTTAGAAGGTTCCTTTTATAAATAATATGCATTTTGTGTACCCAGAATACAACACATAAAACTGAGCCGGGCAGCACCCTGGGCAGCGGGGATCCTGTGATCCATGGTCAAGGGTGAAAATGCAGGCGGCGTCGGCCATTTGGGCTCTCGCTTGCCATTAACACTTTGGGATGGTGCACAAATGTGCCGGAGCACACGGTAGAGACACACACACTGCTGTGGAGACCCGTGTGCTTCTACAGGGCAGGGAGAAAAGACTTTAAGTGGCACGACATCTGTTTTAGCTGCAGTGCTTGAGTCCAGATACAAGGGGTTTACCAAAACCACTCATGCAGCCATCCATGGTCTGCCAAAGGCTGAATGCCCCCTCAGAACAGCAGTCCAAAGCGACAGGGCAGTTCTGTGATCCAAATGCCTTTCCCCCAAAGTCTTCAGTTGGAAAATGTTACCTCCCCATCCTCCATTTAGATCCCATCCTAGAGCACTTCCTTCTCTCCTTGGCATTCACAGCCCAGTGCAAAGCTGGCTGCCTCCTTTGTTGGCTTAAGAAAACTGGCAAAAGAGCTTGGGACAAAACCAAGTCTGACCTGTCCGTTGGAGATGGCCACTTTGCTGGATATCACAGGCACAGTGTGCTCTGTCTTCATCCCACCCCACTCAACTCTCAAGGACAGATGTTACCCTTTTCAGGCGGGCCTCCCAAGATCTTTTGTCTTCCCCTTGTCATTCTGAACCTCTGGCCTTTCCGGGCACTACTTCAGATTAAGCACATTCCACAGACAAAGTCAGGTCATAAAAGTACCATCATCAGGAAGGAGTCTAGCAACAGCACTGCCAGGGCTCACTAGAAGGAAAGGCTGCTGGAACAGGGGCAGGGCTCCCCAATTTGGACTACAACTCCCATCACCATCATTGGTCATGCTGCCTGGCGCTGATGGAAGTTCTATTCCCTCAACACCTGGAGGGCCAGAGGTCCCACATCCTTGCTATATAAGATCTGGAATATGCTGGCGAAGATCCTCCCAGGTGCATCATGGTTTCTCCAGAGTCCTTGCTTTGCAGCTTCAAACCTAAGTCTGAGTTCTTGGGTTTCCAGCTGTTTTTGGACTACCAATTCCCATCATCCCTGACCGCTGTTCCTGCTAGCTAGGGATGATGGGAGTTGTAGTCCAGAAACAGCTGGAGACCCAAAGTTTGGGAAACCTTGGTTCAGTCCAATCTATCTAGCTCTCACAGATGCCCTAAAGGGAATCCTGCAAGTCAGGCCTGAGCTCAACAGCAGGGCTCTCCCCACCTGTGATTCTTAGCAACTGGTATTTAGAGGCATCCTTGCCTTTAAGACAGGGACGCGGGTGGAGCTGTGGTCTAAACCACTAAGCCTTGGGCTTGCCAATCAGAAGGTCAGCGGTTCAAATCCCTGCGACCGGGTGAGCTCCCATTGCTCGGTCCCATCTCCTGCGCACCTAGCAGTTCGAAAGCACGTCAAAGTGCAAGTAGATAAATAGGTACCGCTGTGGTGGAAAGGTAAACGGCGTTTCCGTGCGCTGCTCTGGTTCGCCAGAAGCGGCTTAGTCATGCTGGCCACATGACCCAGAAGCCATCTGCGGACAAACGCCGGCTCCCTCGGCCACTAAAGCGAAATGAGCGCAGCAACCTCAAAGTCGTCCGCGACTGGACATAACCATCAGGGGTCCCTTTACCTTTTACCTTGCCTTTAAGGGTAGAGGTACCTTCCTAGATTCCCTTTCTCCCCACAGAATCTTTGCAGGGCAGCTTGCAACAGCCAGACATCGTCTTGTCACCCTGGCGACCTTCACTAATAAGAGTTCCTCCACACATTATCCCAGCTCCTCCCTTCCTTCCTTAACTTCCAACCACTTCCTGCTCCTGTTCTGCCTCCCCGCCCCCCTTTTTTGTGTTCAAGAACCATCTGTCCCTTCTGCCTTGGCAATGTTCTCGGCCCAAATCTGGTGCTTTAATTCTTCCCGGGAAAGTGGCTTGTTTCCAGTCTCCCCTTGACAAAACTGTCCTCTTTTGTCTGCAAAAATAAATTCTGCCTCAAGGTCACTTCTGGGAGGGGGGTTGTGATTATTTTGTCCATCCTAGTTTTTTGTTCTTTTATGTTCTACTTCACACAGCATATAGTTAAACTCTGGAACTCGCTCCCACAAGATGCACTGATGGCCACCAACTTGGATGGCCTCCAAAGATTAGGGAAATAATTCCAGGAGGATGGGGCTATATGTTCCACCTCCACAGTTGGAGGCAGCAATGCTTCTGAATACAGGCTCCTGGAAGCCTGTAATTGGGACTACAGGTTCCCCAAATCTTGCTTTTGGGATTCCCATTGGGGCATCTGGGTCGCCACTGAGAAGGCTGGACTAGATGGGCCATTAGCCAGATCTAGCAGGGAACTTTCTATGTTCTTGTGACTTACTTTGCGTGCTCTGCAGGGAAAGGGGCTTCAGGAGCTCTGAGAAAGACAGATGTTCCACAGGTGCAGCCTTTCCTCAGGATGGGATGGAGGCATGCAAGGAATGAGCCCTTTTTCTGCACAGGAACCACTGAGGTGCCCTTTGGTTACAGTGCCACCTAAGTGATCAAACCGTCCTACTCTGCCCTGCCACCCTGGGCTGTTTGAATGGGCTGCTTTCCATACAGACCAGGGGTTCCCCTTTCATCCACAGATCCCTAAAGGGCCTGTAAACTGCCCCATCCCCCCAAAAAATATTTTCCCGATGCCATAAAAATATGCAAATTATTGTGGGGGAGGGGCGGTCCGCATAGCTTTCATCAAATCTCAAAAGGGTCCACAACCCTTTCCTTCCGAGGAAATCCATAGGAGCCAACTCCTATAGGCTGAGATCTGTTTGCCCCCCCACTCCACAATAAAATATTTGAGGGCCTTGGGCACCCCCAAAGTTGATGGGACTTGCCATTCAAATGGTTGCATGCACCATGTTATGTGATCGATTGTGCAGCAGAGCGGGGTTTACCTGGACACCCACCCACCCCAATATTTTATTCAAGTTGGCACCCCAGCTTCTGTTGCAAATAATTCTGGGGGCGCCCCCTCGTTGCCCGGGGAGGGCTGTTCTGTGCGGTGCCCTGTCTCTTTTGAAGGTAACAAGACCTCAGAACTTCCCTGGATGGGAAGCTGTTCGAGGGCGAGGCGAGGGGGCTGTGTGCCTGTGCCCAGCAAGGGCGGGTGGGGGGCTCTCGGCAGGCCTAAGTGTTGCAGGTCTTTCTACGCCGCCCCCCCCCCACCCGCTGCTACATCTCCGCAGCCGGGGGCGGGGACTCGCATTCCTGGCCGCTGATTGGTCGGCCGGGATTCGGAGTCTGCTGCGGAGGCGGCGCGTCCAGGTGAGCCGGGCCGGAGAGGCCGAGCAGGGGCCGGGAAGATGCTGCTGCTGCAGCTGCGGAGAGCGGAGCGCCTGGGCGCGGAGGAGATGCGCGGCGGCGGCTTCCCACGCCTCCTCTGCCAGGTGAGGGCTGCGCGGAGGGAGGGAGGGAGGCGGCTTTTCTCCATCCTTCTCCTTCTCCTCCTGTGGCAGGATGGGAGAAGGGGGCTTCTGGGCGCGTGCAGAGCGCCCCCCGGGTCCTTGATCTCCCGTCGTGGGAAGAGTAGCTCTTCTCCTTTTGGGGCTTCCTATGGGGTGGGGGGACCCCAGGAACTGCTCCTGGGGCATCTCCTCCTCCTCGCCCGCCCCCCAATATCTCTTTCCTGGTACCCAGCGCCCCCTCCCCATCATTTTCTTTTGGGGCCAGTGCGGGGGCGGAGGTGCCCCTTCCCTTGGGCATCCGCGGTGCCTCTTCGGGGAGAGGCCGTCTCCTCCCTCCATCTCCCTGTCTCCATCCCCGCAGCAACCCCAGGAGCGGTCCCAGCCGGCGGCGCCATGAAGAAGCAGCGCTCCGAGTACTGGGGAGGGCCAGAGCCCCTGGCTTCCCCGCACCACCACCAGCAGAGGGGCGGGCGGGTCATCGCCAAACTGGCGGAGGTGAGGCTGGGCTGGGCTTTCGCTCTTGTGGGAGGGAGGGGGTGAGGGAGGATCGTAATAGCTCAGGGGTGGAGCAGCTGCTTGGCATGCAGAAGGTCCCAGGTTCAATCTCCACTGGCAGCATCTCCAGGTGGGGCTGGGAGGGATCCCTGCCTGAAACCATGGTGAACCACTGCTGACAGTCCGTGTAGGCAACACTGACTCAGTATAAGGCAGCTTTCTGGGGGTGGGGGCAGTGGGTAGAGCATCTGCTCTGCATGCAGAAGGTCTCAGGCTCAATTCCAAGCCAGGTAAAACCTCAGTCTGGAATGCAGGAGAGCCACCGCTGCCAGTCAGTGTAGACAGTACTGAGCTACATGGATGGCAGCTGTCTAGGTGTCTATGAAAGAGAGGACTTGGGAGGGCGGGGAGAGGTTATGGGGTAGAGGGGCTGATCTAGATCCTGCCTGCCTTGATCCCATGGCAAGGAATCTGGGAAGAGAGCAGGGTTGGGCCATTATTGCCTCCTCCGTTGCGTTGCCTTGCCTGGCTTTGCAGGGGCACCTGTGCCCCAGGGAGGCAGCCCATGGCTCCTCCTCCCATTCAGCCTGGGTGGAAGCCTGCTTTGCTGCTCAGTCCACTCCCCTGAAAACCTTAAGGTAAAGGTAAAGGGACCCCTAACCATTAGGTCCAGTCGTGGCCGACTCTGGGGCTGCGGCGCTCATCTCGCTTTATTGGCCGAGGGAGCTGGCGTACAGCTTCTGGGTCATGTGGCCAGCATGACTAAGCCGCTTCTGGCGAACCAGAGCAGCGCACGGAAACGCTGTTTACCTTCCCGCTGGAGCGGGACCTATTTATCTACTTGCACTTTGACGTGCTTTCGAACTGCTAGGTTGGCAGGAGCAGGGACCGAGCAACAGGAGCTCACCCCGTCGCGGGGATTCGAACCGCCGACCTGCTGATCGGCAAGTCCTAGGCTCTGTGGTTTAACCCACAGCGCCACCCGCGTCCCATCTGAAAACCTTGCAAAGGATCAAAGGAGAGGAAGGGAGAATCCTAGAGAAAGGAGAGGGCCACCCTAGCTCAGCAGCTAGTCTAAGGAGTTTGTCAGAACCCCCCCTTTTTTTGCAAGGGGGGCAGTGGAGGTTTGAGGTGCATCTCCCTTAATTGCTCCCCAGAGGCCTCATCTTCCCAGGTTCTTCTTGGTGTTCTAAGTGAGTCCTTAGAAGGGCTCCCCAGGGTATTCTCCTCTCTCACTCTCCTCCTTCCCTTGCTAACAGTATGTGGGCTCCTTTACCGTCGAGGACACGGAGCTCCAGCAAAAGGCTCTGGCCATCCAGCAGCAGCTTCAACGCCTGAAGGTAAGCAGTCGGAGCTGGTTGTGGCCACATTAGCCCTCTGCACGTGCTTAGAGGCACTAGCCCCAATGCTTCTTCCCCCTATTTGGGGGGATCTTTACTCTGGCACTGTGAAACCAGCTCTGGCTCTGAGCCCCTGGCATGTGCATGCTACAAAGCCCCCGAAATTCTAGAGGTGCGGGGAGCAAAAGGGAATTGTCACTGCTTGGAATCTTTGTGCGTCTAGAAGAGCCAAGCGAGTCTCCTTGGTGTGGCATATCTGACTCTGTTTCTCCCTTTCTCCATCTCTCATCCTGCTCTCCCGGAACACAGGACTGCCCCAGGCGGCGATCCGTCGTCCTCAAGTTTTGCCTGCAGGGCCTGAAGATGTACAACGCAGAGGGGGAGGTAGGAGCGGGGCCATGGCTTGATGCACGACATCATGCTGGAACTAGGAGCCATCTTGCCTTATGAGGCGTTAACTGGGGCTTGTGCCAGGCTGGGTGGGGGTCCCGTTTTGTTTTCCGGCTGGCCCACCTTGCTGGGTTGTGGTGAGGATATCCTGAGGACGACGGAGCCAGGGAGGCCTTCTCTGCTTGGATGAGGCAGCCCAGTGGTTGTTTGGTGAGGACGTGGGTTGCCAACTGCTCGACCTCATTGCCCCTTCCTCCTCCCCTTCTCCTCCTGCAGGCTCTGCTTATGGCGCATGCCCTCAAGCGCATCCTGTATAGCACCTGGATACCCACTGAGTGCCAGTTCGCCTTTGTGGCCCGCAACCCGCGCAGCCCTCGCAGCAGCCTCTTCTGCCACTTGTTTGTGGGCAGCCAGCCCAGTGAGGTAGGCCAGCTGGTGGGGCAGAGGTATAGCATCTCCGACAGTGGAGGAGAAATACAGCCACCCTGAATAGCGGTCATTGACGGACTTGTCCATGAATTTGCCTTACCCACTAGAGGATGAACATTCTATAACTGAAGTCACCACCAAGGAGGCCCTGCCTCTTGCCCCCCAGAAACAGTGAGCACTGTTGGTCGCCGTGAAAACTTGGAGAGCATTAATCCTGCTGCCCCATGAAGGGAGATGTTTAGTGCCTGCTCCTCTCCTGACAGAAATGTACCACTCAGGAGTGAAGCTGCTTTCAGCCATTGCCTGGAAGGGGAATGGGGGACTGGGGGCTGGTGGTGGCTAATGTGCCTCCTGCATTTCTGCCCTACAGGTCCAGATTTTGCACTTCTTGCTCTGCCGCTCCTTCCAGCTCTACTATCTCCTGATGCATCCTGAGGACCAAGAATGGCTCCCCAGTGGTTCCACACAGCAGGAGCCTGGGAGGCTGCTGGGAGCCTCTCTGGATAACCGGGTGGCCTGGGAGTCCCTCGATCCGGAAGATGTATCTCAAAACGTCAATGCGTTGGTGTCCTTCCGGAGGCTTCCGTGCCCTGCCGACTTTGGCCCCTCCATCAGTGTGGTAAGTGGGTTCCCTCTGGGGTTCTCCATTGAGTAAGCCGAGGAAGTGAGCCCAGCTGCACCTGGCAGTGGAAGGAAGGCCTCTTACCTCCCCCTGCCAGCAGCATCTCCAGGTAGGGCTAGAAAAATACTACCTGCCTGAAACCATGGAGAGCCACTGCTGCCAGTCAGTGTAGGCAATGCTGAGCTGGATTGACCAATCAATCAGTCAGTGTAGGCAATCCAGACCTGGATCAGGAAGAAACCGCCTTCCAAAAGAAGACTTTCAGACTGATCCAGAGTGCCAGGAGGAAAGGCACTGCCTGAATTTATTCAAGGTGACCTACTGTGCTGGGGTGGAACTTTGAGCCATCCAGCTTCCTGCTAAACTTTATCGCTAGCTCCAGATTCTGCTTCTCCTGCTCAGTATCCATCTGTCTCGTATCCCTAGAGAGAGAGGCTGGATTTGGAGGAAAGGAGCGGCCTGGGCACCTCTCGCCCGGGGAATCCATACTGCTCTCCAATCCTGGTGCGGAAGAAGGCGATCCGCAGCAAAACCCTCCGCTCCGGAGCCTATCGAGGCTGCACCTTCGAGGCTCAGTTGCAGCAGAGTGCCCGAGAGATGTGTGAGTATTCAGGGAATGCGGAAGATTCTGCTGTTCAGGGAGGCAGAAGAGAAGATCCTGTGCTGCTCTTTCATCCATGTTGCATTCCAGCTATGTAAAGAGCTTCTGTTTATTTCCAAGTGTGTCTTTGGGGTGTTTTTATCCCTGTTTTTCAGAGGATAGCTTGCCTCCTGCATCTCCTTTTGCATTCTCATTCCTCATTTCTTTATTTTTCTTGTAATGAGATTCCTATTAAAGTTTTTCATAATACTGTAAAATAGCTGCTCCAAAAAAAACCCAATTGAATAAGTAGAATGTGGAGTCCTCTTAAAAGTAATTATTAGCCCTTACCAACCACAGAAGATAGTAGCTCATCCCGGTTCTCACCTGAGATATTTTCTCATCCCAGCCTTTCATCCTGGGAGACCAACATTCCCCTATCTCTCATCCAGAGTCTCGCCCATTTCCTGTTCTGTTTCCATTGCATGATGTATTTTTGATAGTATCTCAATTTTCCCCCTGTCTTTTTCCATAGAGTAGCATAAATTTAGTAGCACCATTCTCTGAATTTGCTCCAAATTTTATGCAAAATACTTTTTATCTGCTAGAACTGAAGAAAGGCCAGGATTGAAGTTTTCCCAAAGCTTTATATCCTCTCAGCTCCATTGATGCCATATCCATTTAATTTCCCATCTCTCCATTTGTGATTTTTTCCTCCAAATCCTTGTATGCAAGGCATTTCCATTTCAGCACCTGCTTTTTTCAATTTAGCTATTTCATCATCCAGTCCTGTCAGCTTTTCATCTATTCAGTATGAAGCATTGAAGTATTCTTCATTTCCATTTCATATTTCTCAGATTCATTTTCTTTCCCCCTTTCATCAAACACCGATCTGATCATTTTTAATTGTTCAGCCATCAACTGTTGAACAATACCAACAGCCACTTGGAGAGCCAAAGCTACATTGCCATGTTGGGTGCTTTTGATGTTTTGAATATTATTAGCAACTCAGTCTGCCTTAATATTTCCACGTTAAGATCACAGCCAGCATATCCTTTCTCACAATAAATTCTTTCCATGGCTGGAATAATGGAGTAATTGCTGGTTTACTTTCAGTTATTTCAGCTCTTTAGTGGCAAGCAAGAGAAAAAGTTTTAATGATTCTTCACACAGGGGATTCCTTCATCCATTTAATCTTTATTGCCAACCATAAATCAGACACGTCACTCTTCCTTAGACACTTTATGTCCACTTTTCCTTTCTGTTCTTCTTAATGACAGAATGCAGTACTTACAAATTTTTCACCAGCAGATAGAGGGTTATCTCTGTTACCTTGTCCCTGAAGTGTTTAAGAAAGTGGGGCTGTGAGTTTTCTACCTATGAAAGCTGCTTACGTGGCATTTGGTCATAGTGTCAACTCCCTAGCTTGTCAGCTCATTCTCACTCCTGTCCAAGCCGCCAGGTGAAGACAGCATAAAATGGCTTCATCCAAAGCATTTGAGGTTGCTCCCATATCACCCTTATATTCCAGAGTGATTAACAGTCAGACCATCTGTCTGTTATCAATCACCACATAATTATATTCTGTCTGCGGCATGCTTATAGAGAGACAGCTGAACCACCAATTCCTCTCCCCGGAAGTCCTCCTTCCTTCTTCTTTTGAGATTTTGCTCAAGCATCTATGCTGCTGAGATGGTCTCTTTTGTATAACCTCCCCCTCTGTTTCCTTCTTGGCTTCAGTTCTCACCAGCTGCGACAGCAAAGGCAGCAGAGGGAGCCTGGCTTGCTTGCTGGATAACGACAGCAGTCTGATGGAGAACGTGTGGTCCTTTGCGGGTATTGACAGGTAAGGGGAGGTCTCCCCTTGTGTGCCCTCTGACAGGAGGCCTCCAAAGGATGCTTGCGGATTGGGGAATGGAAGTAAACTGCACAGCACAGGTGGTTGACCACAAGAAGGAAGCTAAGATTTCCCATATAAGTTCATGGTTGCTGGTGCCAAATTGGTAAGAACGTGAGAAAAGCCCTGCAGCTAGAAGAGACCAATGGCCTGTCTGGTCCAGCATCCTGTTCTCATAGGGCCCAATCCCAATGGGAAGCCTGTGAGCAGGACCCAAGCACAACAGCAGTGCTATCCCCACTTGTGATTTCCATCAAAAAGCATACTGCCATCATGGCTAGTAGCCACTGTCACTGCTTGCTGTTGAATGACCCAAGGAAGGTAGCCAAACATTTCCCACACTTGCGGTGTAAACTTAATCATGCTTACTCTGAAGTAAGTCCCGCTGTTTCCAGTGCAGCTTACTCCAAGGGAAGGGTGCATTGGATAGAATACTTTATTCCAAGACATGGAAGGGCTGGAACGGGGAGAGGGTTTCTGCTGCAGAGAGAGAAACCTGGTTCCATGGGCTGCTTTCCTCCTGCTCAGAGGTCCCTTCTTCCACACGCCCTTCTGGTTTCCAGGGATGCTGGGATGGCGCTGCTCAGGAATGATGTAATTGGAGCCTTCCTCCTCTGGGCTGAGCCAGGGGCCACCGATCAGTGGTGTCTTACAGTGAGGACAAGATGTGGAATCATCCCTTACCAGATTTACAGGAGCCAGCTTGGGAAGTATTCTGTGGAGGTGAGAACTTGAGGAAAATGGCATGCCAGCTCTGCCTGATTCTGTCTGATTCAGTTGTTGCAAGCACATTAAACTCCTGTCATACAACATTGCCAATATATTGAACCACAGTCTCATCACTTTGGTGCACGAGATAAGCAAGTTTCCAGGAGCCAGAAGAAATGGTAACTAGTTGGATTTGCATCAATTGGTTAAAAGATTAAAATATTAAAACATTAACTGAAATATTGAAAACAATAAAAATTCTATTAGCACTCACCAACATTTCTGAGCTCCTTTGGGGTCCTTTTTGGCCAAAAGCAGTCCAGGAACAAAGTATGACAATAGTAATAGAAACATTACACAGCTCTTCCTGTCCCTAAAGCCTCCGTCTCTAAGCCCAATCCAGTACATTTCCCCCCCTTTAAATAAATATTTCCCTTACCTCTCAATAATAGCTCCTGCATTGATTTGTGTTGAAATTCCACAAGGGACTGTTCCCCTTTGCAAATTAGATTGTGTGGGAACATTATGTGACATCACAGAAGCTCGTCCAATGAGGGGTGGTTTGCGGGCAACAGCCAGTTTTCGATCTCTTATCATTTCTTTCCTTTTCCCCTGTTCTCATAGCATTTGAATGTGGAGTTCCCCAGTATGGAAGCTCTGTTGGATCACTACTCTGGAATCCAAGGGGGCCTGTTCTGCTCTCTGGCTGCAGGCCGGATCAACCACTGTTACGAGGAGCAAGACTGCGCACTGGAGGATCCCTGGAAGGAAGACAGAAGCCGCCGGCAGGCATCTTGGCTACATGGCACTAGTAAATCTCTGGCTGTCCCACAGGAACTGGGATGAGGAATCTGGGCTTAGCTTTCCTGCCTTCCACATGCTAACTGTGCTAACTCTTTTTGTGGTGTTCAAGCTATGTGGCACTTTTGCACTTGGGCTAGCTTAGGCTTCATGGCATTGATCCAGTTCTTCCCTTTCGCCCCCTAGCAGAACGGCAAACTAGTCTTAACTTTTCTAGCCAAAGGGTCCCATGGCGCTGATGCCCCTGGTCATTCTGAGATAGATTTTTCATCAGCGGCTGAAATCCTGCACATGCCATATTTTAAAAAAGTAAAATTCCTGACACTCGCAAAGTTGTTGAGCTTTTTTAAGGAAACCACTACCAATTTGGGAACAAACCCAAATTGTTTAGCTTTTTTGGGAAAACCAATAGTTATTTTAAGCTTTTTGAGCTTTTTCCATTGTGTTGCCATACTTCCGTGTTCTCCCAGACATTTTGCCCATTTGGCAGAATTCCCCCTTGACAACATTTTTACACCCAAAAACCAGGACACGGCAGGAATTTTCCTGACGTGTGGCAAGCCTACTTTCCAAGCACAAAAGCCCCATTGGTCTTGGAGTTACTACTGACTAGAAGTACCCTAGAGTTGCACTTTTTGTCTCAATCCTGCATCACAGAATCGTAGAGTTGGAAGGGACCCCAAGGCTCATCTAGTCCAACCCAATGCAATGCTGGAATCTCAACTATGAATTCATTTAAAGTAGCTAGGTGTTCCCTCACCACCTATTTTCCTATCTTGGGCTGCAGCTCAGACAATAAATCCTCCTTCAATTAGAACATTTGTTTACCAGATTCTTGCCACTTATCTTAAAAACAAACAAATTAACTGAGCAGTTGAGAGGTCAGAGATAACTCCAGGTTTAATTTAAACAAAATTCTGCAAGTAGTTTTTAGCTCTTGCAAGTCAGTTAAGTCAACACCCTCTTTCCCACTTAATGCTGCTGGTTTATGTTCCTTGGGTTGTGTCCAATGTTGGTCCTACTCAAAGTTAATGTACATAACTTTAATGGGTCTACTTTCAGTAGAATTTAGTTGGTTACAATCCCTTGTTTTCCTTATGGGGGTTTATTTACCTGCTGCTGCCAGAATATTTTGAAAGAAATATTTTTTGGGAGGGAAATATTTGTGAGCATGCCAATATATGAATACATAACCTATATTTTAAATATGTTTATATATAAATGTTATGAAAAATATATTTGTAATCCAAAATGATTAAATTTTAGCTGTCGTTTGTGTGTGTGAGTGTGTTGGGAAATGGCAATAAAACGTGACTGGGAGGAGAAGACCTTTAAAATGTTAGTTTTCGAAATCAATGGCGGCCATTAAGGCCTAGATGCCTCCGTTGCCTAGCAACAATCGCTCAGCTCCGCGCTGTATTAGCCATGACTGCGCTCATGCTTGATTGGATACCAGCAGCAAAAGAGAAGCAGCGATTGGCTTCCGCCAAGGGCCGAGCTCAGACTGGCAGATCCGGCCGCGGGGAGCAACGGCAGGAAGGCTCGGCTGTGTCGAGAGTTGTCTGTCTCCGATTGGCTGAAAGCGGAAGGCAGGGCGGGTACTCGCTCCCGTCGCACCACGTTGCCCCGTCGCCTGCTGTTGGTTGGCTGGGAGACGCTTGGGCGCCCGCCTTCCCTGAGAGGGCGGCGTCCGCTGATTGGCGGCTGCGGCGGAGTTCGCTTCCGCGTCGCTGGGAGAGTGGGAGAAGGCAAGATGGCGGCGGCAGTGCGTGGAGCTCCCGGGCTGCGCCGGCGGAGGTCGATGGCAGCTTCTCTAGCGGCGGCGCTGGTGCTCCTATGCCTGGCGCGGGAGGCGGCGGCCGGGGGAGGCGGGACCCGCACGCTGGTGCTGCTGGAGAACATGAACCTGAAGGACACGCACTCGCTCTTCATGCGCAGCCTGGCAGGTCTGGCCCGGGAGCGGGGAGCACTTTAGAGCAGACGGGGTCGGGGGTGGGGGTGGGAGCCTTTTCCAGCGCCAGGGCAGCATTCCCTTCAAGGCAACCTCCCAGAAGGGACGTGCCAGCGGGGTGTGTGTGTGTGAATGTGTCAACACGTGGAATTCCTACCTTTGGACGGTGACTAGCGCTGTGGGTTAAACCACAGAGCCTCTTGGGCTTGCCCATCACAAGGTCGTCGGTTCGAATCCCCCCTATGGGGTGAGCTCCCGTTGCTCGGTCCCTGATCCTGCCCACCTAGCAGTTTGAAAACACACCAGTGTAAGTAGATAAATAGGTACCGCTCCAGCGGGAAGGTAAACGGCGTTTCCATGCGCTGCTCTGGTTCTCCAGAAGCGGCTTAGTCGTGCTGGCCACATGACCCGGAAGCTGTACGCCGGCTCCCTCAGCCAATAAAGCGAGATGAGCGCCGCAACCTCAGAGTCGGCCACGACTGGACCTAATGGTCAGGGATCCCTTTACCTTTTACTACTACTACTACTAGTAATAATAATTTTATTATTTATACCCCGCCCATCTGGCTGGGTTTCCCCAGCCACTCTGGGCGGCTTCCACCAGGACACTAAAATGCAATAACCTATTAAACATTAAAAGCTTCCCTAAACAGGGCTGCCTTCAGATGTCTTCTAAAAGTTTGGTAGTTATTTTTCTCTTTGACATCTGATGGGAGGGCGTTCCACAGGGCGGGTGCTACTACCAAGAAGGCCCTCTGCCTGGTTCCCTGTAACTTACATTAAACATTTATTACATTTCTCAAGGATGGCACACATGGTTCTCTTGTTCCTCATTTCATCCCCACAACAACCCTGTGAGGTAGGTCAGGCCAAGAGACTCTGACTGGGCCCCCCAAGTGAGTTTCATGGCTGAGGTGGGGATTCGGAGCGTCGCCTCTCCAAAGGTGCTTGCCCTGCACTCTGAATCATTACACCACTAGGCTGTATGGATATGCACAGATTCTCACACACGCACCTCTCTATCCTCCATTCAGGGGAGTGGGAGCTGTTATCAGAGTCCCAGCATACATTCCAGTGTGGCACAGTGGTTAGAGTGTTAGACCGGGACCAGCACTCAAAGCCCCACTGCCACTCAGCCGTGAAACTCACTGGCTGATGTCAAGCCAGTTGATCACTCTTAGCTGAACCTACCTTGCAGGGCAGCTGAGGGGATGAAAGGAGGAGGGTTAGAGCCGCATATCCCAATCTGAGCTCCTTGGTGAGTTATAAATGCAAAAAAGAAACGAATAGAAAACATTCGAAGGAGGGTGCAGAGCTTGTGTGGGATGTGGCCTTGAAGGAAGCCTGGTGGGCTACATCTGACTCTTCACCTCAGCTTTAGAGCAGGCATAGGCAAACTCCTGCTCTCCAGATGTTTGGGACTACAATTCCCATCATCCCTGACCACTGGTCCTGTTAGCTAGGGATGATGGGAATTGTAGTGCCAAACATCTGGAGTCTGGAGTTTGCCTAAGCCTGATTTAGAGGGTTAGGAGTGGAAGGCAGTGTTGGTTGGTTGAAGCGTGAGTAGGACACGATTTGTTCTTATTCCCAGGTTTTTCCAAGTAATAACTTTTTTATTTAATAACATAACCCTCAAGCTCATTTTAGGCAGCTCAAGAGATTTTATGTTTTATGGTTTATAAATGCTTTTAGGATAAATGAATAATTGGCGTGAATAATTCTGTGGGGCAGGTTTTGCAAACAAGGGGAATAGAAGAGGCACCATGGGGGTTGTTTCAAGCCAGCTAATACTACCCAGCAGAGGCAAAATGGGAATTTGGAACTCCCTGATTTGCCCGTCAGTCTTTTAGCAATGTCCGGTGGACCTAGAACTTTACTGGTTCCTGGATTTCTCTCTGTGCTTGGGAATATTACAAGTCCCTTATTTTCTCTTGCACTTCTAGATAGGGGCTTTGATCTCACCTTCAGGACTGCAGATGACCCTGGGTTGTCTCTCATTAAATATGGAGAGTTCCTGTATGACAACCTGATTATCTTCTCTCCATCTGTAGAAGGTAAGACAGAAATGAAGCAATGTAGAGAAGTTTGCAGTGCAACCCTATGCTGTGTTTATTCAGAACTGAAGACCACAAAGTTTGTTTGAGCTTTATTTCCTTGAACTGTACAGTTCTTATTGTATAAATAATACTTGTGTGTCATTATTCTGTTTTGCTTTCTGCACCTGTTCCTTGAACAGCTTATATTTCACCTGTTGAGTAGGAAGTGGTCTTCATTTGAGGGGGTTTTTGGTGGGTTTGAAAGGCATTTCTTTCTGTCACCCTTACAATAGGCATGACACTTTGCATATTGTAAGCAGTTGAGGATGAGTTGTTATTGGTTGAATACGTGGATAAATACAACTGCGTGTTGCTTTTTGCTAGAAAAACATTTACGTTTATAAAAATGAGTTTTGGGGTGGAGGTTGACTGCTGGAAATCAGTCATTTGCTGTGTGCAGCCCTGAAGTCCAGCTGCTTCACTTACCTCTGTATGCACTGCAGATATTATCCCTCCTTGCAAATCTAGCTTTTGCTTTGACATGTTTAAACATCATTGGCCCTTTGTTTCAGATTTTGGAGGCAACATCAACGTGGAGACCATTGCTGCTTTCATCGATGGAGGGGGGAGCGTCCTTGTGGCCGCCAGTTCAGATATTGGTCAGTAAAATGAACTTTATCCAATGGAGAGCCTTTGACTTGAAAGAGAGCTTCTCCCTACCCCCACCATGAATGGGGAACTTCTCATTGATCAGCCATTTTGTTTTGTAGGTCAGTTGAGCCACCTGTGCCTAGAATTCTATAGCAGTCCTGGAATTCTGGGTACCACTGTAAATTAAATAGGAAATACAGGACAATGTACTCTTTCTAACCACCTTAAAGTGTGAATGCTAACTGTAAATGTGTAAATGCTATTTAGCTGGATAATTTACCTCCTAAGCCAAACTTTGCCAACCCAATACCCTCTAGGTGTTTTGGACTGGTATTGGCAGCTGTGCTGACTGGAGCAGATGGGAGTTGCAATGGGAGGGCACCAGGTTGGCAGGAGTTGACTTACTACTTCTACCTGAGTGATGAATGAGTATAGATTTAAGAAACAACAAACCCAGGGTGCCACAACTTCTTTACGGCTCTTCCATTAGCACCTTTTCTCTATATATAGCCATTATCTCAAAGGAAAGCAAAAGGGTCTGCTGTCATCTTTGAAGGTGGCATGATTTCCCCCCCTTCCTTTACATCTGATTGGAAGCTGCTATCTTGAACAGAGTTAAGTAAACATTTGTGGCGTCATAAAATAGAGCTCTGAGCACTTCCACCCTCTTTTTCTATGCATATAATATTTCTTCGTACTTAGAGACTGATTTGTGTGTGTGTCATCTAAGTAGATGCTAGGCTACTTGTGGCTTTAATTATAAACAGCTCCCCTTTTTCTAAACAAGTACAATGTTGACAATTCTTAGGCGATCCCCTTCGAGAGCTGGGAAGTGAATGTGGCATAGAATTTGATGAGGAGAAGACAGCTGTCATTGACCATCACAACTACGATGTCTCTGATCTGGGTCAGGTAAGCAGCAGGATCCAAAGTGTTGGGTAGACCGGCTTTCCTCTAGGCCAGGGGTCTGCAACCTTTAAGACAAAAAGAGCCACTTGGGCCCGTTTCCGAAGGAAAAAAACCTGGGAGCCGCAAAACCACTGCGACATTTAAAGCATGCGCGCCGCTGCCCTCCGATCTGACAGCAGGCGGGAAGGTGACATCGGGACAGTGCGTGACAAACGCACGCACCGCCCCCATGCGATATCACAGCCAGTACAGCGTCCGCCACAGTGGGGAGTGTCAGGGCGCACAATGCGCCTCCTCCCCTCGCTAGTATCCGCCCCGGAGCCTCAGGAAAGGTGTAAAAGAGCCACATGCAGCTCCGGAGCCGCGGGTTGCAGACCCCTGCGCTAGGCAGTAGATATGTAGTTGTTTTGAAACAGTTGCTTGCGTTAACCGTTAAGCTCTTACGAAGGCTGCAGGTGGCAGCCAGCATCTTAGAAAAGGCCACAGCCTCTTCACTGCCACTGAGGAGGGAAAGCTGCTTCCAAGATGGTGCTTGCTTCAACATCTACATGTATATTTGAAAAACAAAGAACATATGCCAATTTACCAGTTAATTGATCAGACGAATCTACTTTCGGCCCCAGCATGGAAATGGAATGCCAGCAGCCACTGGCTACATTCTCAACTTTTGCGGCCTCTTCTCTTTCCTCCATTTGCAGTGAAATGAATGAAATGAGGAGAACTGCGGTTAACCATTTTTTCCTGTTTTATGGTGAACCTGGAAACTCCGGTTACCAGCGTCAGAACAAGCCAATATCCAAAATATGGTTCAAACTATTGTTAAATATTCTGGCTAGCAACTGTAAATGTCCGACTCATGAAATGCTTCTGTATGGAGACTACTTGGATGAATTGTGCTGTGCGTGAAGGGGCTGCCTTTGTAATGCAAATGCTTTTGCATATCTTGGTTGATGGTGCTGAGCTGCAACCATCCAAATGCAGCCTTCTGTGTGTTGCAGAGAAAGTTGGAGAGGGCAGAAAGGCGGAGTTGGGGCTGGTGGGCAGAGGATTGTGGCTTCTTCTTCTAAGCCACATTGTCATTTGATGAAGCATTGGCTGAACCTGCCTGCAGAGTTGGCAGTCCCCACAAGGTTTTAACTGCAGTCTCTTTGCAGCACACCCTCATCGTGGCAGATTCTGAGAACCTCCTGAAGGCTCCGACTATTGTGGGGAAGAAGCCTCTGAACCCCATCCTCTTTCGGGGAGTTGGGTGAGTCTCCTGCAACACAAGGGTTGTGTTTGGCCACAGCTGTAGGAGCTGGTGCTCTTGGCCAGTTTACTGAGTGAAGAGACTATGTCTTCACCTAGACAACAAGAAAATTTGGTAACTACTTTGCTACGCTCCCAGCTCATGGGGCTTTCTCCAGCCAAGTCATTCTCAGTAGACCCACTCAAATGAATTGGCCCAAGTTAGTCCTGTTGTCCATAAATTTCAATGGGGTTACTCTAAGTAGGACTAGCAGTGGATACCTCCCATGGTTTTTCTTCATCTTTACTGAATTTTAAATCCTAATCATAAAGAGAAGATCCTCCTTTCAAGATAGCGTTGGGTCTTGCACCAAGTGCTTTCCAGAAATACATTATTAATATTTGGGGGCTCCCACCTGGAGGGGAAGGGACGCGGGTGGCGCTGTGGGTAAAAGCCTCAGCTCCTAGGGCTTGCCGATCGAAAGGTCGGCGGTTCGAATCCCCGCGGCGGGGTGCGCTCCCGTTGCTCGGTCCCAGCGCCTGCCAACCTAGCAGTTCGAAAGCACCCCCGGGTGCAAGTAGATAAATAGGGACCGCTTTCTAGCGGGAAGGTAAACGGCGTTTCCGTGTGCGGCTCTGGCTCGCCAGATGCAGCTTGTCACGCTGGCCACGTGACCCGGAAGTGTCTGCGGACAGCGCTGGCCCCCGGCCTATAGAGTGAGATGGGCGCACCAACCCCAGAGTCTGTCAAGATTGGCCCATACGGGCAGGGGTACCTTTACCTTTACCTTACCTGGAGGGGTCGCATGGGTGTTTTGAACTGAGTCTTGGAAGGAAACTTCTCCCCTGCTGTCGGAAATCTTCACAATTAGTTTTTTTCCCCCCTGCAGGATGGTGGCTGATCCTGACAACCCTCTGGTTCTAGATATCCTGACTGGCTCCTCAACCTCTTACTCCTTCTTTCCTGACAAACCCATCACACAGGTATGACATGAAGGGGGGGGGGCTTGCCTTTTTTAAAAACCTGCTGACAAAAAGTACCGTATTTTTCACTCTATAAGACGCACCCGACCATAAGACGCGCCTAGTTTTTAGGGGAGGAAAACAAGAAATAAGAAGCCTCCTGAGTGAAGAGGGAGCGACCCCGCTGGCTCTCCTGGCTTCAGCGAAAGCAAGCCTCCTGGCTTTCCCCCAACCTCCCGCAAGAGCCGCACGCTCTTTAAAGGGAGCGCAGCTCTTAGGGGCTTTTCT
Source organism: Podarcis siculus (assembly GCA_034642415.1). Lineage (NCBI taxonomy): Eukaryota > Metazoa > Chordata > Lepidosauria > Squamata > Lacertidae > Podarcis > Podarcis siculus. Next base: position 1,382,789 of record JAXCMG010000088.1, on the reverse strand, counting down.
GGGAGGTGGGGGAAGGGACAGAGCGTGTGGCTCTGTCCCTTCCCCCACCTCCCGCAAAAGCCAGGGATAGCTGCGCGAAGCCTCTGCAGGGCAGCGGGATGAAGGCTCCCCTGCAGAGGCTTCGCACAGTTAAGCCAAAAGCTAGAATAGCGAGAGGGAGCACAGTGCAGTGCTCCCTCTAGCTGTTCTGGCTTCTGGGGTAGCCCGTGAAGCCTGCATTCACTCCCTAGGATGCACACACATTTCCCATTACTTTTTAGGAGGGGAAAAGTGCGTCTTATAGAGCAAAAAATACGGTACCTTGGTGCCAGGCTCCAATTGCTTTCCTTTTGGTTTGGGACTGCAGGGGGCGCCAAAACAGTGCTGTAGGACTGAGCAGAGGACACCTGAAATTTGAGGGGCCAAAGTCTGCCACTGGTGGCAATTGGCATCCTCTCAGAAAAATGGTTCACCTGCACTGACCAGTCATTTTGCTCCCTTAGTACCCTCATGCTGTTGGGAAGAACACGCTCCTGATTGCGGGTCTCCAGGCACGGAATAACGCCCGTGTTGTCTTCAGCGGTTCCCTGGATTTCTTCAGCGATGCCTTCTTCAACTCAGCTGTGCAGAAAGCTACCCCTGGCTCCCAAAGGTACAGTCGGGTTTCTACTCCATTCTTGTGTTCCAAACAATGCCCACCTTCTGTGTGCATGAGCAGGGACAGAGCCCATGGAGGCTCCTTTGACAGAGACGATTCCGTCTTATTTATTACTTAACTTCCCACCCCCGCTCCAGGTTGCTTAAAGTGGTCTACATAGTTCTCCCCCTCCTCATTTAATCCTCACAACATCCCTGGGAGGTAGGTTAGGCTGAGAGGCAATGTCTGGCCCCAGGTCACCCGGTGAGCTTCATGGTCAAGTGGGGGTATTTGAACCCTGGTCTCCCGTGTTAGGAAATTTATATCCTCAAAAGAGACATTGAGGGCGGTTTACATTGGTACATGAGAACGATCGCTCAAGTAACCATTGGAACACTATTGCAAATAGCTAACAGTTTCCTGCCAGTTAATCCAGAGTAGAGGATAAAGTCCGTACAGCATGAAAGCATAAAAGCACCAGCAACCAGAAGGTTAAACAGCTGCTGGAATAAGAAAGGTATTTTGTGAGGTGGCTAAAAGCCATCAGGTGTTAAATACATTGCAGGATTCCCAAAAAATAGACCAGAGGCATTTCATCCAGCAGAGCTTTACTGCTACTGAAGGCAAATGTGCATAATGGTCACAAATCCAATACATTCAGGATTGGCCCTGTCCATAAGAAATCCAGTTGCAGCAGACTTAACTTAAACCTTACAGTAGCTTACAATAAGACTAAACCGTAACACTATGTACGGAACACCACACCAGAGCGAAAAGAGAGAGGGTGAAATTCAGGCTCCTTCTGGCCCTACTTTTATAGGCAGCATGACCTTGACAGAAAGAGATAATAGAACCAGTTTAAACCAGCTGTACTCTGCTTCCCGGAAGGAATAACCCAAACATCAGTAACCTCCTGCTTGCTTCTTTCACACAGAGAAGCTTCCAGAACCCTCTTGAATTAATTAGAATAGGAAAGATCTCTATGCATCAGATCAATATTTTCTGTACTAAGAAATGCCATCTTATACCCACCACCCTCAGCCAGGTTTGTAGTCCGAAACACCTGGAAGTCTCTAGGTTGGCGAAGGTCGATGCAGACCGTGCTTGATCTGCCATGCAAATAACGCTGATTAATCTTCCTGTACTGGAGTTGAATTTCTGTGGATATGCAACATCCCTTGAGCAAATGTTAACTCTCATTCCTTGGCTTCCTCTTCTCATGTCACTCAGGTACTCCCAGACAGGGAACTATGAGCTGGCCATGGCTTTGTCGCGCTGGGTGTTCAAGGAGGAAGGCGTCCTTCGCGTGGGAGAGGTGTCCCACCACCGGGTGGGGGAGATCGCGCCCCCTAGTGCCTACACCGTCACAGACCTGGTGGTGAGATTTTAAAACCATCCTTTGCAGCCAGAGCTTAAGAGTTCTCTTACATAGTCTGCACATGCCTTTTTAGCCGGCCAATGACACTCTCTCCCTTGCTCCCCCCGCCCCCAGGAATACAGTATTGTAATTGAGAAACTCTCTGATGGGAAGTGGGTCCCCTTTGATGGCGATGATATCCAGCTTGAATTTGTCCGCATCGACCCATTTGTGAGAACTTTCCTCAAGAGGAATGGTAAGCTGATTCCGTTTTCTCCCCGATACTTTCTCAGTCGTGCATTGTCAGCCCCTTGAAAATTTCAGAATTTCTGCTGTCCCCATTTGCCTGTATTCCTTCGTGCCCCCTCCACTGTGACCTAGGAATGGGGGAGAAGTGAAACCACCTCTGTTACTTTCTAGAAAAGATTCATTTCTGACCTGAGGTGAGTAGCTTGTATGCAGGTTTGCAGTCTGTTATGACCCAGGCTTGCAGTATCATAACACCTCCATGTTAACAAAAAGAAATTGTCATAGTGATGGTGGATGGGGATGAGAAATTCTGATATGCATTGAGAGACCTGCCACCTATACTGTCAGAACCTACCCAGCTGCTAAGATCCTCAGGTTCAGCATCTTAACTCAGTCCCAAAAACATGTGAGGCACAGCTGGTAGTGATACAAGAGAGAGAAAGAAAAAGAAAATGAAGGAGAGCCTTTTCAGCGGCTGCTCCCTGATTGTGGAATTCCCCCCCCCCTCCAAGAGAGGTTAGACTGGCTCCCTCCTATTCTTCTGTCAGCATGCTGACACCTTATTGTTCAGACAGGCCTTTGAAAGATAAAGTGCAGATGGTGTTGATCAATGGGCTGCTGTCAGGGCGAACTGGATCTTAATTGCTGGTTCTAAATGTGTTTTGATATACAGCGGACACTCAGGTTACAAACGTGATCCGTGTGGGATGCACATTCGCAACCCACAGCGGCGCATCTGTGCATACGCAGGTTGTGATTCGGCGCATATGCGCAAAGTGAAATTTAGTGCTTCTGCGCATGTGTGACCGCCGAAACCCGGAAGTAACCTGTTCCAGTACTTCTGGGTTTCGGCGGTCCACAACCCGAAAAAACGCAACCTGAAGCGTCTGTAACCCAAGGTATGACTGTATTTGAATTACTGTCTTACAACTAGTTTGCTTTTCTTATTTTGCATTTCATAACGTTGTAAGTTGCCTTGAATCCCAACTTGGGAGAAAGGTGGGATATAAAGAAATAAAATTAAAATAACAGCAACTAGCTGCAACTGCCAGTGAGAGGGATACGTGCAGAGAATTTGTGCTGGGGCTGAGAGTTGCAGCCAGTGCTAGTCCTACTCGAGGCGTGACCCACTTAGGTCCATGAGTTTCAGCAGGTGTGCTCTGAGCAGGGCTTGAATTTCCTATTTGGGAGGTGACCTCCAGTTCCCAACTGTATAATGGGCACAAATTCTACTGGATTAAGGGTAGTGTGGCCAGGTCAGAACGACAGGAGTTAGGATAGGTTGTTGAAATGCACAGGGGGAGGAGGGGGACTCCTTCACTTTATTTGCATGTTGACCACAAGTTGGCCTGAGCCCCCCTGAAATGTGTTTGGCTCCTAGGAGGCAAGTACAGTGTCCAGTTCAAGCTGCCCGACGTCTATGGAGTCTTCCAGTTCAAAGTGGATTACAACCGGCTGGGCTACACCCACCTGTACTCCTCCACCCAGGTAAGAAGAGCCTTGGCCTGGGCAAGGAAGGAGCTTCTGGCCCAAGAGCCGGGTGGAAAGATACCATGGATGGTGCCTCCTGTAAACCTTGGGCTCCCCGATCTCTCAAGCTAGCTAACAGTAAAAAAGACAAGCCCATTAGAAGATAATTGCTGGAAACCACAGAAGGGGAGAGTTGTTCTTGTGCTCAGATTGTGCTTGCTGGTTTCCCACTGGCATCTGGTCGGCCACTTGTAAGAACAGAATGCTGGACTAGATGGGCCACTGGCCTGATCCAGCAGGTGGCGGTTCTTATGTTAAACAGGCAACCCCATCTGGCATGACCAATGGTTGCAGATTCCCCATCCCTGGCCCACAGTGCCTGGCCCACCAGAGAGCTATCCTGACCCCTTTCCCTTCGGGAATGTGAGATGAGGGGCTCCCAGACAGGGCTCTCATTGGAGGAACTCAGTGAGCTGAGAATGATTCAGGGCACTTTTGGCTTTTCATTGCAATTGCCCCTTGAGAGGGGCAGAATCACTCTCCAGCCCTCCTAACACCACAGGCCTTGTTGCAGTCTGCTCTGTGTGCTTTTAACAGAGGAGCTGCGTATATTTATTATTTATAGTGATTCAATCTTTAACTCGATAGTGGTTTTTCTCTGCTGGGTGTGTGCTTTGCAAGAAGCCTGCTTGTTGCCCGTAAGGTGGGAGACAGAACTCCCCACCCGTGAATCTGGGTGGCTCCTAAGAAACCTTCTCACACCTTGATCGGCTATCTCCTGCCTTTGCCAGGTATCGGTGCGTCCCCTCCAGCACACGCAGTACGAGCGATTCATCCCCTCGGCGTACCCCTACTATGCCAGCGCCTTCTCCATGATGGTGGGCCTCTTCCTGTTCAGCATCGTGTTCCTCCACATGAAGGAGAAGGAGAAATCAGACTGAGGGTCTCCCAGCAGGAGGAGTAGGGAGCCCACCTCTTACGTGGCGGTGGCCCCAAGCAGTGCAGGCGCTGAGTACACACATTTGGAGACTGGAAGTCCTCAGGATCGAGGGACCAGGGCCTGGTGGGTGGGGATTAGGACTTTGGGGGTGGGCAAGGGGAAGCAGATGCCTCTTGGAGGAAGAGAAGGAAGAGTGAGCAGCCCCCCTGAATGAACTCTTACAGAATCCATGTGTCAGTTCCTTTGTGGACGTCTCCCAAACATGCTTACTGCCACTGTGACTTGTTTCTGGTCTCCCAGCAAAAGATTGCTGTACTTGAATTTTGTTTTCTGAAATAAAGCAGCCTCACCTTCCAGTGATAGTTGTTATCTTGAAAATAATTTGGGAGCGGCCTTGAATCCCAACTTGGGGGGGAAAGGTGGGAAATAAAGAAATAAGAACAACGACAATTAGCTGCAACAGGCAATGAGAGGGATGTGTACAGAGAATGTGAAGATGCATATGAGCAAAGAGGGGCAAGTTGCATCTTCTGGAATGTCTTTGCCATGGAGTACCTGAATAACCTAAAGAAACTTGCTCAGTGATAAGATAGGGCACACATTTTTTTCGAGGGGGGGGGGAGAACCAGATGTAGCTTCTGAATCCTGAAAATGCATGACTCTGCAATTTAGTTTTGTTTATGTAATATTTTGATTTAAATGTAAAGCAGAGTTTTGAACAAATGCAATCTAACTACATTTGGAGCAACTGTGCTTCTCAACAGTAAGAAAAGGCCACTCTCACCAACAGTCAGCCAGCCTGGGACAAACTGACCAGCACTGGATCTCTGCAGCCCAGTTTGCAGCAGAGACTGAAGGCTCCAGGGAGGAGGGTGGCGACAGCAGCAGCAGCAGTGGAAAGAAGCCTTGAGTTACACCTGGATAGTACTGGGAGAGGGAGCGGGTGGCGCCGTGGTCTAAACCACAGAGCCTCTTGGGCTTGCTGATCGCAAGGTCAGCGGTTCAAATCTGCGTGATGGGGTGAGCTCCCGTTGCTCTGTCCTAGCTTCTGCCAGCTTAGCAGTTCGAAAGCACACCAGCGCAAGTAGATAAATAGGTACCGCAGCAGTGGTAAGGTAAATGACGTTTTCGTGCACTCTGGCTTCCGTCACAGTGTCCTGTTGCGCCAGAAGCAGTTTAGTCCTGCTGGCCACATGACCCAGAAAGCTGTCTGCGGACAAACACCGGCTCCCTCAGCCTGAAAGCGAGATGAGCGCCGCAACCCCGTAGTTGCCTTTGACTGGACTTAACCTGGCTCCCAGTACATTTCCGAGCACAATTCAAAGTGTTGGTGCTGATCATTAAAGCCCTAAACGGCCTCGGCCCAGTATACCTGAAGGAGCGTCTCCACCTCCATTGTTCTGCCTGGACACTGAGGTCCAGCACCGAGGGCCTTTTGGCGGTTCCCTCGCTGCGAGACGCCAAGTTACAGGGAACCAGGAAAAGGGCCTTCTCAGTAGTGGCACCTACCCTGTGGAACGCCCTCCCACCAGATGTCAAAGAGAAAAACAACTACCAGACTTTTAGAAGACATCTGAAGGCAGCCCTGTTTAGGGAAGCTTTTAATGTTTAATAGGTTATTGTATTTTAGTGTTTTGTTGGAAGCCGCCCAGAGTGGTTGGGGAAACCCAGCCAGATGAGCAGGGTAGAAATAATAAATTATTATTATTATTATTAACCGTCCAGCGATCCTTTACCTTCCTGCCACTCAGCCTCTATTAAAATTGTGTTCCCCCCCAAAAAAAAATTTTTTTATTGGTTTTCACAACATTATAAACAAACAAACACATAAGACAAACAAATATAAACCATAGCCTTAGTGAGAATTACACTTGTTTACATTGTTAAGTGACTTCCTTGCTTCCCCTTGGTTGAATTTCATTGCATGTCCTTTTAACGGTTTTCCAAATCACAGTTCTTATAAATTTTAACTTCAACATTAACATCCTTAGATCTTCACATTACGAAATTAAACATATTAATTCGACACTTAACATAAATAAAATCCTGGGCCAATTAAGTATCTGCAAGCTGTTTTCAGTTAATTTAACTTAACATATTTAACTAAGTAATCCTTAAATTTAATCCACAGCCTCCACTAAAATTGTAATCGCGAGCTGGAAAAATAAAATGACAGCAGAGACGCCGCAACTCTACAAACCCTCTGGTCCTGCCCTGCACCCGCGACGGAGCCGGACGTCGTGGCCGCCTCCTCCCGCCCCTACCCCTAAGGGCTCCGCCCCGGGGGCGGGGCCACGCCGCGCTGGCGCAGCGCTGTCCCCGCCCACCTGCCCGTCCTTTTGCGACGGAGGGGCGGGGCGGGGCGCTCAAGAGGCGCTGCCGTAAAGGCGGCGTCGCTTTGCGGCGTCTCTGAGGCGAGGCAGGCGGGCGAGCTGGGGCTCAGCCAGGCGGGCTCCGGATCCGCTCTGCCGTCCTCCGCGCCTTCGCTTCCCACCCGGCAACCCCTCGGCCGAGCGATGCTCCTGACGGTCTTCTGCCTGCGGCGCGACCGCTCCGAGCTCACCTTCTCGCTCCAGGTGGACGCCGACTTCGAGCTCCAGAACTTCCGCGCCCTCTGCGAGCTCGAGTCCGGCATCCCCGCCGCCGAGAGCCAGGTCAGCGCGCGCGCGTGCGCCCGGGAGGGGGAGGGGTGCGCGTGCCCGGGGCTGGGACATGAATAGGGGGGAGGGGGGGGAAATAAGGCGAGGCCAAAGGGGCACGTGTGTGTGGGTCTCTCTGTGTGTGCTCTCCCCCTCTTACTCCGAGTAGACCCGCTTAATCCGGCCTCCCTTTCTTTTTAATCAGCTTCGGGTTTAGCTGTGGCTCCTTGCATTGCAAGGGCGGGGCGGGGGGGGTGCGACTAGATGACCCTAGCAGTCCCTGGCCCCTTACAGCTCTGCAGGCCTGTGGAAGGGTCTCCTCTTGAGTAGGGCTCACCGTTTGGATGCATGGGTCCGGCTTTCCCCAGCTGGGTGAATGGGGTCTTGACCCAGCAGTGTGTGTATTTCTTCCTCTCCCCCCCCCCAATATATCTGCTTTCTTAAGGTTTTTAGTCATGTTTGTTTTATTTATTTTTTAATAATTATCCTGTGTGTAAGTCACATGCAAATCGCCTCTTTACATGTTGCGCCATTTGCCTTTTAAACTGTAATTTGCTTTGGGCACCTTTGGCAAAAAAGTGGTATGTGAATATGATAAAGATAGTAGGATTAGTAAAGCAGTGGTGGGGATGGGGAAGCTTCAGGGTGTCCAACCCCGTGGGTCATATCCATGTAAGTTCTACCAAGAGTAGACCCATTGAAGGGAATGGAGCAAACTTAGCTATGTCCATTAATTAAAAGTGTGTCCACTCAATGTAGGGTTAGCGTTGCCAAAGAAATCAACAAATTTCAGTGCCAAGCACAGTCCAAATATGACACTAGCCCTTCTCAGACTTTTTTAAATGAATAAAGACTAACTCAGTCCAATTATTGTTAGTGGGCCTCCGCTGAGTAGGACCCACATTGGCTTTACAACCAAATGCACAGTATCTGGCCAGTGTTAGCCACCTGTACTCAAGAGTAGACCCATTTGCATCTAATGGGGTGGGGTTGCTTCATAAGCCCATTATTGGCTTCAGTGTGGGCTATTCTCGAGTATGCCTATCTAACATTGGATAGGTGTCTTCCAGGTGGATCAAAGCACCCCTTCCCAACCTGGAACTTTCTAGAGCAGTGGTGGCCAAACTTGGCCCTCCAGCTGTTTTGGGACTACAATTCCCATCATCCCTGGACACTGGTCCTATTAGCTAGGGAGGATGGGAGTTGTCCAAAAACAGCTGGAGGGCCAAGTTTGGCCACCGCTGCTCTAGACATTGCTGGACTCCCATCAGTGATCCTGCATGACCTGGGAGCTGAAGGCCAGCAGCATCCAGGGGGGCTGCAGTTTCTCAGTCCCTGCGTTAAAAGAAGGAAAAATAGCACTGGAGATAGCTAGGGCCAGTAAAAGCAAGTACCACTGGTGGCTCTCCAGGTATTGTCGGACTCCCAATTCCCAGTGTGGCCGGTGGGGTGGTAGCCCAGCAACAACTGCTGCTCTGGTTGTGTAGGAGGCAGCCTTGGTGGGGTGTCTGTTGGGTGCTGTGCTGCAGTTTGTATCGCAGCTGGCTCTGTTGGTGGCTCCTCATGATACGTGATAAAACTCTGCCTGGCTTTTCACGAGAGACTGATAAAGGAGGCGGTGCCGGCGGTCTCTGCGTGCCACAGTGTGCAGAGTGGGAGAGGAAAGCCTCTGCCAATCTCTCCTAGGAGCATCTTGCATCAGGGTTTGGGGTGGGGCCCACTTACTCCGGCTGTGGGTCTGTAAAAAGGAAAGCAGCTTAAGCTGCTTTGGGCCAAGTCAACAGGTTTGCCCCAGTGTGGCTGACACAGACTAGCAGCTGCTCTCATGCTTTGGTCTTTCGCAGCCCTACCTGGAGATCCTGGTGGAAAGTGAACATGGGACCTTCTGCATGCCAAGCAGGGGCTTTGCCACTAAGGTAGAGAGGCTAGGTTTTTAGGATTGTCTGTGTTTACCCTGGTACCTCTTTACCCTGGGCTTTGACCCTGTTCTTGTGATTGTAAGTTGTTTAAAACAGTTTTTAATGTGTTTTAAATAGTTGCAAATTGCCCTGGGTTCTTAGGGTGAAGGGCAAACAGTAAATTTAAATAAATAATAATTCAGCTTGGAAGATAGTTATGCTGACCTGGCCCCTGTAACCACCCAGAGGAGTCTCCATGGTGTGGTTCATGTTTCTCAGGAGTGCATCAGGCCCTGAAAAGAATGAAGACCAACCAATGCCAGTGGGTCTTGTCTGGAGTAGAGCTTAGTTGGAATCAACCTTGTCCCATGGGAAGGTAGGGAGTCAAAAGGGGGACCTCATAGCTTGGAAGGCTCTTGCAATCAACAGGACTTTGCAGGATGAGGCAACCGCCTGGCACAGAGGAGTTAGTGTCCGGCTCATTTTGGGTTGGCAACATGAGGTCCTTCCCCGGACTCTTGCGCCAGAGTATCATGACCGTCTATTTTAAGATTGTGGGAAGCTGTGAATTCTCTCTCGCCTCCATAGCTAAACTGCTCCCTTCATGCAGGCAGTAAACATCATGGAGCAGTAAACACCGTGGAGCTCCCAGATGGGCCCCCGGATCCTTGTCTCGGAGTAGGGAGCCCCCCTTGACTCAGTGGGCTTCCTTTTACGCCCCTTCTGTCAATCTCTCTCCCTGCCTCCTTCTCATATTGCACATTATGGACTGGTGATAGAAGCAAGCTGGAGGAGAACAGGGCTGGTGGGTTGTGGGAGGAGGGGAGATGTTCCCCCAGTGAAACATTGAGGGATCCAGCCCAGTCCATGCCCACCTCCCAGAGAGCTGGCCAGGTGTCTCCTGATACTGGAACCCCCTGCACCTGCCTTTGCTGGGTTTCCTGGCGCCTCTCCATTGACGGAGGTGGCTCCTGCCTCTGATAGAACTGGCTCGCCCACAATCCTTTGTGCCAGTTGGGCAAGATTGCTCAGGCTTGTGGGCGGCTCTGGAGGAGCTGCTTTTGAATTCCCATCTTGCACTGTGAATGACGCATCCCATAGTAGAGGTGTGCACGACTTTTGCCAACTCCTAATGGTGTCTTGGGACTGGGAGGAGAAGCGACTTCCTGGAGGCCAAAGAGCTCCCTGCTCCGCGCCAGGCTGGCTGGTGTAAGTAGTGTGTGTTTCATAACCTGGATCAGTTCAGAGAAGAGCCCCTGACTTGGCTGCTTTTGTGAACTGTTTGAGTCAAGTGTGGCTCTTTTGCTCCTGGGCTGCCTTTGCCCAGGACTGTGCCATGGGATGTCAAGACCGTAAGTTGGAAAGCGAAAATGATACTTACCTGCCTGAGGCTTTGTGTGGGGAATTCAGCAAAACGCTCTCCCTCCTCCATCAAGCCTGCTCTTTCGCTGACATGGCGTTTTCTTGCCATTTCTTGTCTGACGTGAAAGTGTTTAGATGCAAAGCTGTCATAATGTGCTCACCTGATAGCCAGCAGTCCTGTGTTTCACTGTTATCTCTCAGGCCACTGACTTCCAGTGCAAGTTTCATGAAGCAAAGCAAGATAAAGATAGCATTATCTGTGGTTTTGAGTGTGATTGCGCAGGAAAATGTGGAAGGAGTTCCCCCCACAAATGCCAGGTTTCTTATAATAATAATTTAATTTTAAAAAATATTTATACCCCGTCCATCCAGCTGGGTTGCAGCTTCCAGCACATATAAAAACATAATAAAACGTCAAACATTAAAAACTTCCTGATACAGGACTGCCTTCGGATGTCTTCTAAAAGTTGTGTAGTTCTTTATCTTCTTGACATCTGATTGGAGGGTATTCCACAGGGGAAAACATTGCGTTACATGTCCTGAATCAGTCCAGAGCACAGCACAAGCCCCCAGTCCTCATTCTTCTGGCACCCTGTTGGCTAGCAAAAGTGAGGCAAGCTGAGTCTGTCCTGCTTAAGGCCTGGTCCTCACAGATCCCTCTGGGGATCTTCCATCCTGTGTGTGTCCGGGCAGCAATGGAGTGCAGACATTTATTCTCTCGTGTCTGAGCTTTCTTGGCAGTCCTTTTCTCCTAGTCAGATGTGGTGAGTTGTTTATTAACCAGCCTTCCCTTGTCTCCCAGATTGTTTACGCGGAGCAGCCCCTGACTGACAACCACCGGTCGCTGGCTTCTTACGGCTTGAAAGACGGCGACGTGGTGATCCTGCAGCAAGTGGAGAATGCGGGGGTGCGGCCCCCGGCCCCATTTCCCGGTGAGGAAGGCTCCCTCTTCACCCCACCCTGTCCCTGGCAGACTTCTCCGTGGTCTTTGCTGTCCACAGGACTCAGGTCACATTGAGCCTAGGAGTCTGTTGATTCTCTGAGCGTTTAACTTTGCTGTCTTAAATAATGGTTTCATGAAAAGGTTTCTGAGCCAGTGTGTCTTACTGTTAACCAGAAGGTTGGTGGTTCGAGCCCACCCAGGGGCAGCTGTGGGTGGGATTCCTGCATTTTATAACTATGAAACTGGGCTGGGCCAACCTCTTCCTCTTGTCCTGCTTTGGGAAATTGCCTTCTGCCCACCGCTGTTCCTACTGCTCCACTCTTGAGCATTGCTTGCTTGTCATGCTCTGCACATGCTGAGACCGTAAGGACACTTGTGAGCTAACTCTTCCCTGGAGCCGGTCATCGCTTCCCCAGGAGGAAAGCAGGAGATTCCTCGTAGCAGAGGCTGCTGTGATCCCGGAGCTACCATTGCTGTGTCTCTTGACTGGATCTTCAAATATCAAAAGGGCTGTCACACGGAAGATGGAGCAAGCTTGTTTTCTGCTGTTCCAGAGGGCAGGACCTGAACCGATGGGTTCAAGTTACGAGAGAGGAGAGTCTGGCTAAACGTCAGGAAAAACATTCTGGCAGGGAGAGCTGTTTGACAGTGGACCAAACACTCTCAGAAGGGTGTGGACTCTCCTACATAGCAGGACTTTAGGCACAGGTTGGATGGCCATCCTGTCCATGATTATTTCACTGTGGTTCCTGCATTTCCAGGGGTTGGACTAGATGACCATTGGGGGTCCCTTCTAGCTTTACAATTCTGTGATTCTATTATTTTGTCAACCTGCTGAACTACATTGTGGAGGCTGGATACTTGGCATGGTTGTGTGTGTGTGTATATGTGCATAGCTGTCAAAGTTTCCCTTTTTTAAAGGGAAATTCCCTTATTCTGAATAGGATTCCTCGCAAGAAAAAGGAAAAGTTGACAGCTATGGTGTATGTGTGTATCAGAGGGTATTGGGCCTTAGGGTCCCCTCCCCCATACGGTATAAATCACCAGGGCTAGTATTAACTGTTCTGTCAATTCCCCTCTGCCTAGGTTTGCCCAGGATAGACTTCAGCAGCATCACAGTTCCTGGGACTTCAAGCCAGCCTCCCCAGCTGCCCTCACTGGCACCCCCAGCGCAGCAGCCCTCCTCGCAGCCCGGCCCATCTCCTCCTGAGTTCCCCTCCCCACCGCAGGGCTTGGACAACCCAGCGCTGTTGAGAGACATGTTGCTCGCCAATCCCCATGAGCTTTCCCTGCTGAAGGAGCGCAACCCACCCCTAGCAGAGGCTCTGCTCAGCGGGGACCTGGGTGAGTATCTCCCCCGGCGTGGGGCATTTGTGCCGGAGGAGAAGAAACCCCCTGGATTCTTTGGGGTGACTTGCTGGAAGGCTGCAGGACAGGCAGAAGAATGGGCGCTTTAGCCTCATGGCTGCGCTCAGGTGGGTGGGTGCATGGTTTGACTTCCTGGTTTTTGCACTATCCCAGACTGACGAGGATTTGGGGAGAGGATGGAAGTGGGGAGTGTTTGGAAAGAAACTGGAGCTGGGTGGTACACATGGAGCGCTTCGTGAGCTGTTGAGGCGTGCCACAGAAATGCTAGCTATTGTATTTTTTTTCTCCAAAATTTTTTATTAGTTTTCCAAGTTTATAACAAACAGGAAAAAAATCAAGAATAAACAAACATTTATCATGGCTATAATAATTCCACTTTTGTTAACATTGTTAAGTGACTTCCTCAAATCCCTCTGGCTGAGTTTCCATATAAATCATTGTAGCAGTTTTCCAAAACTATTTTCACATAAAATTTACTTAGTCGATTAACATCTTTCTTTCTGAGATCCAGCGCCGAGGGCCTTCTGGCGGTTCCCTCATTGCGAGAAGTGAGGTTACAGGGAACCAGGCAGAGGGCCTTCTCGGTAGTGGCACCCACCCTGTGGAACACCCTCCCTTCGGATGTGAAGGAAATAAGCAGCTATCCTATCTTTAAAAGACATCTGAAGGCAGCCATGTTTAGGGAAGTTTTTAATATTTAATCCTGTACTGTTTTTAACATTTGATTGGGATCCGCCCAGAGTGGCTGGGGAAATTCAGACAGATGGGCGGGATATAAATAATAAATTATTTAGTCGCTATTGTAAATGTCTTTCCTTACTCTAGAGAAGTTCACCCGGGTGCTTGTAGAGCAGCAGCAAGATCGGGCCCGCCGGGAGCAGGAGAGGATCCGCCTGTTCTCCGCCGACCCTTTTGATCTTGAGGCTCAGGCCAAGATCGAAGAGGACATTAGGTAGGCAAAGGTCTGGGAGCCACCCCTGGGGGTGCAAGTGGCTTGTCGGTTTCAAACCTGGAGCAAACGCACTGCAGATTTGTCGCCTCCTGGCTGAGCCTTCTCTGAACTCCTGCGACTCCCTGACCTCTAAGGGGGTGAGGGACAACAGATATCCTCAAACCCACATCTGTTGGGTTTATGAGGAAAAGCTGTAGCTCAGTGGCAGAGTGTCTGCCTTGCAAACCGAAGGTCCCACGTTCAGCTCCTAATGGCATTTCCAGGTAGGTCTGGGAAGAGACTCCCTGCCTGCAACCCTGGAGAGCTGCTGCCTGTCAGTGCAGACAGTAGTGAGCTAGATGGACCCAAGGGTCTGACTCCGTACAGAGCAGGTGGGAAAGAATCTCAGGCGGCATCTCTACACATGCACGCACACAGAGAGCTAACCTGTGAAGTATCTCGGAGGGTCCTGCACGAGGCCAGGTCTGCTGTGTTGCTGTGGGTCAGCCCTGTTGTCAGCTTCACCCTCTGGCCCAGGGGGGTTGCTCTGCCTCTGCTTCTGGCATGGAGCACATGGCAGTCAGCCCAATCCATGGTGCTGGCGGTTAATGCTTGCCCTTCACCCGGGTTTTGATGTTGGATCCAGGCAGCAGAACATCGAGGAGAACATGACGATTGCCATGGAGGAGGCCCCAGAGAGCTTTGGCCAGGTGGTGATGCTCTACATTAACTGCAAAGTCAACGGCCACCCTGTGAAAGCCTTTGTGGACTCAGGTGAGTTAGGCCAAGAGATAGCGACTGGTCCAAGGTCACCCACTGAGCGAGGATTTGAACCTTGGCCTCCCAGATCTGTTATAAACAAAAATTGCCCTTTTCCCTTATGGGGTATCCAAGAGCCCATATAGAGTCCTTACATAAGTTCCCTATTGGTAGGAGAGAATAACAGAGGCCAACCAGAGAATATTGAGAAGCAAAGCAGCTAGTAAGCTTGATCTTTATTGATCTGTTGCAACAGGGTGCTCCCCTCACCCGCAGGAGAGAGGAGGAACCCAGAAAAATGGCGCTCAAGGCCTTATAAAGACTTTTGAAATTGCCACCCTGTAGATCAAGACCACCCCCAGAAACATACATACATCACAGAAGGGGTATATCCTAAGACCACCCCTCAGATACATCGTACCTACATCACAGAAAAGGCAGTCTTAAAACAGAAATTTGAATGTTGTTTTTCTCCTGTCCTTGTTTATCTCCTGTCTGGCAGGTTGTTTGATTGGATTTCCTGAGGAGCCTGGCCATTCTTTTATAATGATAAATACTTAATTACTGGGCCATGTCACAGGCTCACACCCTATACATATCTTAAACGTGCCCTTAAGACAGGATTTGTGAAGAAAGATACAATGGGAGGTTTCCCACTTTGATCTTGCAGAGAAAATATTTGCTCAGTTTAGGAATCAAAATGGTTCCAGGTCGGTCTTCCTGTGCTGATCTATGTACGTGCTTGGTTGGTACACTTATGAACATTACCATATGTCTAAGACAATAAAATTCCTAGCACAGATCCTAGTCCCACATGCTAACCACTATGCCAAACTTGCTCTTGTCACCCAGCAAGACATTGGGCTGCTTCCAGTACTGGGTCTGCTTTGAGTAAACCTCTGTTGGTTACAACCCCTTGCCTTGGTCCTGTACACTTAATGCTAAATTTCTGCTGTGCTTGTGAGAGAGCCTTGCCCCCAGAGGCAAATGTTTTCCCAAGCATTGCCCCCATAATGGGGAGAGTATAGGGCAGCTGCCCCGTTTGCTCCCTGGGAAGAGGTTGGGTGTGCCTTTTAACACCGGCTGCTGTATTTCTGGCAGGGGCACAGATGACCATCATGAGCCAAGCGTGCGCAGAGAGGTGCAACATCATGCGGCTGGTGGACCGGAGGTGGGCAGGCATTGCCAAAGGCGTGGGGACCCAGAAGATCATTGGCAGGGTCCACCTGGGTAAGGGCGGCAGATTCCTTGCCCCTGGCTGGCGGGGCAGGGAGGGTGGGGAGCTCCCTGCTTCCAGAGCCAGAGTCGAGGCTGCTGCAGGCAGCACAAAGTAGAGCTCTTATCCCACAGGAGGCAGTGATGACCGCCAACTTGCAGAGAGCATGAGCTAGATTCACTTGCAGAGAGCATGAGCTAGAGGAGGGTAGAGGCTCTGTTTTCCCTCTTCTGTCAGAGGCAGGAAATTTATTTTATTACTATTATTTATTGAATTTATATACCACCCTATACCCGGAGGTCTCAGGGCGGTTCACAGAATAAAATCAAAATATAAAATTGCAAAATGCGTAATTAAAATAAAAACAACAACCCGATAATCCCCCACCCCCAAAAATTCACATTTTAAAATGGCATAGGATCCTCACAACATTTAGCAAACCTGGACAGGAGCCACTTGTTGGAAAGACCATGATCTCAGATATGTCTGCAGTGATATTTATGAAATATTGCTATGAATGTTTATGAGTGCCAGTGGCTGGGAATCACAATTAGGGAAGAGTTGTTCTTGTGCTTGAATCCTGTTTGTGGGTGGCCACTGGGAGAACAGGGTGCTGGACTTGGGTGGGAATTCTAGCCTGATCCTGCTTCGGGCAGCTGCTTACGTTAATACGACTTGTCATGGCCAACGGCTAGAACCATGAAGTTATTTGAATTGGATTGGTGTGGTTAATATGCCAGTCTCTCTTCTCTCCTCCCCACCCCCAACCTGTTTTAGCTCAGGTCCAGATTGAAGGAGATTTCCTGCCTTGTTCGTTCTCCATCCTGGAGGAGCAGCCCATGGATATGCTCCTGGGACTGGACATGCTGAAGAGGCACCAGGTGAGGCTGGCAAAGGGGGCAGCAGAACAGGCAGCTTTACCTGTCACATTCATTTGTAGGGTATTGGGCATCTACCCTGTTTTTCCCTGGGTGCTTTTGAAGCTGTCTGGCATTAGGGCATTGCCTGCAGTTGAAGAGCAATGAAGCTCCCCTGGTGTCCCCTAACCAGGATCTCTGCTCCTTCCCACCCACCACCAGTGTTCCATAGACCTCAAGAAGAACGTGCTGGTGATTGGCACTACCGGCTCCCAGACGACCTTCCTGCCGGAGGGGGAGCTCCCCGAGTGCGCGAGGTTGGCCTACGGGGCGGGGAGAGAAGACGTGCGGCCCGAGGAGATCGCAGACCAGGAGCTGGCAGAAGCCATACAGAAGTCCGTCGACGAAGCAGGTACTGCAAGGATACGCAAAGTGGAGTGGTAAGACACCTGCTTGGCATGCCAAAGGGCCCCAGTCCCAGTCCCTGGAATCTCTAGGTGTAGGGCTGGGAGAGCCTCTTCCCGTTGCTGTCCTGGAGAGGTGCTGCCAGCCAGTGTAGGTCAGTGCTGAGCTAGATGGGCCCAAGGTTTTGGCTCCGCATAAGGCGGCTTCCTCTGTGTTTCTGTCGACAGAAGCCTCCCTTGCTTCCCCTTTGCTGGCTGTTTTTGTGCAAACCACTGCAAAGGCTGAGACCGAGAGGAGTTGTAGTCTGAAGCACTTGGAGAACACCAAGCTGGTTTAAGAGCATGCCAAGAGTAGAGATTTCTTCCTTATGGCTCCTAGAGGTGGTGCCTGTGACTTTTCAATTTGTTAATCTATTAAACCCTTATTCACCTAACTGGTTAATCCATTGAAAGTTGCAGAACCCCGTTTGCTTAGAAATTTTATAAAAGGAATCGCAGTTACCTTTGTAACCCACTTGCCAAGGAGCGCAGTGGTGGTGGTTTAGCCTTACAACCAACCCCGTGAAGTAGGCTTGGCTGCAAGACACTGGCTTTCCCAAGGCTACCCAGTGAATGATGAACCCAGGCCCAAGGCTGCCATCTGGCCACTGAGCCGCATTGACTGCTCAACCAATAAGATTCGGAAGGCGCCAGAGGCCCCTTCCTACTCTCTGCGGGCCCTGCTTCCACCTTGGTCCCAAAGCAGGATTGTCCCCTCCTTACAAGCCGAGGTGTCCTCCATAGCAGCAGAACAGCACATACAGAATCATAGGATAGAACTGGAGAGTTGGAAAGGACCCAAGAGCTCATTGTGGCCCAGCCCCTCTTGCAAAGCAAAGTATACTGAAGTAAGGTAAAGGTAAAGGGACCCCTGACCATTAGGTCCAGTCGTTGCCGACTCTGGGGTTGCGGCACTTATCTCGCTTTACTGGCCGAGAAAGCCAGCCTACAGCTTCCGGGTCATGTGGTCAGCATGACTAAGCCGCTTCTGGCGAACCAGAGCAGCGCACGGAAACGCCATTTACCTTCCCACCGGAGCGGTACCTATTTATCTACTTGCACTTTGACATGCTTTTGAACTGCTAGGTTGGCAGGAGCAGGGACCGAGTAACAGGAGCTCACCCCGTCGTGGGGATTCGAACCGCCGACCTTCTGATTGGCTTCTTATTGGCAAGCCCTAGGTTCTGTGGTTTAACCCACAGCGCTACCAACGTCCCATATTGAAGTAAAGCTAGGACTAAATATCTTGGCCCGGTAAAATGTGAGGACCTCGACTGACGCTTTCACCCACCTCCCCACCACCACCTCTGGATGCGTTAGTTGCAGTTGCAGTTGCCCGAGACATCCGAGTCAGAAGACAGGAGGAGAGGAGACTGAGGAGGGAGCGTCGCCTGTCTTCGGGAGCCTCTGCCCGCCACAGGACCTCCCAGTGCGTCATCTTCTAACGCCTGGCACTCCCCTCACCCAGGCCTTACACAGCTTGGATAAAACAGCGTGCCAGGGGAATTGCTTTGTACTCCAGTCCTGACATTAAAAGCCTCCCGTTCCAACACATCTAGCTCAGTCTCGAGTTTTGTTCGGAGACCCCTTGCCCACCTCGAGGAGAGACAGGAGTGCTTAGGAGGGCAGGGGGTGCGGCAGGCAGCCTTTATGCCTGTCTCGATGAAGCAGCAGCTTTGTCTTCCTCCCCCTCTCTCTGCCAGGCTATTTCTCCCCATCCCCCAGTGCTTCTGCCTGGGCATTTGAGTGGGCAGACCCCTCTGCTCCTTACTAGTGGCTGCTGTGATTTTGTGGCATTATAATTCTTTACCTGAAATGCACCAGAACTTTTGGTGTTTTAGGAAAAGGAGGATGCCCCTTCGTTTAGGAGCTAGGGGCTTAGAGTAGTGGTGGGTTCTAACATTCACCACTACTCCACAACACATTCAGTCTTGCAAAGCTGAACCAAGCCTGTCTGGTTGCCATGTGGGGTGATGTGGAAAGCCTTTGACCACGTTCTCGCCCACAGCAGTGAAATGCAGCTTAGATGCTCTTTCCAGAAGCTAATATTTGTTTACCTATAAGATCACCTGATAGGCTTTTGCTCACGTGCCACATAAACCCTGGAACATGTCCAGGAGCCCGGGCTGAGGCTTCTGTGGGGCCCAAGGGCTTGTGGCAAAGGGGCAGAGAAAGAAGGCTTCAGCAGCAGGCAGGCTGATGCAGATCATCCTCAGCCACTGGCCCTGCAAGCAGGGACTAGGCATCCCAAGAACATCTGGAGGGAATTTAGGGCAGTGCAAGCAGTTGCGCTGCACAGAGCGCCCAGCTGAGGGGGCGCAAAGTAGTAGTAACAACAACAATAATAATAATAATAAAACCCATATTTATATGGGAACCTACTGAGACAAGGCAGGTGGGGCTTGTCTACCTGGGAAGGTAGGCCAACTAGGAGAAGGAAACCTTGGATCCAAAACCTCCACTGGATGTTTTTGGGAGAAGGTAAGGCTAAAGAGTAAACAGAAATCCAGAGTGGAGTCCCTAAGGCAGTTGGATGGTGCCTTGTCAGCCTCGTTCCAGCAACTCCTGCAAGCCAAGCTGGTGCCAAACGCATTGCTTTGCTTTCCTTTGGACCACCATCAGCGAGGCCAAGAGCAGCGGGGTCTTGTCATCTGGGGAGCTCAGGACCCACAGACACACTGTCTAGGCTTGCGTCCCGGGAGGTCTCTTTGGTGCTGCTAACTTTCCTCCCAGAGGCACACTGTATTGTCTCTCGAGACAGACAGGTGCCAACAACAAGATTGCCTTACTCCATATATGCCCACTTGACAACTTCGATCGGCTGAACTGGCGTTACTACAGATACCATTTCTGCATTTGTAAGAAATCGATCTGTTAGTGTGTTATCTTAGCTCTCTCAAACTCTTTATTTTTGTTAATTTTTTCTTAGTATGATACCGTTACTGTTTTATTTTTTGTAAACCGCTTTGAGGCTTTGGTTTGACAATCAAGCTGTATAGAAAGTATGAAATAAAAAATAAAAACAGCACTTGATAACCCCGGGAAGACGTGGAGTCACTCCTTGTGATGCCCACTGTCACTTTTCTGCCTTGAAAATCTTTAGCAAAGGAAAGCTTGCATTCCATTCTTGAGTTACACATTTGAAAACAATTCCTCCATGTTCCCCATCCAATGTTGCTACTGTCCTGCACCACCTCCCCACCCCCTGCAAGTCTGGCCATCCTGAATTACTTTTAAAATATCCCCCTACCCCACAGAGGCAATGCTGGAGGCCTCCTCCCTGTCTAGTTCTTGAGCCCTCCTTGGTTTCGTTGGTTTGCGGCAGATGATGGAGACGTGGCCCCCATCCCTAGGGACCAGCTGGGGCAGTGCCTGCGCAGGGTTAGCAAGCCCTGAGCTCATTGAGTCAACTAGAGCCAGGAAGAGATTCTGAAGAGGTAGCGCAGAGGAGATCTTCAGGCAGCCGGAGAGTCCCTTCCTCGCAGGGCATCGAGATCTAGATGGCAGGGAGGCAGAGAGGAACCCAGAGCTCAGGCTCAGAAAGTGGCCCAGAAGCATGCAGTGCCAAAAATCCATGCTAGTTGAGAATAGAAGACAGGAGCCCCACCAGCGCCCATCCACACCAGACCTCGACTGGAGAGCAAGCGGACGGTTCTTGACCCGTTCTAAAAAGCAATTCAGTGTGCATTGTGAAGCTAAGATAGCTGAGGATCATTCCTGGAAGAAGTCCCAGCCGCGAGGAGCTGCAAAGTTGCATGCAGGAATGGGAGGGGACAGGAAAGCAGGCCGTGACATGAGGACCCACACGAGGGCTGCAAGCCACCTCCCGAGTCGTGGTGCATGTGCGTGTGTGCTAACCCGAGTTTGGTGTGTTTGTCTCCTAATCCAAACAGAACGCCAGAAGCCTTGATGCATGTTGTGTGGGGTTTGCTGCCGCTGGAGTGGGCCACAGACCAGGTATTCCACCGAGCTCTTCCATCTCCTTGACGGGGGTTGCAGGGGTGGGGACCTTAAAGGAGCTCCTTCCTACTCTGGCATCTTCCCTGGTCGGCGTGGAGCAGGCTCTTGGATCTTCCCAGCGTCTGCTGCAGAGAGAAGAGAACTGCAGAGGGGGCATATTTGTGTGGACGTGCTCGATTCAGACAACTTGAGCTCAGTAGTTTTTGGTGGTGCCTGGAGCTCAACACCACTCTCTGAGGGATTAACTCACCACTGGCCAGACTTGGCCTCTTTTTCGGATATTCACCCCAGAACCGATAAGTGGGGGGAAGTGCAGGAGTTTTGTTTCGTTTGGTCTCCGGGGAGTTTCTCAGGTGAGTAGATGCAAAGCGGACCTCAGAACCGGCTGCTTGTTTAAGACTGTTTACCAAATAAGTCAAAAATGCAGTGTCATTTTATTTTAGCTAGCAAAACTTCTAACGCCTTTTGCTCTGGGATTATCTCACAAGACTGACTAACCAGAGAACAAGAGGCTCATATCCAGATCTGTACCTTCAGGAGCTTAGATGTCCCCCGAGCTCAAACTGAATCTTGCTAAAAGGTTGCCTACTGCTGAGCAAATCAGCCTGGCGGGAGGGTTGCTTCTAATACACCTGTCTTTCAAGACGATTCAAGACAATTTCGAGCTGCTTGAAATAACATATATTTTAAAACATGGCCAGGCTACTTTACCACTGAACCCCCCTCTCCTTTTTTCACCCTGGGAAAGAGGGGAAATACCCAGTTTTGGATATTTATAGCCTACTCTTAAAACGTGAGCAAGAATGTTGGTTTCACTAACTGCATCTCGTTGAAGCATGGGGGGAAACAGTGAAACCTGTAGCTTTGTGGCCACTCTTGATTCTCAGCCTTATTTATATGCTGTATCTCTGCCAAAGCAGTATGGGCAGCTTCCTGCCAAAAGGTCAAGAAGTGGGCAGAGGGTGAAGATATCTGGTGCTTCTTTGGGTGCCAGCTGTTGGTTTCATGCTGCATAATAATAATAATGACAGGTGAGGTGGCTGCTTGATGGAGGCAGCTCTGACAGAAGCCAAGTGGCCCTTTGTCCCAAGCCAACCCAGTGGAATCTCAGACCCATAGAATTGTAGTGTGCGGAAGGGGCCAGAATGGCCATCTAGTCCAACCCCCTGCGAGGCAAGAGCAAAGGCTGCCCCTGCCTCTCTTCCCCCAGTGTTACTATACTTGGGGTGCGGGTGGAAAAACAGGAGCCTTGCCTAGTGGTTACTAACCTTGGTGGTTCCTTTCTACTTTCACAGTCGGAGGCAGTTCGGATATGAATATTAGTGGCTAGAAATCACAAGTAAAAAGAGAGTGTTCTGCACTAAGGTCTTGTTTTTGGGCTTCCCAATGGGGCATCTGGTTGAGCACTGTAAGGATTAGATGGGGCCCTCTTGGGCCTGATCCAGCCTCCAGGCATTTCTTAACAGCACCCTGAGTGCATATCCCAAAGCAAGTCCCGGTGATGCAAGCAAACAGGCTGTACGCCCTGAAGGTTTTATATATGCTCCTGGAACATATCAAAGGGAGAATCTCATTCCATCTCTCTCTCCCCCCCCCCCCTTTCTCCTTTCCCCTTTGTACAGAGAATAGTGACAAAGAAACTACCTCACTAGAAATGCCATCGCTACCAACTTCTGATGGGACGAAACGTCCAGTCCGTTTTCCAGAGATGGGTCCGAAGGCCGGCGATCTGGCAAGCCAATTGCTTGACCGTTCAGTCTCTGCGCCTTCTGGTTTCTCCCACGAGGGCAGCCAGGATGAGACTCTTAGCCCCAAGGCGGCCAAGTCCATGGACTCTCTTCTTGAATGCCCAACCAATTTGGAAGGCAAAGAGCCGCTTCTGTCTCCACCAAATCATACTGCTTCTGCCAATTCCGATGCTTCCCCGGCTGAAAAAACTGGAACGGGGTCCCATCCTCATTCACAGGACCGAGAGCCAGTTGCTCATGGCAGCCTGCAGAAGCCCAGTGCTGAAGACGATCCCCTTGGTCTGGCGCCTGCTGTTGAAGGAGAGGGAGGAAGCCACTTGCTGGGCATTTGTGGGTGGCCAAAGGATCTGGACGGACCCTTCCCTTCAGAGCAGCAGGAAGGGAAACAAACACATAAGCTTCAATTAGACCTCCAGGCACGCGAAACCCTTGGAAATGAGCAGCCTCTGGGTGTGCAGAAGGTACCAGATTACCAGGAGCCTCTCTGCGAGATGGCTGTTTCCCCATCCCCTGCTGATGGAGAGCAGGGCCCTGACAACGTCCCCATGGACGGGGAGGTGGGATTTTCTGCAGGGGAGGGAAGGAGCTCAGAGAGCCTGCCGCCCAAGCACCCTGCAGTGGGAGCCACCCAGGACCCTTCAGATCCACAGGGCTCCCTTGGACTGGCTGCTGTGAGCTCAGAATGTGCCATGATGGAGGTGGAATGGGCCAAGCGAGTTGACTCCACTCCGGCCACTGATTTGATGCAGCCTGGAAATGCATTTTTTGAATCGGATGCACCCGCCACCCCTCCCAGTGGCCAACTGACCGATCAGGCGGAAGACCCGCACGTCTCCCTCTCCTCTGCCTTAAAGGAGCTTCACCAACTTCTTGCTGCCAGTTGCAAAGGGGAGTTAAGTGTTCCTTGGCATGAAGACACCAGCCCGTCCGCCCCTGCCCCTGAAGAGCAAACAGCAGGTGGGGAGATCTTTAAAGAGGAACACGGATGTGCACGCCTTGAGAGCCAGGATCTGGAACTCCCCATCCCTGAAAGTGCAGGGATACAAGTGTCCATTGACCTCCAGGAGGCCCACAGGTTGGCTGTGACGTCCGAACGGGAGGCTCTGGTCATCCAAGGATCTTCTACTTTGAGCACTTCCCTCTCCCTGAGCCCGTCGGCAGCTTCTGCTCAGCTTCCGCACTGTGAATGTTCTGAAAGCCAGCCTCCTCATTTAGTTCTGGGTGGTGAAACTTTGGAGGAGGGCCAGCGTCTCAGCATGGGTCAAGAGGCATCTCTGAGCTCTCAGAGTTCTTTCCCGGAAGAAACTGGACCACCAGACACCTTAAATGCAGGTGCTTTGGGGCCACTCGATGAGCCAACTGGCCCCTTGCTGCCTCTGGGTTTCCCAGATCTCGTGCCCCCCTGGCCCTCTGTTTTCCCTGCTGCAGACATTGATCAGATTGTGGGGGCCGGCTTTACACCCCAGGAAGCTGGTGAGGCTTTGGAGCATGCCGGCGGAAACGCAGACCTTGCCCTTCTCATTTTGCTAGCCAAGAATATAGTCGTTCCTACGTAACCGTGGCAGGAAGGTGGCCTGGCTTGCTGGCCTATACTCCCCACCCCAAAAAAGAGTCTGTATCTTGACTACATAGAATATTCTGCTTCGATGATTGAGCCACACTTTTTTTTTCTTAAAAGAAAAAGGAGAAAAGAGAGAGAATACCATTTATTTTCAGCCAAAGCATCTTCTGTCTTGTTTTCCCTTGTTGAATTTAGGCATTTTAAAAGGAGCAAAGCATTGGTAATGTATCAGCACAGTAGCTTTTTATGATGATTATGATGATGATTAAGGCAATGTATAATGGAATAAAGAGTCTTTATTTAAATAACCTGTTTTTAAAAGAAGAGGCCAAACTTAAGAGGTGAGAAAGCTGTAGAACATAGTCCCTCTTCTTCAGCAAATCCCTCAGAAACAGGCGTGGCAGGAGGATCTCTGCTCTCTGAGCTATCCTTTGCCTCCATGGGGTTGATGCTCACAGGGGCTGCAGAACCTTGGGTGCTTAGCAAGCAGCAGAGTCTCACAATAGGGTGCTTTATGCAACTTTGCAAGGAGGAGTGGGCAAGCCAGGGCCAGCTCCAGAAGCTGAGGAGGTAAGCTCATGAGTTTGCCAAGAGCCTGGCAGAAGCGTCTCCATTTCCCCCAAGAATGCCACCATCCACGCTCTGCATGGATCGGGTGTGGTGATCAGAAAGGTCCCTGAGACAATACTCCATTTGCATGCTCTTAGGCTGGTTAAGGAGAGCCCCTAAATCTGTCGCAGCCAGTAGAATGGTAGGGGCCTCCCTGCAAGTTTGACTTGGGTTGAATTCCTGCTGCCGTATCTTGCCTTGCTGATGAGCAGTCAGGCTGGCAACTTAGAAGCAGGAATAGTGCTTTTTTTCTTAAAAAAAAAATGTTTAGGGGTACTCTCATTTTGACTCAAGAAAATCACCATTTTATAGTTCAGATCTGGGAAAAAGAAATGCAGTAAATGGACAAAAGTACAAAGATTCACAAAATGTTTAGGGGTGTGTGTACCCCCGTGTCCCCCCAGAAAAAAAACACTGAGCAGGAATAACTGGGGCTGAACCCAAATTTTGGCAGCAGAGTTGTCCATTTTGAAACACATTTTCCCTTCCCCCTATTTTTAAATTTATTTATTTATTGTTTGGGCCTCTCCTGGTGTGTGCTTGGCTTCAAGGGGGAGGGCTAGATTGTGGTGCTGTTGGGTTGTCAACCATTTCTGAAGGCGTCCCGAAGTTAGCACGGTGGGAGATGATGACATTTGGGCCCCATTGGGTGTGTATGTATAAACCTCCCCCATTCCAAGGTGAGGAACCCAGAAGCCTTTTTCTCCAGCAGGCATCCCCTCTTGAAATGGCTTTTAGGTACATCAGGTATCATGTTTGCCATGGGAATGCCATACACGGAGACCTTGGTCCCCTGGACCCAAGCCAGGGGGCTCAGCTTTATATTTGCAGGCCCTGCAAAATCCTGAAACTGTCTTTGTTGCGTATGAAAAGAGACTCAGGTTTAAACTAGTGAATTCTCTGTCGTTCTGGGTACTCTGCAGCTTGAGTGTTTCATTGCATAACTATCTTGCTGCACTGCCCAGTACTCTGTTTACATTGTAATGGCGATTATCTAGTTCCCAGTGGACCAAAATGGTGCATGGCTATGTTGGGGTTTGAAAAGCAATGAGCAATTGGGAGTGTTGTTTTTTTTTTTGCACTGGGTGAACCAAGCTCTCATTGGAACCACACAGCTAAGAGAATATTTTGCAAAGAAAATAAATGGTGGAGACAGGGAAGAAAACGTTCCTGGAGGATCATGAAAATGTCCGAGTCCACCGCTGAAAATATGGGTGAGATGTGTCAGTCTTAATCAGGCTGGACTGTCCTGGGTGCAAAGCAATATTGAGACTGCACTAGGAGAGAGAAGGAAAAGAACGGACACCCTCTTTTCAACAATACTCCAATCTAACCACCCCATTATTCTATTCCTTATATCATTCAGACATTACATATCCCCTTTATGGCAGAGAGCAGACCCAAAGCAAAACATGGCCCCACTACAAATCCATCTAGCTTTGCTAGTTAATACAAGAACTGTCTTGCTTTCCTTCTGTTCTGCTCCCTGCCTCACCAGGAACCTGTGTGTGTTGAGTGCCACTACAGTGGTGCCTCGCAAGATGAAATTAATTCGTTCTGCGAGTTTCTTCGTCTTGCGGGTTTTTTTGTCTTGCGAAGCATGGCTATTAATGGTCCGGGGACAGCAGGAAGACGCGCTGCGCCTCCCCGCTGTCCCCGGACCTTGCGGGGCAGGCAGCGGGGAGAAGCGCTCTTCTCCCTGCCTGCCGCCCGCCTTCATCTTGCGAAGCAAGCCCATAGGGAAATTCGTCTTGCGGAACGACTCAAAAAACGGAAAACTCTTTCGTCTTGCGAGTTTTTCGTCTTGCGAGGCGTTCGTCTTGCGAGGTACCACTGTAGAACTGATAGGAATGACATTTGGCTTTTATATTTTTCAAAGGGCAGGGCAGCTGTGTTGCTTTGTCCTGTGGTTCTTGACACAACCAGAGATCTCTTCATTAGGGCTTAAACCTAATTAAAGCTCCAATTGTAGGTGTGAGCTGGGACCTGAAAGCTGGGCCTCAAGTCTGCATAATATTTCTGTTCCGTCTTCGTAATGGCATAGGGGGATTTTTTTGTCATACGCAGGAACATCTTTGCCTCCTCTTCATCTCTTCCTTCTGTAAAGAGGGAAATCCTTACAAAGAAGACTTTTAGAGTGGAAACCTAGTCCAGGGTGGCAGTTGGGGGGAAGAGAGAATTCCACACTAGGGATTATTTGGAAAGAGATTGAAAATAAAACTGCCAAAGTTGTGATTCTATGGAATGCTGGGCACAGTTCCGTTTTCCTCGGCTCCGATGGGATATTGTGAAGCTGCAAAAAGGGCAACCCAAAATGCGTGGTGTTGGTAGTGCTATCTCAGAACAGTAGAACCCCACAGGGTCATCCGTTGAATGGTGAGAGGGCAGACAAAAGCAGGTATTTATTCACACAGCGCATGGTGGAACTGTGGAATTCACTGCCGCAAGGTTTAGTGATGGCTACCAACCTGGGCTTCCTTAAAAGGGGGAGTGGGCAAATTCAGGGAGGATGGTAGCCATGAAGGCTATGTTGTGCCTGTGCTGTCAGGAGGCACCAATGCTTCCGAGATACCAGTTGCTGGGGTGGTGGAACAATGGGGAGAGTGAGGTTGTCTTCACTTCCTGTTGCGATGTCTGGTTGGCCATTGAGAGAACGGGTGCTGAACTATGCTGGGCTCCCTCGGGTGATCCAGCTTCAGGGCTGCTCTTAGGGGCTTCAGTTGCAACTACCATTTTTTCCTCCTGCAAGAACCTGCTGTGCGATGTTTTGGACTACAACTTGCTTCATCCCCAAAGCCAGACTTAAAGGATGTCTTCTACCAGCTTTGATTACTTCCCATTTGCCATTAAGGGCTGCCTGCTTTAATACAAAAGATGGTCCTGGGGTAGGCATTTGGAGGCCTGGCCCTACACTGACTGGCAGCAGCTGTCCAGGGTTTCAGACACAGGAAATTCCCGGGCCTCGCTGGGGATGCCTTCAGGAATTAAAGCTGCACCCTTCGGTGTGTAAAGCAGGTGTTCTGCCACTGAGCACATTTCTGATGGTGACTCTCAGGCCTGAGCGGTTTTGCCCATCTCTGAGCTGGCACAAAACCCAAGGTCTCCCAGGTGGCTATTTGGGGCTGCAAACTCTGCCCTTTGGCTCATGTCAGTGTTGGAGCAGAGCTGGTGGGAATCTTGAGCTGATTATATTTTACTTTTTTATTTTAAAAAACTCATATTTGGGGAAAACTTGAGCCCCCTCAGGGCTGGGTTGGCTTTAACTGAGAAAAATTGGGGAAGCTTACCCCAAAAATGGATTTGCCTGTTTTTCATAGGAAATCTGCTTCAGCCATATGTAAGAATTCTCAATTCTGAGGCAGATGAATGTTGTTGCAGTTCAAAACATCTGGAGGGCACCCAGGTAGAATAGGCTGCTTTAGTCTATATAGGGTACCTCTTTTAGAAATACAGTTGCCCCCATTAACAAGCAACGCCGTCTGCAAATTTGTAAGAGAAGTTTTGGATGAGTTTGGGTAGCTTCCCTACAAAAGAGTGTTGGCAAACATCTTTATTTAAATAATGATCTGAGAGGTTGCCACCATTCATGATAATAATTTGCAGAAGATGGTGGACAGCTTACCAAGGTGGGGCCTTTTTCACAAGAGGATGCATGACCTCATCTGAAACTTGGCATGCCACAGGGATACTTCTGGAGCACAGCTTTCCAAATTGTGTGTTGTGACACGTTAAGTGTGTTGGCTGCATTGTGTAGGTGTGTTGTGCAAATGCTCCTCCTGGGGCTGGAAAGGGGCACGTTTAACCTTCGGTTTGCTAGTAAAACTGAATTACTGTGTCGTGAAATGATGCATGTCTAAAAAGTGTGTCCCCAACATGAAAAGTTTGGAAAGCTCTGCTCTAGTGTATGGGCCAAGATGGAGAAAATGTCCAATGCCTGTCAGGATACAAAATCATAGAATTGTAGAGCTAGAAAGCTGAAGCTTCCCTGACAGATGTCCACCCAACCTCTGTTTAAAAACCTCCAATGAAGGAATTTCTGTCACCTTCCAAAGGAGTCGCTGTTGGAACAGCTACTACTGTGAGAAAGTTCTCCCTAATGTTTAGTTCTTGCATAAGAACATAAACCCTGTGTGACAGATGCTGAACAGAGGAAAGGTGCTGGATCCAACGTTAGCCCTACTCGAAGTAGGCCCATTGAGATGAATGAACGCACCTAACTTGGACCCAGTAATTTCAGTGTGTCCATTCTTGAGTAGAACTTGTCTGTCCTTGAGCTCAGGCTTTTTCCAGTGGTCTGGGCCTCTCAGGAATCCTCAAGCTGTTTTGCTTCAATGCACCCTTCTGGGCTATAAACTTATTTGTTTGGGCTGGGTTGTTCTTGCCACTGACAGCTTCAGCATTGTGGGAGCATCTGGAGTTTTGTTGCTGTTTTTCTGATCAAGCTATGTTTTCTGTTACTGCCACTGGCAGCCCACTTTTGGTTTTTTTAAATACTTGGGGATAAACAATCCGAAGAAAAACATGTAAAAACATTTTTAAAAATAAAAACAAAGTTTTATCATAATGGTTGTTGGGATTTTTTCCTCCCTTTCTCACTAAAAAACACCTGGAACACAGCTGGGAGAGCTGGGGGGGGGCTCATCCAATGAAGCTGAATGTTGGAGAAAAATTAGGACAAACAAGGACTTCTTCACAAAGCACATAATTAAGCTGTGGAACACACTGCTGCAGGATTTAGTGAGTGCTGAATTGGATGTCTTTAATAATAATAAATTTTATTTATACCCCGGCCAGAGCCGGGCTCAGGGCAGCTAACACCAGTAAAATTACAGTAAAAACATAATAGGGGAAAAAAACAATTTAAAATACAGGTTAAAATGCAGTTTAAAATGCAGCCTCATTTTAAAAGTAGCCCATATATCAAAACCAAAAGGGGAGGGAAACATAAGGGTCAGACTGAGTCCAAACCAAAGGCCAGGCGGAACAGCTCTGTCTTGCAGGCCCTGCGGAAAGATGTCAAGTCCCGGAGGGCCCCAGTCTCTTGTGACAGAGCATTCCACCAAGTCGGGGCCAGTACTGAAAAGGGCCTGGCCCTAGTTGAGACCAATCTAATCACCTTGCGACCTGGGACCTCCAAGGTGTTGTCATTTGTGGACCTTAAGGTCCTCCGCGGGGCATACCAGGAGAAGCGGTCCCGTAGGTACGTGGGTCCTAGGCTGCATAGGGCTTTAAAGGTCAAAACCAGCACCTTAAACCTGACCCTGTACTCCACCAGGAGCCAGCGCAGTTGGTAAAGCACTGGATGAATGTGATCCCGCGGCAAGGACCCCTTAAGGAGCCTCGCTGCGGCATTCTGCACCTGCTGGAGTTTCTGGGTCAGCTTCAAGGGGTTCTGGGTCAGCCCCACGTAGAGCGAGTTACAATAATCAAGCCAGGAGGTGACCATTGAATAGATCACTGTGGCCAGATCAGGGCGAGAAAGGGGCTTAGACAAAACCATAGAGGAGGATGTGGCTATCTTACCTCCGGTATCGGAGGCAGAATGAATATCTGTTGCTGGCGGAGCATAAGCCAGATAGGGGTTGGCTGGACAGCACCAATACAGCTCTTTGCCAAGGGCGCAAGGGAGCCTAGACACACCTTGGCGAGTGCTGCTGCACCCATGTCTAGGATACTGGTCCACACAGGCCTTTGATCCAGTAGCGCACTGCTGATGCTGGAGCACTTTTGTATT
This sequence comes from Podarcis siculus, assembly GCA_034642415.1. Lineage (NCBI taxonomy): Eukaryota > Metazoa > Chordata > Lepidosauria > Squamata > Lacertidae > Podarcis > Podarcis siculus. The sequence goes on along the minus strand of JAXCMG010000088.1, from coordinate 1,352,129 downwards.
CTTGCTTGCATCCCCTCAAGCACTTCTGCACACCTTTCCCACTGCACCCTATAAAGTGGTTAGACAGGTTCAGCTTAGCATCTGTGGGTGTGTGACACCTCCAAGGTGCTTACTCCACCAAGCTAGCAAGCTCACCCTAAGAAATAGGCTACTGAGTTACCTGTTTGGGCTTGCTCTCCTCTTCCACGCCAAGCAGGGTGGCCAACTCTAGTCGCCGTCTTGTGGTATGACTCATCTCTGTCTTTAATAAATAGGCACAGATTTCACCGGTGAAGCCTTGACAAGCTGACAGAAGGGCCAAACTCCAGCTTGCATTTTGCCTCTGGAATGGAATAGAAATTGGCATTATGGCAAGGACACACAGAGCTACCTTAACACGAAAGAAAATCCACATCGGGGCAATACCTTCATTAGGCCAACTGCCACGTTGCACACCCTGTTTTGTAAAACGTTTGGGTTGGCCTAATGCAAGTATTTTTTCCCCAGGGTGAACGCTGGAATTCTTGTAAGGCTGGTAAGATGTGTGCTTGCAGATTTTAAATGAAGGACATCACTTAAAAAAAGGACAGCCTAGCACAAAAGGAAAACGAATTGGGAGGGAGGAGGAAATGAATAGGCAGCAGTTATTGGAAGGGTGTTTGTCAATAAAATGTGTGAACAGGATCGCATCCTGTGTCAGAAGGGGGTGAATTAGCACATACCAAATTTTAGATTGTAAACTTGATGGGGGCTGGGACCTTACCCTCCCCTGAAATTTGGAAAACGCCATGTGTGTTGAGGGCAGGAGGTCACGTATTTGCACATGCATATTTTGTTGTTGTTGTTGTTGTTTAGTCGTTTAGTTGTGTCCGACTCTTCGTGACCCCATGGACCAGAGCACGCCAGGCACCTCTGTCCTCCACTACCTCCCGCAGTTTGGTCAAACTCATGCTGGTAACCTCGAAAACACTATCCAACCATCTGGTCCTCTGTCGCCCCCTTCTCCTTGTGCCCTCCATCTTTCCCAGCATCAGTGTCTTCTCCAGGGAGTCTTCTCTTCTCATGAGGTGGCCAAAGTACAGGAGCCTCAGCTTCAGGATCTGTCCTTCCAGTGAGCACTCAGGGCTGATTTCCTTAAGAATTGATGCGTTTTATCTTCTTGCAGTCCATGGGACTCTCAAGAGTCTTCTCCAGCACCATAATTCAAAAGCATCAATTCTTCGGCGATCAGCCTTCTTTATGGTCCAGCTCTCACTTCCATACATCACGACTGGGAAAACCATGGCTTTAACTATACGGACCTTTGTTGGCAAGGTGATGTCTCTGCTTTTTAAGATGCTGTCTAGGCCTGTCATTGCCCTTCTCCCAAGAAGCAGGCGTCTTTTAATTTCGTGGCTGCTGTCACCATCTGCAGTGATCATGGAGCCCAAGAAAGTAAAATCTCTCACTGCCTCCATTTCTTCCCCTTCTATTTGCCAGGAGGTGATGGGACCAGTGGCCATGATCTTCGTTTTTTTGAATATGTGTGTGCATATTTGAATATGTGTGCATATTTACACACACATAATTTTGTTAGCGGAAGGGGAAAAGAAGTGTTTGCATCACTGAGCTGAGGGTTGAAGAAAGTTTTTACTAAAGATGGGGGTGCTGGCATGAGGGTACTGGTTTTTTAATTTATTTTGGTATTTAGAACCTATCTCTGGTCAACTCCTACCCCGTGCAGCTTGCAAAAATTTCTCTCTCAAGAGCTTTAAAAACTATCTTAACAATAACACAAGGCTGCATGGTGGAGGAGATCTGGGTTCAAAGCTGCGCTCAGCTGCAAAGCTGCGCTGGTGGACCTTGTTGGCTTCCTCCCTGGGTGGTCGCGGGACTAAAAAGGAGCCGGGTGCCTCACACAAAACCTGGCCTACCTGATAGGTTTGTCGTGAGGAGAATTAGCGGGCAGTGCCCTTCTTCCTCTTGGCTTAGCCTACTTCGCAGGGTTTTGTGAGAAAAACAAGGGGGCAGACAAAAAATAGAGGAGGGAAATAGGAGGGGAAGGGAACAATCACTTAAAAAAACCCCCCAATTAAACATTGATACAGTTAAAGCAATGGAACCCAAAGTCCTTCACCTATGAGAAGAAGGAAAACATAGATAGATGATAGATAGATAGATATGCACACACCCCAAAAAAACCCCAGAAAGATTTTATATATATACGTACATTATATATATAAATAAAATATTACTGTATAACCATATGGACTCAGCTATACATCTGCAAATATTTTTTAAAATTTAATTTAAACAGCATTCAAAGTGCATTATACAAATGTGACACTAGATGGCGGTGGTGAGCTCAGGGCAGATTCAACATAGTTTTCAAAACGTGTCTTTCTTTTTTTAAAGCATTTTCACAGCAGTTTTTTTTTTAAATATATGTGTGTGTGTGTGTGTCTAGATTCCACCACGGTCTGGCAGAATTGTAGAGTGGGAAAGGGGCCCCTGAAGAGCCCTCTCGCTTCTCCCTCTCCTCCTAGGCACATTATATACGCTTTCCTTGTTCCCCCTCAGACCCGGCGAACTACATTTCCCGGTGTCCTTTGCGCGGGCCGAGAGCGGCCTGGCCGGGGACGGACTGCAGCAGCCGCCGAGAGGCAGAGGCAGAGGCGGTCTGGGTGGCTGCCACTTCTTCTCCCGCCTTGCCGGGCCGAGCCTCTCCTCCTCGCTTCCCTTTCCTCACAGGCCGCAGGAGGCCCGAGGCGAGAGGGGCCGGTCCCGCCGCTCTCCCGGGGCGCCTCCCCGCTTGTCACGAGGCGGCTCCACCCCGCGGCGGCGGCGGCCCTCCTCCTCCTCCTCCTCCCCGGCTGGTCCCGCTCCTCGGCTCCGCGCAGGATCCTTCCCGAGGGCCCTCTTCGTCCTCCTCTTCCCCGCCCCCGAAGTGCCCCCGGTGGGGGGGGGGCGGGCCTTGAGGGTTGGGGGGGAGGACCTTCCTCTCCGCGGCCCCCGCGGGACCCTCAGGACGGAGGGAGCGAGGGGTCCGCAGCGCCGTGGGGGCGGACGTCCTCGCCGTCGGGGCGGCCGGGGTCTCCGCCAGAGGAGCGCGTCGGCGCCGGCCATGGAGCCCCCCGGGCAGGTCAAGGACCGCATCCTGGAGAACATCTCCCTCTCCGTCAAGAAGGTCAGCGGGGTGGGGAGGGGGGCTTTTTTATTGGGGGGTTGTCGGGGGGGGGGGGGACACCCACAGACGCCCCCCCCATCCCGCCACAAGGGTGCCCTTTCCAGCCCCACTTAACCGCCCCCTAACGCCGTCAACAGACACACACACAGCCGGCCATCCCCATCCCAGCATATTTCCCTTCCTTTCACCCCCCCCACCTCCCGATTCTTATTCGTTGTTATTACTATTACATGTCACTCGTTATTCTTGTTCGCTGTTGTTGCTGTTATTCACAATCATTATGATTTGTTATTAAGATCTGTCAGTTTTCTTGTCCTTTTGCTACCATCATCGGCGTTCTTGAATTTATTACCTTTTCTGTGAACTGACCGGAGACCTCCGGGTTTAGGGCGGTATATAAATTCTATTATTATTATTATTATTATTATTATTATTATTATTATTATTATTATTATTATTCCCCGCCCCTCTTTGACAGGCAGGCTGCAGGGTTACAGCCGTCGCTTCACTTTCAAAATTAAAAGCAGTTAAACCAAGAGCAGGGTAGGTCACAGGAATCTGAGTCACTTAAGAACTGCTTCATGGGCTCCTTTCGGGGAGGAAGGGCAGGTTATGGATTTAATGCAATATAAATAAAATCAAGAGGTGCTATCCGGTACGACTTATACTCAGAGCGGGACCCGCTGAAGTTGATAGGTGTGGTGGATTTTTGGCTCATTGGTTTCAGTGGGTCTTCTCAGAGGAGGACGCAGCCCATTGTTGACGTACCGCAACAATAGTGTTGTTAGTAACGTCGTTTCATCATTGTCACATGTTGTTGATGTGATTAGCCACAGCAGCATAGTATTACTTATAATACTATTAAATCAGCCTTTTTTAATTCATTGCAGATTTCTCAATCCTTTCCCTGCTCTCTCTTGATAAGCCTTCTATGCTGGGGGATTGTTGTGGGCATGGGGGAAGAAAGTCAGGGGCAGGGAAGCTGTCATAGAATACAATACGGGATTCTCCTGCTGGTGTGGCTTTTTCTGAACACTACCCACCCACCCAGGAGCACCCTATCAGGGTCCACCCCATGCTAATGATAACTGCTCAAGCTGTGCTTTCTGACCATTTCAGCAAAGCTGTCACCTCTGTTTTAGCACCATATGACATCACTTAACCAGCTTCCCAGGTTGCAATTGTACATCTCTTTTCCCGCATGGTCTGCCTTTGCGCCCACAGCCCAGCTACTTTGCTCTCTTGCTTCCTTATCCTAGCTGGACTGTAATAAGCCTGGGTGTGCAGTCTCAGCAACAAGCAAGCTGCAGCGCGTGTTGCATTTTCAGTGGGCCAAAGGGCTGCTTTCTTCAGCAATGGATGTTTTTAGAGAAGCCTCTGTTCCCATTTTACTGACAACAAACCGAGGCCGAAGGGAAGAGCTGCAGCTCAGCGGTGGAGCACCTGCTTTCTGTGCAGAAAGTCCATGGCATCTCCAGGTGGGAAAATCCCCTGCTCAGAGCCCTAGGCAGTCAGTGTGGGTCATCCTGAGCCAGGTGACCAAGGGTCTACCATCCTAAGAAAGTAAGGCCATTGTCCTTGCTGTGGCCAACCAGATACCTTTGGAAAGTCTGCAAGATGATGGACCTGAGTTCAACAGCATCCTCCCCCTGCTGTGCTTCTCAGCAGCTGCTATTCTGACTGTTTGGCATGCAGCTGTGGATGGTGGGTATTTGAGTCCAGCAACATCTGCAGGGTACCCTGATGGCTCCCCACCATGACAGGCCTTTCCCCAGCAGTGTTTTGTGAAGCTTATCTCTCCCAACCTCTTAAACAAGCAGATGCCTTCGATGGGAGGCACTTTGCTCTCTGCTGGTCCTTTGCTGCTTGAAGAAACAGCCCATTGATTGGCAAGAAGGAGAGCCAGCAGTGTGTAGTTCTCATAATTCCATTAATTGTGTTTCCCAGCACTGCATCATCCAATTTACCAGTCATTCTTTCTTCTCCTTTGCCTTCTGTAACCTTTTCCCTGCCCCTGACTTTCATCCCCCAAGCCCATAATAACCCACTTATCCAAATGCACAGGCTATTCCATGCAATATCTGCAGCCAGACGTAATATGAAGGGGATGTGCCTTTGGATAATACATTCAGTTTGCAGAACTAGGGTTTTATACTATCTAAACCTAGCTATCCTTTGCCATGACTTTGCTTGGCTGTAGGGAACCAGAGGCAAGACTGTCCTCTTTGTTACCAACTGTGCCTTTCATATTCACTAGTGAAATCCATTTTTTAAAAAAGGCTTCATTCTTTTACTAGGTCTGGCCTTTTGGTTTCTTTATACCCTATAATGCTCAGCCTTAGCCTTAATCCTAACTAGGGCTGGCAATATATCATCCAAAACTGGATTGAAGCCAATATTGTGATACCGGTTTCATAATTTTTGACTTGGCAATATGTCGTGAATCATGATGTATGTGTGCGCTATGCAGAAATCATGGTGCAGGAAAAACTTTGAAGCAGGCAATGCCTCTACATAGCTCCATCCTTATTTCAGACACTGTGATGTATCGGTATATTGCAACGTTTAGCTGGTGACATATCACAATGTTGAAAACCAGATATCGCCCAGCCGTAATCCTAAACTGGAGACTCTTACAGTGGTTTACAAAACAGTAACAAAAAGTAACTCACCCTTTGTCGTATACGTATATATGTGTAGTCAAACAGCAATAATCAAAGCAGAGATACACCTGTATAATGCAAATATTTAAAATGTTCATATAACTGTGTGCGTGCGTGCATAAGGCTAATATTGCCCTGACATCTGTCATTCCAGGATGTTGCAGATATTATGCACCGCTTCTTTGCTCAACTTTAGTCTTTTCCACATCCAGGAACAATATGTTCATTTTGGCGTCATCGGGATGTCTCAGATTCCATTAAAAACCGGTCCAATGCAGGGAGGACAGTGGGGTTTCTTCTGAAAGTACATAATGAACACCTTAGCCATTGTTGGTAGGTTAGTCACTGTTTCTACACGGTCCTCTTTGATAGCTCCAGTTAGATAGCGTAACATGCAACATAAAGTAATCACAACTTAAAACGGTGTAAAGCAATCAGTTAGCAGTGCACCTCAGATATCAGCAAGGAGATGTCTTCAGACTTGCTTTCATCTTCTCTTCCCCTCTCACTCGCTCAACTCCTCCACCCTCCATCAGCCCCTTGCTCCACATAACCGCTCCTGTCTTCTCAGGCAAATCCATTTCCACTTTTCCCACAGCAGTTGCACAAATTGCCAGTATTTCATGGCTGGCTCTTCCCACTCAACACGAAATATTGCATAAACTCTAGTGCTGGGTTGGGGAATCTCCAGCCTGTGGCCTACCAGACCTCCCCATTTGGCCCATGTGGTTGTTTCAGCCATGCCCATCTGCTTTCTCCCTGTGGCTGCAAAGCAGAGAAAATGCAAAAACTCTGTAAACTCCTTTCAAAAATTCTGAAGGAAGCAGGTAGAGGCCCCAAAACTTTCATAAATTGCAGTCCGGTAGTTTTTTCCTCATAAAATTGGGTCTCCATGAATTCGTACTGTAAGGTCACATCACCTGGGGCTCATTTGTGAGGGAAGGGTGGAATATACATTTCATAAACTAGTTAATCAGATGATGGGTCTAGGTTTAATTTTATAAGATGCCCAAATGTTCCCTAACTCCACCCTGGGAGAGGAGCATTGCTGCAACTCCTTCATCCCTCTTGTTTGAAAGTGGGTGGCATAATGCAGCGGTTGCGGGGGACTTGAAATCGTGAAGGAGTATTGCAAAATTATTTGGCAAAGAGTTGTGATCTTTGCCATTGCATATATGCTAACCTTTTGTGGGCTTTCCTAAAGCACCCTGGGGTGGTATCCAGGTAAGTCCTACTCGGCGTCAACCCATTAAAATCAATGGCCCCAAGTTAGTCACACCCACTAATTTCAGTGGGTCTACTCTGAGGAGGACTAATGTGGAATGCAACCCTTGGAAACTGTCGTTTCAGCAAGAAACACAGTCCCCTGGGGAAGGGGGCTGCTGCAGCTCATCTCAGCCCTAGGAATTTGCAATGAAGAGTGGTATTAAAGGCTTGATTTCTTTAATTGAGCTGAATGGGGAACAGCTGCATAGGTAAATCCATTAATGAGGTTCAGTCAAAGGGTCCTGAGCTTCAGTGGCAGGAACATGGTCGTCTACATTTCACAACTTCTGGGCTGCTTTATAAAACAAGAGTTTCCCACCCGTGCCAGACTGTGTAGCCTGTGCGTTGGGTGTTGTGTCAGGGCAGCCACCAGCAGGTGCATGGAAGATCTGTGATGCAGAGGAGTAGGGAGAAAGGTGCTGAGAGTGGCTCCTTGTAGGAGCAGAGCAGCTGTTGGCTGTGTTGGCTGCTGGGCACAGGAGGAGGGAGGCCAAGGCTGGGAGTTGGAAGAGGGAGCTGTTGTCATTCCTTCCTTGTCTCCTGCAGCCTGTGGCCAGTCAGGCATGGCATGTGGCCAGGGAAGGGGCAAACGTTGGCATCCAGGCAGCGAAAGCGAGGAGGGCTGCTGTGTGATCAGCTCTGGCTCTGACAGGGCCCCCAGGTACTGGCTGTAGAGCAGGACCCAAATGGCCACCGAAAGAACGAAATGGAGAAGAGCAACTTTCCAGCTCCCGCGTTACCATCAGCAGAGTTTCCTCCAGCTGTTGCCGTGAGCAGAGAATGCTGTCAAAAGCACATTCCCTCCTTCCTCTCTCGAGAAGTTTCACATCAGTACAAGGGCCAGTTTGCAGAAGTTGGCTGCAGCCAGCCAGCCGCTTAAGTGGGGAGCCCCTTTCCTCTAGGGTTTTTTTAGTGAGCAGGCCACAGTCCTCCTCCTCCTCTCTGCAGGGCCCTCTCTTAGTGTGCTTTCCAGGATTTTGCCGCATGGCAGGGGATCTGTGGCCTCCCTGCAACCCCCCACTCCGTCCTTTGTGAAGTGGTTGTTCCGTCCTCAAAGGAGCAGTCATATGCTTTGCGTCAGTCTCAGCCTGCTCAGCTCATGAGCTGCACCAGCCGCTGCCTTTCTGGACTTGTTCCAGTCCTTGGAATCTGCCCAGCGCTGGCAGCCGAGTGCTGAAGAAACTGGCTCAGAGTTGCCATGAAAGGGTCTCTGGTGGGCATCACCCCCATCCCATGTGGCCCCCTGTGCCCACAGAGCAGGAGCATAGCAAGCTGAGTTATGTAGTGTTGATCCATCTAGTTCAGTGTTGCCTGCTCTGACTGGCAGCAGCTCTCCAGGGTATCCGGCAGAGAGAGGCATTTTGCTCCTACCTGGGGCCTTCTGCATGCAAAGCATGAGATACCAGCCCTCTGCCCAGGTGACGTGTGGAAGTTGCAGAGACCCTGCTTCCCTCCTGGTCTGAGCAGTTGTGGGCCCCACCCCACCCCCAGTTAGGGACTAGGTGTTCATGAAAAGTATTCCACAGAGCAGTAGGCCTCTCAGCACTCCATACGGCAGGGGAGGCTGGGACTGACCCTCTTGTCATGGGGGTATTTTCCATCAGCTCTGAATGGTCAGCCAGGTTCAAGCCGGACATCTCAGCCAGGCGTCTGTTTACGGTCCTCTCTCTGTGTGTCCTGCCTGTGAATGCGCTTGGGCAATCACATGGGTGTCTCTTAAACATGGACGCCGTTTGTTTTGCTTGTCAAAGGGTTTATAAATAGCTCTGTGACTCACCAGACCAGCATTCCCACAGGAGGAAATTTTGCCCTGTCACCTTATGGGTCAGCTTTGCTTGGTGGCATCAGCTGGGGCAGAACCTGATCAGTCAAGTACTGCTTGGCAGGATATCCAGTTGACACGTGAATCGACACCCTGATCAGGGAGGGAGGTCCAGCTTCCTGCCTTTCCTGCTGGTCGGGATTTTTCAGCCCCCCGGAGCAGGTGTTTTTACCAGAACATGCAGTTTTTACCCCATTGGGTGCAGTGTGAGAAAGTCAGATATATAAACTAGGTGCCGAATGGCTCCTTAAACCAAAGTTAGTCACCAAAACAGGATGTTTAGTTGCCATTTTTGGGCCAGGTGGCTCTGAAGTCTTATTTTTCAAATAATGGACGGACTGTGATTAATTCTCGGTTAAACATTTGGCTAGTTCAGATGGCAACCATGAGCTAGGTATAGAACGTTGAGAACTTAAAGAAGAAAAGTCATTTGATCCAGGGACAGTCCACATATATTGGCCTGTTCCAACCTCTTTTTTTTTAATGGTTACACAGACCATTCGTAACATACGTATATTCTTCACAACTGTGAGCAGGACAGTGGAGTGGGGGAAGTGAAGACAAGCGACAACAAGTAACTATAGCATTGTTCACTGCTCCTTTTCCAGAAAGAGCATTTTGGCTCCTAAAATTCATTCTGATTGTGCAGATAGAATGTAACTGATTGAATTCTACAGGATGGGGTATTAGTGTGTGAAAACAGTCCAGATCCAATGATTCCCAGGTGTGTACCTCCAGATGGTGGAGATGTCAGGCACCATTCTGGCGCCCAGGCATCTTCACTTCACTATCGCAAGTGACCGATAGCCAGGTGGAAAATGACTAGTTTCAAACACCGATTGGGTGCTGTTCTGCATCCACACCAAGCGTGTGATAGTGGGGTACAGTGGGTATTGCTGTACTGGAGCCAGGCCTAGAGCCAGTAGTGGGGTCGGGCTCTGAGATTTCCTTTATGGTTGGGAAAGAAAGGGTTGTATCTATTTAACATTTATTCAGAGTAGATGCATTGGAATTAATGACCATGATTAACTTCAGTCCTTTAGTTTCAGTGGCTCCCCAGGGTTTCAAGCAGGGGAGATGCTCCCAGGGCCTGGGACCTTTGACATGCTTAGCAGATGTTCTGCCGCCAAGCCCCCTTCCCTGTGTGTCCTCCGTGTTGCTTCCCTTGCACTTGCCACCATTAGCCCCCAGGGAGCAGAGCTCCAAGAGGCAGCCAGGCCAACCCCCTCCAGGCCAGGAGCAGCTCTTCCTTGCGTCCCCCTCCCCTCCCTGCAGTCTCTGCTGGAGAGCTTCTGTGCAGGTACACTTTGGGACACACCCCTTGGGTGAGCAATTGCAAAATGGGCGACGGGAGCTATGGGGTGTTGCCTCTCCTGCCCCAGGCTCTCCCTGCGATCTGATCAGCTCATCGCAGGAGCCTCATCCAGCTGAGGCAGCGCATTGCTTGGGTGTCCCTCCCAAACCGGAGAGGCTGGGAACCCTGGCTTAGGGAGAAAATGTCCCTCCCACCTTGCTCTGTGCGTCTGATTGGCCGGGAGAACTGTCTGCGTACACAACTGTATCCCAGCAGGCATACAGAGGTGGTCTCATGGAAGGTACCCACAATAAATATCTCCCTGCCTCCCCCCCCCCTGCTGCACTGCTGGACCCCTCTTGTCACCTGTAGGAAATGGCTCACGGCCAGAGCGCCTGCCTTGAAAACAGAAGGCCCCAGGTTCAGTCCCCGTCAGCATCTTCAGGCAGGGCTGGGAAAAGCCTTTTGAGCCCTTCAGAGGCGTCTGAGCTCCTAGGTGCTTGCCCCCTGGACCCATCTGGGGTGTTGCGATCCCTGCATTGCTACCTTCCGGCTCTACCGTTCTATAATTCTACAAGGCAGAATGCTCTCCCCCAAAACTCATTCACCGACATGTTTTTTCTCTTTCTCTCGCCCTTAGCTGCAAAGCTACTTCGCCGCCTGTGAGGATGAAACTCCAGCCATCAGGAACCATGACAAGGTCCTGCAGAGGCTCTGTGAGCACCTTGACCATGCGCTGCTGTATGGGTAAGGCAGCCAGGCCTTCCTAACCACTTTCCAGTTGGGTGCTGAAAATATTCCCAACCCCCAGTGCCACTCCTCTCTTTGAAAATGTTTCAAAGGCGAAGGAACACTTGGTGAATTAAGAACCCGGCTTGTTTGAGTGGCACTTGGGAAGGGCTCTTGCCCCCCCCCCCTTGTTTGGCCCACTTTATGAGAGAACTGGGAGGGTTTTCTCTTAAAGCAACAGGCTAGGCGTAAAAGCCCTGCCAGCTTCAGGCAGGAAAAGGCTGCCAGGCAGACATTAAAGTCGCCAATATCTCAGTGCGCTTCTACAGATCTAAGGTGCAACTTCACTCTCAGTACGACGTACGGTTCTCATCACCACCCCTCAGACAGGACCTGAAAACAAAAAGCCAAATGACCGATGGAGCAGCTCCCCTGTGAAGAGAGGTCGCTATGTTTGGGACTTGCTAGTGTAAGGAGGGAGAAAGGTGGAGAGATGGGATAGAGGCGTGGAGAAAGTGGGCAAGGGGAAGCTTTTCAGATCCCACAGAAGCTGAATGGTGAGAGATTCAGGACAAGCAGGAAGAAGCAGCAGCTTATGAGTTCTCACAGAGCTGAGCTGTGGAACTTGCTGCCCCAGAGGTGGTGATGGACCCCACCTTGGGCAGAAATTCACCGAGGGGAAGGGGGGGGGCTATCAGTGGAATTGCTAGCTACTGCAGCCACAGGCTTCCTCCAATATCTGAGATGGCAGGCCATCTGAATGCCAGCTGGTGGGGAACCCAGCAGCTAAGATCCTCTGGTGTTCTTATAAGGTGGCAGGTGGTACCTGGAGTCTATTCATGAGCAAGTTGAGTTAGATATTTTGGGTCTGGGCTGGATCTCTCCTGAACATTTTATCTGGGGCTGCGGAGGCAATGAAAGGAAGTCCATGTGTCTTCCAGGCTGTGCGGCAGGTCCCCCTTACAAATCGGAAAAAGTGACCTGTTTTGCCTTTAGAGTGCCCATTTTAAAGAGAAAAGTTTGCTGGGATGATGAGTTAAATTCTTCAGGGGAGCAAACTCTTGTCTGACAGAATGCCTGGTTTCAATAATTATTGTAACTGTGTAATGTATTTTATTCTGCTTTGTGTATTATTATTTTTTTGTAATGGCTCCAGCTACACAGATAAGTAATATTCATATTGCAGGCTGTGCTGTTAAACAGCTCTGAGGCCGAGGCCTTGACACAGTGGCTGTCCTCCATCACCCTGTTTTCACTCCTGTGTTTCCACAGGCTGCAAGATCTCCCTTCGGGCTACTGGGTCCTGGTGGTCCATTTCACTCGCCGAGAAGCCATTGAGCAGATCGAGGTCCTGGAGCACGTGGCCACCAACTTGGGGCGCAGTAAGTGCGGGCCAGAGCCTGGCTGGCAGCCGCCTTCCCGGGATGTAATGTGGCATAGTGATTGTGTTGCATGTTTTCTGGTTCAACTTAAACCCAACCTGCGCCCTAGGATCTGAAGACAAACCTCTCCTTTGCATCCTGGCTGCTGCCAAGACTAGAGCACTCAGGATGCAGGAGAGAAACTATGAAACTCTGTCCTTCAAGGGGTCCCTTTGGCCCCTCTCTGCCTGCCTTCCACCACTCAGATAAGACACTTTTATTTAGGCTAACTTTTAATATGACCAGTTAGGGATTGTCCTACTCAGAGGAGACGCATTTAAATTAAAAAACCTAAAGTAGTCATGTTCCTTAACTTTGACAGGACTAGCGTTGGCTACAATTATGGATTTTTAATGGCTCTATTCCAGTTATTTTAGCTGTTGTCTCTTTTCCTGTGGTCTTTTATTATTATTTAACCATGGCGGGTGGGAGGGTGCCTACTCCTCAAGCAGTGCCTGTAAAACCCTCTCCTTCCCCCCCCTGCAGGCCGAGCATGGCTGTACCTGGCCCTCAATGAGAACTCCCTGGAAAGCTACCTGCGCCTTTTCCAGGAGAACCTGAGTCTGCTGCACAAGTACTACGTCAAGTGAGTCCGGCGCTGGGATGGAGAAGGCACAGCTGCGCTTCCCCCCACCCTTAATGTTCAAACGGTGTAAGGGAAGTGCAAACTGTTGAGTCGGCATGTTTTAAAATACATACAACTATTCCAGTTCACTGGTTTCTTAAGTAAATCGTCTTTTTGAATGCACCATAGAAAACACACAAAGTTTACATTATTGGGTGTCCCCACTTAATTGAATATTGCAGTTCAACAGACTTTGGGTTATTGGGAAAAGGTTTAAACGGTACATTTTGTTAGCATGGGTGACTCTCTTACTTTCATTTTCTAAATGGAAGTCAAATAAACACACTAATTCAGATTCCATTTGACTGAGAGTGCCAGAAGACTTCTCTTCTCTTTTCTTTTTTTAAATAAAAACTTAACGATTTTATTTAAACAAGATAGGCAAAAGGAAAACGTTTACAACAGTGTAACACAGTTCAGTTCAGAATACCAGACAAGGAAAACTTTCTGATTCAAAATTTTCTGGAAAACCAACATATTTGCCTTCAATGATGTTGCAAGGAGTCAAAACAGACAGATCTGCTTACGTGACTTGGAATATTAAATGGCAGCCTTTTCAATCTTTCCTTCTTTGCGGAACTTGCAGAATTTGTCTTTTTGGATTGCAGAAGGAAGGGAAAGATCAGATGGGAAGAGGTTGGGCTTTGTTTTTACCTGGGTGGGCCATGAAACCTTTGGGTTCTTGGATGACCAGCTTCAACTTCTCTCTCCCACAGGAACGCTCTTGTCTGCAGTCACCATCATTTGACCCTCTTCCTCACGCTGGTCTCTGGTTTGGAGTTCATCCGCTTTGATTTGGACCTGGTGAGCAAATCTTCTCCTCTTGCTAGAGAGTAGCAGAGACACACACACAGAAGCAGCAAAGAACAAACTCTTGATGCAAACCTGCCCCGTATTTTTCAATCCCCCTGGCCCCCATTTGGCTACCCCAGTCTTTGGCAGCACAACTTCCATCAGGCTTAGAATACACGCACGGAAATTTCCATTCCTCCTTTTGAGTTGCAGCGTCTTGTTGGTGCCACAAGGAACGCTTAATCCACCTCCAGCCTACCCTTCAATTTCCTGCATCTATGGCCAAATAAAGATGCTGCATTGATTTTTTCCCCATTTTGAAAGGCCCTTGCTTCTTCTGTATTACATTAGCAGCATTTAAGAAGTACTTTGCTAGACACTAGGACTAAGAGCCCTGTGTGGAAAGTGATTTACTGGGCTGGCAGGAGAAAGAGAGAGAGAGACTTCAAGAGGGACCCCTTCATTACATTGGCTGTTCAAACCCCTTTTGCTACAGCCTTCTGATTTAGTCTGGACCAAAGAGGAGCAGCATTTTGCCTTCCTTTTATTTCTTAGGTGCCTTAAGGTGTGTTCTGAGCTTCAGTGGCAAGTCCTTTTCAAGGGCAGGCCACCCCTTCCAATTAATTTGCTAACCAGGCACATCAGTGTCAAGGAGCCTGCAAGCAGACCCTTTCCCCACAAAGATGCCTCTCCCAGGGCTCTGGGTACTGAGACTTCTCCCTAGTCAAGTTACCCCCTCTTGTTCTTCCTTAATAAGCAGCCTCCGAGCGCAGGCATGACTGTGGCTCCAGTTCTCTGCAGTGCTTGGAGGCATCTGGCCACATGCAGGTGCCCTAAGAGAGGTGCTGCCTGGAAGGAGGATGGTGGCAGCAGTGAGCAGCCAGCTGTGCTGCCAGCAGGGCTCCCTAGGGGAGGCAGGTCAGGAGGTGGATTTCTCCATTCCCTAGATGAACAGTAACCCCAGGTTTTTCCCCGGCCCTTCCAGGATGCCCCTTACCTGGACCTGGCGCCCTACATGCCGGATTACTACAAGCCTCAGTACCTGTTGGACTTTGAGGACCGCCTGCCCAGCTCAGTCCATGGCTCAGACAGCCTCTCCCTCAACTCCTTCAATTCCGTCACCTCCACCAACCTGGAATGGGATGACAGTGCCATTGCCCCCTCCAGCGAGGGTAAGTGGGGTGCAAGTGTTCGAATAGGGCTGGAGGAGGCCAGGGGGTTGTTGCACAGTGCCTGAAGTCTGCAGGCAGAAATCCCTCCTCGCTCACAAAACAGCAGTTTGGGGCGAAGGCACAGAGAGTTAATCCAGTTTGGGTATCTAGTAGTGGTGCTGTTTCTCTGCAGAGAGAAGGGGAGGGAGCGTGAGTGATTTCGCTGGTAGGGTATTCCAGCCCTCCGTGCTGGAGAGCCAGAGCGTGGGTGACATCTCCCTGTCTTCGTGGGCAAGACCCAGGGTGGGGGAGTTACCTGCAGCCAGGTCTCTCCATGGCCTAAAAGGCTTCCTCTTGGATACACATGAATGGAGTACTTCTCTCAGAGTGGTGTCTTTAATAAGGTACTTGAAAATATTATGCTGGGGGTGTGCACAGTTTTCTCCCCACCTGATGCTGGTTAAGCCTCATCTACCTGTGCTGTAGAATGAACTGGGTAGTCCCGAGGTGCTAGACTGGACTGTACCACATCTGAGAGCCAGTCAGGGGAACCACTTTTTTAATGCCCTCTTGCGTTCAAAAAACGAACAAGCAAGCAGGAACAGACCCAGAGGAATAGGAGGCAGGCACAACTAAGGAGTAGACCGAACTGGTAAACTGCCGTGTTTGTTGCTGGCGATGATGGCGTCTCCTTTCTGGAAGTTTTGTATTTGGGGGAGCATTTGGAAACTGGCACCTCCCCCCCCTCCCTTTGCAGCCTGGAGTGGTATAATCCAGCCACAGTTCCCCACCTCTCCTCTGCCCCATGCGTAGATCTGTGCTGCTGGGAAGAAGCAGCATGATGTAGTGGATGGATTGTCAGACTAGGGCCTGGGAGACCAGGGTTCGAATCTCTGCCTGGCCATGAAGCTCACAGGGTCACTGCCTCTCAGCCCAACCTACCTTGCAGGGTTGTTGTGGCCATTAAATGAGGAAAACCATGTATACCACTCTAGAGCTCCTTGGAGAAAAAAGGTGGGATATAAATGCTATAAATAGTAAGAGCAATGAATTAGCACCCCGCCTCTGTCCCCCTTGACGCCCCCCTTGCACACACTGCTGGCCATTTATTCCCCACCCCTTCCTTCAGCCTCCATTTCTAACCCTCCTTTTTTTATCCCTCGTTTTGTAGATTATGATTTTGGAGATGTGTTCCCTGCAGTGCCGTCCATGCCCACCACAGCCTGGGAAGGTGCGACGAGCTCGCCCGCTTCTCCGTAGCCGTGCTCTCTCTGTGCCGCTTTTGTTTCCTTCGTCAGAGCTTGCCTGCATGCCCCGCCATGGGTCCCTAAAGCCACTTGGCGCCCCCAGGGGGAACCAGCGGCTCAGAAGAGTGTGAGGTCCCTCCCTCCGCCGCTCCTTGTGGGGTAAACAAGGGCTTGGCACTGGGTGCTGCGGCACTTCGGGGAGCGAGGGCTCTCCACCTCGCTGGCTCTTCCCCGCGGCCTTTGACCTCCCTCTCCCTCCCGGTGGGGCTAGTCCTGAGTGTCTTTAACATCCTTCCTCGTTCTGTGGCTTTGTCTCTGGCAGCATGAGATGCTGGGTGTCCTCCTCGCCTCCAGATTAACAAGCCTTCCAAACCCTCTTTTTCTGCACAGGCGTCGGTGATCACCTTCTCCCGGGCCACTAACCGCTTTCTCTGTTCCAACAGTGCATGGGAAAGACCCGAAAGAAGCCATCACTTATTTGATTGCCACCAACCCCCCTTTCCCCACTGGCAGCCTCGTTTTTTAAGCGGGCCCATCTCTTTTCTCTGATTTCCCTCTTTATGGGCTGCCTCGGACTCTGTGCTGCCGCCTCCTCCTCCTCACAGGGCTTTGCAGCAGAAGGAAACCAAGGACTCTCTATTACAAGCTGCTCTCTGTCTTGTTTGTAGGCAAGCTTCTAGTCCTTATGATGGGAGAGGGAAACGGGGTGGACAGGACAGTAGAAATTGAGTTGAGGCTCCTCCTGCCCGTTTTCCGTTCTCTTCCAAGAGCAATCTGCCTACCAACCCTGCGGTGTTCAGGGTTTGGGGCACCTGTTCATGGCTGATGTTGTGTTGCTTTACAAAGCAGCTGAATGGGACTGTTCCTCTCGCCTTGCTTGAAGCCAAGTCCAATCCCAAAGCAGCTCAGCACTCAGGGGCGTTTCTGCACTACAATGCTGTAGTTCTTTACATAACCGAACAAGCTTGAAAACCTGTGAGTTCTGTCCAAACAGGCGTTAAAGCATCAGGGGGTGCTGAATAAGACTTTTCAGTGCCTTTGCCAGATTGTAATGCCATGATATAATAATAATAATAATAATAATAATAATAATAATAATAATAATAAT
>JAXCMG010000088.1:1296247-1334856 GCA_034642415.1 Podarcis siculus | reverse complement strand
ATAATAATAATAATAATAATAATAATAATAATAATAATAATAATAATAAATTTATTATTTATACCCCACCCATCTGGCTGAATTTCTCCAGCCACTCTGGGCGGCTTCCAATCGAGTGTTAAAAACAGTACAGCATTAAATATTAAAAACTTCCCTAAACAGGGCTGCCGTCAGATGTCTTTTAAAGATAGGATAGCTGCTTATTTCCTTCACATCTGAAGGGAGGGTGTTCCACAGGGCAGGTGCCACTACCGAGAAGGCCCTCTGTCTGGTTCCCCGTAACCTCACTTCTCGCAGTGATGGAACCCCCAGAAGGGCCTCGGTGCTGGATCTCAGTGTCCGGGCTGGACGATGATAAGTATCGCAATCTGTGATAAGTTTCCAAAACTAGTTTTAAACCGAAACCAATGAGCACTTGTGATGTAGACGAGTCCTCCTCCGATTCCTGGCTGCTTACTTTGAATGACCCTGAGTTGTCTCAGGAGGTCTGCGGGGGGCACCAAAAACCATCCCTTTGCCGGAGGGTCCTTCATGGGCCACTCTTTTCCCAGGCTTTGCTTCTGGCTTCAGGACCTTTTCGTAGGGAGGGGGGAGCTGAATCACACTTTGTTGCTTTTTCTCCTCCTCTTGCTCAGACGGAGACCTAACAGACACCCTCAGCTGCTCGCGCTCCACAGCCTCCGAGGTGAACAACTGCCGAGCGTCAGCCAAGAGCCCAACTCAGCAGCGCTACAACCCTTTCAACGAGAAGGCGGAGGCGTTGTCCTCCATTGAGACCACCCCAGTCCACTCTGCCTCCCAAGACAAGGCAGACCTCACAACGACGGAGGGCACAGACCAGTCTGAGAACTGCATGGAGCTGGAGGTCATAAGGTCAGCAGGGGGGCCAGAAAGTCCAGGGCTCCCTGGTCAACTGGAATCCTATGAAACTGCTTATTGTCATAATTTTCATTATCATTATCTTTTTTAAAAAAAATTGTTGGTTTTTACAAAAACAAATTCAAAATAATGAAGAGAAAAAACTTGAACCATATCCATATATGAGATTCTCTGAATCTCGTGACTTCCTCACCTCCCCTGCATGGGTGCTTAAAATGGTTTTTCTAAAACTACATATCGTTACGTTCTCCAGTTTTCATTTCTCTAAATTATCCATATTTTTCGTTTCTTTATAATAATTTTTAAATTCCAGCTAACCCATTTATTTCTTTGCGGTGGTCTCCTAAGTAAATAATAAATTTCCCCCATTCTTTTTCAAAGTCATTATCTTCTTGATTCCTGAGTATCCCAGTCAGTTTTGCCATTTCAGCATTTCAGTGTGACTTGCCATTTTTCCTTGGTCGGAACTGTTGGTGCTTTCCATCTTTGGGCTAGTATCATCATCATCATCATCATCCCAGGGCAGGCTACAGCAATTTAAAATTCAGCGGGTGGCGCTGTGGGTTAAACCACAGAGCCTAGGGCTTGCCGATCAGAAGGTCGGTGGTTCGAATCCCCTCAACGAGGTGAGCTCCCATTGCTGGGTGTCAGACTCCTGCTCCTGCCAACCTAGCAGTTTGAAAGCACGTCAAAATGCAAGTAGATAAATAGGTACCGCTCCGGCGGGAAGGTAAACGGCGTTTCTGTGCGCTGCTTTGGTTCGCCAGAAGCGGCTTAGTCATGCTGGCCACATGACCCAGAAGCTGTACGCCGGCTCCCTCGGCCAATAAAGCGAGATGAGCGCCGCAACCCCAGAGTCGGCCACGACTGGACCTAATGGTCAGGGGTCCCTTTACCTTTACCATATTAACAGTTGAAGCAAGTCAGAGAAAGAGAGTATGTCCTAAAAAACCTTGCTTCTTGAGGGGTCAAAGGTCAGAGTAAGGGAGTACATCTTCAGCATTCCTGTTGAATTGGGCCATTCTTCCATCTAGCTGAGTGTCCTCCACTCCTGACAGCAGGTTTGCAGTCAGAGATACCAGGGAGGTGGATAGGCTTCACTGCTGAGTTATTGTCCCCTCCTTAAAACATATTATAAGCTACCTGGGTGAAAGAGGCAGCACTTTGCTCTATCTTACTCATGGCTGGGCTAACTGTGGCCCTCCAGATGTTGCTTGACTCCAACTCCCTCCAGGCCCAGCATCGCTTGTGGTCAGGGAAGATGGAAGGAGCTGGAGCCCGACACCCAGAGTGCCACAGGTTCCACACCCCTGCGTTCAAGAGGAGGCAGAGTTGTGATGGAGGTAGGCAGGGGCAGGAGAGGCAAATGACGGTCTAGTTTAGGTTTGGGGGAGCCGTGGCCTTCCAGATGTTGCTGGACTTCAATTCCCGTCAGCCCCAGCCAGCTGCTTCTGTTCCTAATAAGCCTAGGGGGGTGTCCTTCGGTATGGGACAAAATATTCGCGCTGGCTGCATTCTCTAGAGGGTTGTCGCTGCCCCCCAACACCCCCGTGGCCTGACACTGCCCTTATGCCTCACGCTGCTTCTACTTCTCCATCTCTTTTTTATTTTATTTTATTTATGATTTTCAGGTTCATGCATTTCAATTTTACAGTCATTTTAACATTTCAGAACGACTTCCTTCCCCCTCTTTCTGCGGTTCCTTAAATTTATTTTTAATATCTTCTGCATATCCAAATTAACTTTATTCATTTATTCATCTTCTTTAAATATATACTCTGCAGATTACAATAATCTTGCTGGTGTTCTTATCTGTTTGCAATTTGACTGTAAATATTCAATAAACCATTTCCATTCTTTTATAAAAAGGTTGCTATCTTGATTTCTTATTTTTTCCAGTAAGTTTCGCCATTTCTGCATATTCCATAAATTTTTGTATCCATTCTTCTTTCGCCAGGACTTCTGCTTCTTTCCATTTTGGGGCAAGTTACATTCTTGCTGCAATAGTAGCATACATGAATAAGTTTTTGTACAGTTTGGGTCGTTCTGTCCCTATAATTCCCAAAAGGAAAGCTTCTGGGTCTGTTTTTTTACAAATGTTATTTTAAACACCTTTTTCAATTCATTATATATCATTTCCCAGGAAACTTTGACCATACTACAAGACTACCGCATGATAAAAAGAACCTTCTTTCTCCTTACATTTCCAACACTTACTTGATTTAGAGTTATACATTTTTGCCAGTTTACTCGGTGTTAGATATCTAACATCTATCTATCTATCTATCTATCTATCTATCTATCTATCTCTATCTATCTATATCTAATACTTCTCCATCTCTTTGTAGGTTAGCTAAAAAAAAGAAGACAGGCAAGAAGAAAAAGGTCAAGTCCGAAGAGGTCAGACAGGAGGACTCCAGCACCACTCCCAACTCTTCTGCGGCCCAGGCTGGAACTCAAGGGGCAGGCGAGGGGGACAAGCCGGGCACCGGAGCCAGGCGGCAGGAATCTGGCCTGGAGGCCAGCCCAGATGTCAGCAGCGAGAGGAGCCCCGCCCTTCCCCAGCTGGGTCTGTGCATCCCCGAGATGAAGGACACCTCCATGGAGAGGATGGGGCAATCTCTGAGCAGGGTGATTGACTCCCTGGACGATGCCGGGGGGTGGAGCCGCTCCCTCGAGCCCCCGGACCAGTCCTTTCGGACCGTCTTGCCAGAGGAGGCCCCCTCGGAGGGGCCACCCTCTGGCAGCGTTAGTGAGGGGGTTTCGGCCCCCATGGATTTCTACCGCTTTACCGTCGAGAGTCCAAACGCTGCTTCGGCAGGTGGTGGCCGCCATGACGCTGCAGGGGATGGTCAACCGCCACATGTTCCTGGTGGCCCTCAAGCTGCTGGAGAAGAGGAGGAAGGAGGAGGAAGAGAAGAGGCGGCTGGGCCACGCATAGCAACGGACTTGCAGGAGCAGGAGCTGGAGGAGGAGGTGGCGGTTGAGGCAGGGAGTGTGGAGGCCCTCGGTAAGCTAAAGGGAGACAGGATCAGCCCCTCTCCAAGCAGCGCTGAGGACTCTGGCGTGGAAGAAGGCCAGGGGAGCCCTTCTGAGGCAGCCCACCCCTCCGAGTTCAGGTAAGTGGCTGTGCAGAGGGAACCAAATAAAGCTGCCAGGAAATCCAGTCCCGCAACAGAGGGTGAAAGAAGGTGGGAGCCTTTCTGACCCAGGGCAGGGTAGGATGGGAAGGGGAAACGGTTATTCCCCTTATAAATGAGGTGTATGGGTTTCTCTACCTGAGGACAAAATGGTGGCTGGGTCTCCTGAGACAAGGAGAAAAGACCGGCCGGGTGGGGGGGAGGGAATTCTCAGTCATCTTTTATCTGTCTGGCAAATTGTCATTCCGGCCTGCTAACCTCACGGTGGAGCCGTTCAGCCTGGAATCTCTTGTTGACTGCATTCACTTGCTGATGACAAAGAATCCAGATGGCGTAGCTGACAAAACAGTGCGTTGTGTAGTTTTTGTGTTTTTAAAAACCCAGGCAGGTTTTCTGACTTAGGTGCTGTGTTGCCCAAGGTGGGCTGGCAGAATTCATTTGAGGCTTCCAGCTACAGTGGTACCTTGGGATACATACGCTTCAGGTTACATACGCTTCAGGTTACAGATTCCGCTAACCCAGAAATATTACCTTGGGTTAAGAACTTTGCTTCAGGATGAGAACAGAAATCGTGCAGCAGCAGCGCAGCGGCAGCAGGAGGCCCTATTAGCTAAAGTGGTGCTTCAGGTTAAGAACAGTTTCAGGTTAAGAACAGACCTCCAGAACGAATTAAGTTCTTAACCTGAGGTACCACTGTACTGTGCCTTCGATTAGGAGCTTCCCCTGTGCGACTTCCTCCTCTCATTCCTTCCTGTTCAGTGATAGGGAACTGCCTTTGAACTGCTCCTGGGTTAATCATCCCCTTTTCCCCACCCAGGCAAAACGTCTTTAATTTTACTGGCTTCCTCTCACTATTTACTTGTTTGTTTGTTTTTTGTTCATCATGAAATTGTATTATATAATTACTAGGGGGGGGAAAGGAATGAGAAGAAAACAGTCTCTCCCTCCTCCTCCTCTGTGGGGAACAAGAACTAAGCCAGGGGCAGTTCCATCAGTATTGAGAAGGAGAAGCCTCAAGGAGGATGCTTCTAACTCAATTTGCAGGAGACCTGTCCTGAATGGGGCTTTCTTCTGAGCAAACATTGTGGAGCGTTCTGTCCTCAGTGGCATGCAAGCACTTGGGGGGTAACGGTGAGGTGTTGCTCCTTCCAACCCAAATGCAAAAGGGTCAACTTTGAAGAAGAATATTGACCATTGGGTGAGGGAAGCGTTGCTGGATAATATAGTCCTATATTAAATTGCCACGTGGGAATGACCTCATAAGGCCCAAATCTCCCCCTCTCCCACTGGCCCTGAGATATTAGGTGGAGGTCTAAACCTTCCATGCTTTTCAATATTCATATCTCTCTCTCTCTCTCTCTTTCTCTTTTTCTCTCTGTGCACAGGGTAGACAACAACCACTTGTTGCTTCTGATGATCCATGTCTTCCGGGAAAATGAGGAGCAGCTGTTCCGGGTAAGTCTGTGAGGTGTTGCCGCCTTCTCTTCCCTGTCCCCCACTCCTTTTGGGATGTCCCCTTCTCCACTCACTCAGTTTCTCCTGTCCTTAAGAGGCAAAGTGAAGGGGTGTCTGTGTGTGTGCAGGGCTTGATGCCAGCCAGCTCAAAGCCTGCTTTGGAGGGGAAGGACTCTTTTCCGTCCTAGAGTCACCAGCAGTTCCAGCAGATCAGGGGCAGTGAGGATCTCCAACGCACCTTGCAGCAAAAGAGCAGTGTTCCATGGGCAGCGTTGCCCCAGTGGCAAAGTTGTGGCCAGTGGGTGCATTTCGCGGAGCCCCTGCAGCAAAGCCTTAACAGGGCGCCTCTCTCTTTTCCCCCCACGCAGATGATCCGCATGAGCTCTGGGCACATGGAGGGCAACCTCCAGCTCGTCTACGTGCTGCTGACCGACTGCTATGTCTACCTCCTCCGCAAAGGTATCCTGCCAGGCTGGCCCAGTCTCTTTCCTCCTCTGGGCACAGGCCCCAATCCTGGCTTTGCACTTGCAAAGAAGCCATTTAGTGATGTTTCAGGGGTGATTATTTAGCAGGCGGTGCTGCAGATGGTGGATTGAAAAAGCGTTTTTACCAGGGCTGCTTAACACATCCCTTCTGTTCCCTTTGTGGCCACTGGAGTTGCAAAAAGTATTTGTCTCACATAATATACCCCACATACACCTGTCTTCATCCCTCTCCCCCCTGCAAATAACTTGGCACTCCCCGTCTTACTTTCTTTTGGGCCACAGGCAACTTCCAAAGGCAGGGTTTTGGTGGCATACATACATAACAGCCTTCTTCAAATATCTCAAGGGGCTGTCGCATGGAAGAGGGAACAAGCTTGTTTTCTCCTGTTCTGGAGGGTAGGACTCGAACCAATGGCTTCAAGTTACAAGAAAGAAGAATCCGACTAAACATCAGGAGGAACTAGCTGACAGCAAGAGCTGTTGGACAGTGGAACGGTCTCCCTCGGGAGGTAGTGGACTCTCCTTCCATGGAGGTTTTTAAGCAGAGGTTGGATGGCCATCTGCCATGGCTGCTTTTCCCAACCTTGTGCCTCCAGCTGTTTTTGAACTACAACTCCCATCATCCCTGACTAGCAAGACCAGTGGCAAGGGATGATGGGAATTGTAGTCCAAAAACAGCTGGAGGCACAAGGTTGGGAAACACTGGACTAGATGACCCATGAGGTCCCTTCCAGCTCTACAGTTCTATGATAATTTTATTTGTATGCTGCCTTTCCACAGTTCAAACCATGCTCAAGGTGACCTACAATATGAAAACAATACGTAGCTACAACATGACAATAGTACAGTCATACCTCTTGTTACGTTTGCTTCAGGTTAAATCTTTTCAGGTTGCGTCCCACGGCGACCCGGAAGTACCGGAAAGGGTTAGTTCCGGGTTTCGCCGCATGCGCAGATGCTCAAAATGACGTCATGCGTGGAAGCGGCAAAACACGACACACAGACGCGGGTTGCATTCTGCTCATGTTGCGAACCGGGCTCCAGAATGGAGCCCGTTCGCAACCAGAGGTACCACTGTAGTCATAAACAACAAATAAAACATTAAAAAAATTCACAACCCAACTGAACAGCTTCCACATAAATCGCAACAAGATCTATAATAAAAATGCAAAAAAACCCCAACAGCAACAACCCTCCCCTCTCCCCATCACCCCAGCCCAAGAACCTGGCGTGGAGGCATCCCAATTTAAATTTGCCCTGGAGGCGGTTTAGTGGATGGGCTTTGCTGATGCTCAGTGTTGCCTGCGCTGACTGGCAGCAGTGCCTCTCCATGGTTGCAGGCAGTGGGGGAGCCATTCCCAGCCCTACCTGAAGAAACTGCGAGGGATTGAACCTGGGATCCTCTGTGCACAAGGCAGATGTTCTGCTGCTGAGCCACAGCCCTTCCTCATCTTGGTGGGGAAGGGCACATTGCCTCGCTCAGTTCAAAGCCTGCCTCCCTGTTTGCTGTGACTGCCCCGGTGCCTGTCCAGGGAGGGAGGCTTCCAGACCAGCTCCCCGCCTTCTGTTCTAGTTGCTTTGCTTTATCACAATACCACCTGGGGCCTGATCACTGAGCTGCAAGAGGCCATGCCAGGTGATCCAGAGACCCTCGTGGATGGGCTGCAACTTTCCCAAATCATGTGACTGACTTGGCGCTCTCTCTCTCTCTCCCCCCCCCCTTGCTCCCTCACCCTTCTCTCTCCCCCTGCTCCCTCACCCTCTTTGGCTCAGGAGCCGCTGAGAAGCCCTACATGGTGGAGGAAGCAGTTTCCTACAATGAGCTGGACTACATCTCAGTGAGTTGGGAAAGGGGGACTGAGGCGGGGGGTCAGTGTTGGCGCCTCTTGGGACAGAAGCTGGATCCAGCCATGGTACACCTGAGAGGAGAGGGCTCTCAGTGCTCTGAATTCCAGGGCAAGGGTGCTGTTCCCAAAGAGTTGTGGGGCTTTTACCAGTGCGGTTTCAAAGGCACAGAAGCTGCCAGGTTGAGCTGCTGGCGTCTGCCTAGAGGGGACACACACACCATTGTGCGAATGCAGCAGGGGCAGCTGGACCTGTTGAAGCTGCTTGGCATCCAAGGAGATTGCAGAGTTGTGGCCACAGAGGGCATCATGCCAGGCTCTGCAGCACCAAGCCCTCCCTCCAGTGCCCACCTTTGAACAGCCCACTTTTTAATTTTTTTTATGATTTTCAATTTTATACATTTCAATAATTTTACCATGATTTTAACATTTTGAAAATTGACTTCCTTCCCGCTCTTTCTGTGGGTCTTTAAATTTATTTTATATATTTTCTGCATATTCCAAATTAACTTTTTTAAATAATATTTTTATTAGTTTTCAATTGCAACCCATTAATGGCCTCATTATAACAATGCCAAATTACAATACAGTTACTAATACCAATCATTCAAATACCAAATTGAAATATAATTTAGGTGTTCCCCCGCATGCTAGAATTGATGGTTTGATTATTTTCTTTATATCTGCATCCCAGATATTAATTTCAATTACATTCCTGTAATAATCCGATATACAACAACTGCATAATTAATTTCTATTCGTGTTGACACATTAAATGGTATATGAACTACAAGTGAGGCACTCAAACTATGTCCTTGTTCTTCCTGTGTGTGACAATTATTCTGTCCATAATTTTTCTTCCTTTCCTTGTAAAATGTAGTGTCTGTCTTTCCCGGTTGTTGCTGCTCTCCATCATGCCTTGGGTGGAGCTAATATCCCATTGTTGTTTCAGAAATGCATATTCCATATTAACTTAATCATTTATTCATCTACTTTAAATGCATTCTCTTATAAAACTGCAGGTTATTACAATAGTCCTGCCAGTGTTCTTACCTGTTTACAGTTTGTAAATATTCAGTTGGGCAGCCCACCTTTGAGCAGCTTCTCAGCTCAAAGGCTGAGGGGCTCTCCTTGGTCCTGGGGCTCCTTCCCTGACCTGGGGTGCCTTCCTTCCTCCGCAGGTGGGCCTGGACCAGCAGACGGTGACCTTGGTCTGCACCAACCGCAGGAAGCAGTTCCTTCTGGACACGGCCGATGTCACCCTGACCGAGTGAGTAAAGCGCCAGCCTGGCATGCCTGCTCCCTTCCTGGCACCTTTATGAGGCAGCTGCCCACTTTGTGGCCTTGGGTGCTCTTGCCCTGCACAGGGCAGAGCAGTGTGCCAGCTGGGGGTGCAGAAAGGGACTGGCCCCACATTTTAAGGGCTCCTCCCTTACCAGTTTGCTTCTGGGATGGCCTCAGAAGAGCCTGCTGACTGCAGTAAGGCTGTAGTGGTTAAACCACAGAGCCTCTTGGGCTTGCCGATCAGAAGGTTGGTGGTTCGAATCCCCGCGACGGGGTGAGCTCCCGTTGCTCGGTCCCTGCTCCTGCCAACCTAGCATTTCGAAAGCACGTCAAAGTGCAAGTAGATAAATAGGTACCGCTCCGGCGGGAAGGTAAACGGCGTTTCCGTGCGCTGCTCTGGTTTGCCAGAAGCGGCTTAGTCATGCTGGCCACATGACCTGGAAGCTGTACGCCGGCTCCCTCGGCCAATAAAGCAAGATGAGCGCCGCAACCCCAGAGTCGTCCACGACTGGACCTAACAGTCAGGGCTCCTTTTACCTTTTAAATGCTACTAAGGGGGGACGGGGAGGAATTTCAGTACATTCCCAGTATGTTTCTGAACACAATTCAAAGTGTTGGTGTTGACCTTGAAAGCCCTAAACGGCCTCGGCCCTGTGTACCTGAAGGAGCGTCTCCACCTCCATCGTTCAGCCCTGACACTGAGGACCTCCTGGCAGTTTCCTCACTACAAGAAGTGAAGTTACAGGGAACCAGGCAGAGGGCCTTCTCGGTAGTGGCGCCCGCCCTGTGGAACGCCCTCCTTTCAGATGTCAAGGAAATAAACTACTATCTGACTTATAGAAGACATTTGAAGGCAGCTCTGTATAGGGGAGTTTTTAATGTTCATTGTTTTCCTGTGCTTAATGTTTTAATTGTTGAAAGCTCCCCGGGGTGGCTGGAGCAAACTCACTCAGATGGGTGGCATATAAATTATTATTATTATTATTATTGGATCAGCTTTGGATTTCTGGCCTGATCCCCCATTTCTGGGAATGAATCCTGACCCCCTGACTCCCGCTTTTGCCCTCTGTATTCCCCCCTCCCTCCCCCAGGTTTTTCCTGGTGTGCCTCAAGTCAGCCATGATCAAAGGATGCCGAGAGCCGCCCTATCCCAGCATCCTGACAGACGCCACCATGGAGAAGCTGGCGCTGGCCAAGTTTGTGGCTCAGGAATCCAAGCGGGAGGTGAGGAGGGCACTCTGGGCCATTTTCCAGCCAACTGCAGGCAGTTTAAGTGCAAGCCTCCCTGACCTGTTTTCAGCAAGGGCAGAACATGACTAGTTTCTGCATGTTGCACAATGATCAGATGGTCCTCGGGATCAGAATGAGAGCGGCAGGCCTGCTCCACTTTTGCACTGCGTCTGAGAGAATTCCATATGCAATAAGGCGGCGGGGGGACTGTTTTCCCCAATCCACACCCACCTGTCAGTCAGCTGACATCACCGGTGACATCAGCTGGTTGGCAGGTCAGTCCTGCTGGTTCTGCTTCACCAGGGAGTTCCCCATGAGGAGTGTTCCCCCTAAAAAGAACAGGAGCCAATCTTCCACTCATCAGCTGGTGAACAGAGAGTTCAGTCCTGCTGTCTGCTGCTTTGCCAGCCTGTTTCCTGCAAGGAACACCCTGGTGGGCAGGGGTCACATGACATTATAATGACGTTGGCGGGTAGGTGGCCCGCGGGGTTGGGGGTGTTGAATGTGCCAGAAAGGTTCCCTGCCTCAGCTGTGAGGGAAGAAGAGGGAGACTGTCTTGGTCTCTGCCAGTTTTCCCACCTGGATACTTAGCTGTTGCTGTCCTCCTTCCCCACAAATAGGATTGGTTCAGGGGTCCCCCTGGCATTTCAGACCCTCTCCCCGCCCACCAAGGGGCCTTTCAGGCACCTGCCCTGGAGGGACTTCATCACAAGCTCCTTCCTCCTCCCCACCCCCAGTGCTATGAAGCTATTAACCCCACTTGTGGGTTGGGGCGGGGTCTCCTTCAGATCTCGGATGTGGTGGTCCGCTTCTACGGCCTGATCCACTGGGAAGACCCCATGGACGAGACTCTGGGGCCGGCCCCCTCGGACTACATGCTAGCCGAGCATCCCATCACAAAGGAAGGTGTCCTGAGCTACAAGGCAGGCACCAACTACCTGGGCAAGGAGAACTGGAAGACCTGCTACGTGGTTCTCAGGTGAGAGAGAGACAGGATTGCAGAGTGAGCGAGGATGGGAGCACAAAAGGCTCAGAGCAAGCGCCATGGGCTGGCTTCTCTTGCTGTTTGTGCCTCCAATGTGCAGCCCCCTTTGCCTTCCTAATGACCCCTGCCCCCGTCAGACATTGTGCCCTGCGACTCGCATAAGCACCAAGCTGCACAGCTGATGCAGCAGCTGCCGTGAGTGGCTACCCTTTGCCGGAGTGATTGAGCTCCCCACCCTGAGTCCTGAACACAGGACAGGATAGCATGACGTGACGAAATCGGCTCTTGCATTTTCCCTCCACAGCAACGGCATCCTGTACCAGTACCCGGACCGTGCGGACGTCACCCTTCTTCTTTCCGTGACCATGGGGTGAGTTTGCCCCACGAGGCAGGAGCCTTCCAGATCTTCCCTCTTCCCTACCCATACCCACCCCACTCACTCGCAACCCTCTCTGGCCCTCCTTGCAGTGGGGAGCAGTGTGGAGGGTGCCGGAGGTCGAATGGGACGGACCGCCCCCACTCCTTCCAGGTGATCCTGACCGACCGGCCCTCCCTAGAGCTGAGCGCCGAGAGTGAGGAGGAGATGGCTGACTGGATGCAGTACCTGTGCCAGGCGGTCTCCAAAGGGGTGAGAAAGAGCTCTGCTTCCGGATGAGACCAGTACGACTCACAGGGGTTGCCGCTTATGAGGGGTCCTAGGCAGCCTGGGCTTCTGTGGCCCCACAAAACTGCTTTTGGCCGTCATCAGTAAAGGGGGTAAAGGTAAAGGGACCCCTGACCATTAGGTCCAGTCGTGGCCGACTCTGGGGTTGCGGCACTCATCTCGCTTTATTGGCCGAGGGAGCCGGCGTACAGCTTCCGGGTCATGTGGCCAGCATGACTAAGCCGCTTCTGGCGAACCAGAGCAGCGCACGGAAACGCCATTTACCTTGCCACCAGAGTGGTACCTATTTATCTACTTGCACTTTGACGTGCTTTCAAACTGCTAGGTTGGCAGGAGCAGGGACCGAGCAACGGGAGCTCACCCCATCGTGGGGATTTGAAACGCCAACCTTCTGATCAGCAAGTCCTAGGCTCTGTGGTTTAACCCACAGTGCCACCCGCGTCCCTAGTAAAGGGGGAGACCTGCTGAAATGAATGACCGCAAGTTAGCCATGTCCATTAACTTCAGTGGGTCTACTCCTGAGTAGAACTGGAGAACCAACACATGCCATACGCCAGAGCTTTCCAAACACTGTTAGTGTGTCAACTGCAGTGTGTAGGTGTGTTGTGCAAACTCTCGCCGGGCTGGAAAGGGGTTAGTTTAAACTCTGGTTTGCTAATAAAACTGATTTACTATTTTACGAACGGATGCATGTCTAAAAAGTGTGTCACCGACATGAAAAGTTTGGAAATCTCTGCCTTCTTCCAGGTCGTCCCCCAGGGTGTGGTTCCTGCCCCCTGTGTCCCTTGCTGCCTGGTGCTGACAGATCAGAAACTCTTCACCTGCCACGAGGACTGCCAGACCAGCTTCTTTCGCTCGCTGGCCACGGCTGAGTTGGCGGACGTGGTCTCTGTCTCCACAGAGGCTGGCCGGGAATACTGTATCTTGGTGAGTATTTGGGTGACCTGGGGGCGTGTGCCACATGGGTGTGTCCAGCCAGCAATGGCCACAGGCACCTTATACCAGATCATACCATCGGTCCACCTAGCTCAGTATTGTCAACACAGACTGGCAGCAGTAGCTGTCCAGGGTCTTGGGCACAGGACATTCCCAGGCCTACCTGGAGGTGCTGCCAAGGACCAAATGTGCGACATTCTGCATCCAAATCTGAGCTATGACCCTTCTCCTAAAGAGTAAGTAAAGTAAGTTCTGAATAATG
Organism: Podarcis siculus; assembly: GCA_034642415.1. NCBI lineage: Eukaryota > Metazoa > Chordata > Lepidosauria > Squamata > Lacertidae > Podarcis > Podarcis siculus. The sequence goes on along the minus strand of JAXCMG010000088.1, from coordinate 1,321,692 downwards.
ATTGGCAGCCTCTGTCTCGGAAGACACCTTCAGCAGTGAAGTCAAACCATTGGAGAGTTACAGTGACTGCTGTGGCTGGAGAGACCAATGTAGGGAGACCTGTTTTATTGCAGGTGGAGCAAATTTTGCTGCTGCAGGTGCACCATGGCATGTCTTCTCTCTGTGCTCCTCCCAGCGGTCATTCCTTCTCAGGCCGCTGATGAAGCCAACCTTCGTGACTCGTTTGCAGACACCTTCCTAACTCGGAGTTGGTCTGCCGATGGTCCTGAAGGCAGCTCCACATAGCGTACTTGGGGATCCTGCCATATTTCATTTTATGTACCACAACCAAGCCAGCATAGTTCTGAATAAAGGGCCGATTTAAATAAGAAAATAGGAAGCTGCCTTATACAAAGTCCGGCCTGTAGTCTGTCTTGCTCATTATTGTCAATTACTGATCAACATATCCAAAGGCTTAGCGCTGGAAGGGACCATGAGGATCATCTAGTCCAGCCCCTTGCGATGCAGGAACATGCAGCTGTCCATTACGGGCAGCCTTGCAATTGCCATCACCATGCTCTAGCCAATGAAGCTATCCAGTGTTTTCAGACAGGAGGAGCCTATTCCCAGCCCTGCTTGGAGATGCTGACATTGGAGATTGAACCCAGGTCCTTCTGCATACCAAGCAGGTGCCCTTCCCCTCAACTGATGTGTGTCTTACCCTCTCTCCCTCCCTAGGAGTTTGCCCAGGACCGCAAGCAGTACCTGCCCTCCTGGGTGCTCTATTTTAGCTGCATAGCAGAACTGGAGAGGTTCCTCCTGGCGTTGGACACGGTGTGGAAAAGCACCTACCAGGTAAGCTGGCCTGGCTGTTGGCAGGCCTCTCTCCTCCCAGTCCTCCGAAAGGCAGCCAGGCTTTGGCTGCTCTCCTCCCTTTCCTGCACACTGAGGCCCACGCTGTGTCTTGGCTCCTAGCGTGGCATTGCCATCAAACCATAGGGGTGGCTGTGCTGCTGCTGCCGTGAAAGGTAAAAAGGGCCTTTTGTTGATGTCCTTCTGTCTCAAGAGACAATGGAGTGCACCTCCAGGGGTGAAGTCAAACTGCTGTATTGGCAGCACCAAAGTTACCTCTCTGGGTTGCAAGCCTTAGACAGTGTGCATGGATGTTCTGGGCCGGGGCTCAGCAACCTTTTTCAGCCGTGGGCTGGTCCACTGTCCTTCAGACCATGTGGTGGGGGAAAAAATGGAACGAATTCCTATGCCCCACAAATAACCCAGAGATGCATTTTAAATAAAAGCACACATTCTACTCATGTAAAAACACGCTGATTCCTGGACCGTCTGCAGGCCGGATTTAGAAGGAATTGGGCCGCATCGGCCTGGAGATCTTAGGTTGCCTACCCCTGTTCTGGGCTGCCCAGACAACAAGACACCCCTCTCGGCCTCGCTGATGTGGAGCAAAGGAAAGCAGAGCAATACATTAGGCACCAGCGGCTGCAGGAGTTGCTGGAAGGAGGTGCACAAGTCACCATCCAACCAATCTTAGAGACTCCTCTCTCAAAGTTTGAGTAGGGTTTATTCCTTAACCTTGTCTTCTCTTGAAGATATCCTACAAGGCAGAGTTCTCCTTCTCCTAGTTGCAAATAAAGAGATCCAAATAATACCTGATGACATAAGGCTGTCATCACATTCTGATTCAACGTATAGCAAGGGACTATGAGACTCTGGGCACATTCATCACTCCTTCCTCTTTTATATAATATGGTTTATTCAGACATAATTCACTGAAATAAAAAAAAACAAACTAATCTAAATCTTAATTTGTCCCACACAAAGAGAGCTGTGTTCCAGCTCTCAATTGGGAGCTTACCTTTCTTTTTCCATCCTCCCACCCTGGGAGATCTTCCTTTCCCTTCATCCATCCATCCATGTTAACCCCTCCTTAATCCTGAGTCGAGGACCACAAAAATTGCAAAAGACCAGAGCAGAACAACAACACAAAGAAAGCAGAGAAAAGGGAAAAGAAAAGAGAGCAAAGAGAGAAGAGTATTGAAGGAAATAATAAACGAATAAAATGGAAAGATAAAAAGAAGTTAAAATGACTAGCATAGGAATATTCTATGACTAGCATAGTAAATACCTTTTAGTAAAGTGACAGGCATGAAATATCTATCCCGTATCCAGTGCTGGGCCCAGAGAGTCCAGAGCAGATCAGATGAAATCAAGCATTGGGATGAAATCCAGCCCCTAGGATTTCCCCACCTTGGACCTGCAGTCCCTGGCTCATATCAGCCTCCTCCAGAGCCCGCTCTGTGTTTCAGGATGTTGCCGTTGCAGAGTGGGATTTTGAAGGGTCTTTGTAGTGTCTCGAGGGCTTTCGGGAGGCAGAAGCTGAGGGCGAGAACCTTTGAGAATAATCCTGAAGTGCCACCACAAACAAAAGAAAAAACAGAAATATTAGGTTCTAGAAAGCAAAACAATGACATCTTCAAATAGTTCAAGAGCTGTCACAAGGAATAAGGAACAAGCTTGTTTTCTCCTGCTGTGGAGGTGAGGACCCAAACCAATGGCTTCAAGTTACAAGAAAGGAAATTCTGAGTAAACATGGGAATAGTTTTCTGAATAGTTATAGCTGTTGGACAGTGGAACGGACTCCCCCGGAAGATGGAAGGCTCTCCTTCATTGGCGGTTTTAAGCAGAGGTTGGACGGCCATCTGCCATGGATGCTTTAGTTGAGATCCCTGCATTGCAGGGGGGGTCCCTTCTAACTCTACAATTCTGTGATAACACAACCGCAACCACCCCCACTGGAGAATTGGCACAGCTGCATTACAATCCTAGATCTGCATGGAGAAATGGGGTTGGGAAGGTGAAAAGTGAGCTAGGTAGTTGCATTGGGTGGGAAGAGGAAGTTTGAGGGTGTTAATGTGGGTGGGGAATAGCAGGGAGTTTGGTGAGCTTAGCTAGGGGGGGGGCACAGCTGCTTGTGCTAATAGAATCTTTCAACTATACAGAACAGCAACAATACACCCTGCATTGCAGGGGTTGGCGTCCAGGACCCTCAGGGTTCCTTCCAAGTCCACAATTCTGTGATACAGGTAATCACTGAAACATCTGTTTGAACGAAGAGCCTTTTGTCAAGTTCCTTCAGGAGACTGATATCTTCTAATCCCTTGGCGGGGTGTGGAGTTTGTCCCCAGATTCCAGCTTGGATGATGATGCGCACAAGGAAAGGACGTTGTTGTTTTTGTATATGGTTGAAAATGTACGTTAGTTCAACACAGGTGCTGTTTGGAGACAGGCAGCATGGCTGGACTGAGAGCCAGGAGGTCAGGGTTCGAATCGGCCAGGAGGCTCGCTAGACAACTTTTGGGGCTGGTCGCTGCATCTCAGCCTAACCTACCTTGGGGGTTAATTCAAGAACGGGGGAAACTATGTATGCCGGCTTGATCTCTGAGAAAACAGTGGGCTAGAAATACAATACATCAATACCATTTGAGTCTCTTATCTATGATGAAGAAACAGCTACTGTCGCATCCTGTGGACCAGGTGGCCGTGGGCTCTGTGGTTTGGCTGCTGGAGCTTTAACCAGGCAGGGTTCACCCTTCAGCCTCGCCCAACTGCCTGTTTTTGGTCTTAGCAAACCACAAACCTTCCTCTCCCGCCCCTGTTTTGTCCTGACAGGTGGACCTCCTGCACAAGCCAATCGAGGATGCCTCCGTCCGGAAGAAGTGCGAGGACGCCGTGAGCTTGATCCACAGCGCCTGGCAGCGGAGCGACAGCCTTTGCCGCGGGAGGGCTTCCCGGGACCCCTGGTGTTAGCCTCCCGGCCGGCAGGAAAAACACGACTCTGCGGCAGCGCGGGCATTGGCCATCTTCACGAGCCAGAGGCTGCTTAAAGTGGAGCTGGGCCTCCCTGCGGCCGCCTGGCTGCCAGCAGAATCCAGCTGGAGACGAAAGGGGGCCGTGTGGGTGACTGAGTGAGTGGGTGTGCACGTGTAATAATAGGCCGATGAAGCACTGCGATCCTCGAGCAACTTCCACCGGGCCCGCCTTGCTGCATCTCGCCTTCTCCTGCTACATCTCAGCTGGAGGTTACGGTACGAGGGCTGCCGGCAGCAGTGGACAGGACTGGCTTGCTGGCGCTCGCCTGGCAGGCCTCCCAGGGGCCTGGTGGCAAGGCCTCATCTTCGAAGAATACTAATCTCTTATTAACGGGGATGGGGTAGAGGGGCACGACCCGGGCCGGGAGGTCTGGAGCTGTTAGGATGAGGCAAGGTTGGGACGTGGCGGACACCCTGCATGCATTTCTCTTGTCAAAACGAACCAGAAACTCGCCGGTCTTATTCCACTTTCGCCCCACCCTGAGCTACAGACAAATCTCCGCCTGCTGCTCTCCTGTCTCCCCTTTGTCCCCCAGATGTTCTTGGTTCTGTGAAGGGATCTCTGCCTGTCTCCAGCCCCTCTGCCCCGGTCTCGGCAGGCTACCGGGCAAAGCTGGTGCAGCGGATCAGGCCTTTGCCATCTCTTCAAGGAAGCTGAGAAAGAGCAGCCAGGGTGGGAGTGGTGGCGCAGCAGCTTCCTCTGCTAGGCCAGCAGGTGGCGCTCTCTCCCCAGTTTTCTCTGGGTGGAGTGGAGTGTCCCAGGAAAGGACCTGCTGTCAGGAGTGGGCTTTGACCTGGTGCAGTGAGATCCTCTTCTCCTCCTTGCCCCCTGCAACCAGAGAAGCTTCCTTTGGGGGGGGGGTCTGCCCTGGCATCTGCTGGTCTGTGCAGATCCTGCCTCTTCACATTCCTGTTGTTTTGCAGGAGGGGAGTCCCTCTGTACCTGCCTCCCTCCTGGCTGGCTTGAGGGCAGTGGTAATGCTGCTGGGGGGGGTGTGCTGATCTGTTTATGCCAAGAGCAAATCTATAGGAAGCAGGGGCTGCATTGGTTATCCCAGCCATGATAAGCAGGGTTCGGGTTTTATTTGCCTGAGGAGGGTGTTGTTGTGTTTTTTTTAAGCTGTTGGTATTTTAAATTTTCTTTAACAGAGAAGAGACTTGCTAATGTATTATATGCGTTCATGCGGGGGTCTCCCCTCCCCCCAAGAGGTGGCCTGTGTGGCAGAATGTATCTGCACATACATCTCCCCTCCTACCCTGTAATAAACAGTCCTTGGTTAATGCTGAGTCTGCCTGCTTGCCTGGGACATCAGGGGGTGACCCGAAAGCTCCCTGTAGCTCAGTGGTTCCCAAACTTGGGTCTCCAGCTGTTTTCAGACTACAATTCCCATAATCCCTGACCAATGGTCTTGCTAGCTAGAGATGATGGGAGTTGTAAAGGTAAAGGGACCCCTTACCATTAGGTTCAGTCGTGGCCAACTCTGGGGTTGGGGCGCTCATCTTGCCCTATTGGCCGAGGGAGCCGGCATACAGCTTCCGGGTCATGTGGCCAGCGTGACTAAGCCACTTCTGGCAGACCAGAGCAGCGCACGGAAACGCCATTTGCCTTCCCGCCGGAGCGGTACCTATTTATCTACTTGCACTTTGATGTGCTTTCGAACTGCTAGGTTGGCAGGAGCAGGGACCGAGCAGTGGGAGCTCACCCCGTCGCGGGGATTCAAACTGCGGACCTTCTGATTGGCAAGTCCTAGATTCTGTGGTTTAACCCACAGCGCCACCCGCGTCCCGATGGCAGTTGTAGGGTGGTTTTATTTGCCAGGGCGGCGGGAGGACCAGCTTGCTCTTCTCTGGCGGTTTGTTCTCCAAAGGGATTTGACAAATTGTTGTCTCAGTTTAATCTTGGCTTCTGTTCTCTCGTCTCCTTCCTCTGTTGGTTACCTGTTTGTGCTTTAAGGTGAGGAGCGGAGCCTCGGGTGTCATTTGGTAAAAAGGCCTCAGCCTGGGAAAGGACTCTGCCTGGGGGAGAGACTTTGGATAGTTGTTGCCAGTCAGTGTAGACAATACAGAGCTTGATGGACCCAGTGGTCTGAATGAGTGTAAGGCAGATTCCTATGCCAGGGAGGAGGCTGAGGCCAAGGCAATCCAGTCCATTGCCATGGGGGGGGGAGGCTTTTCTAACCTTTGCAGTCCTGGCAGGAAGTGCCAACTTGTAGAGACCCCAAAATGGAAACAGACCTCATGTGCCTTTTGCACAGTAAGGCCTCAGGGCCGCACCCAAGAGCAGGAGAAGCTAGTGCCCCCAGATGGGCGCAGGAGGCTCCACGACCAGGGCAAAGGGCAGCCAGGGGTCCCTTTGCCCCCTCCTGTGCCCTAGTTCCCAACCCGCCTCCTCCTCGGCACCCTTTCATGTTGCTGTCCTCTCAGTGCATCTTACACAAGCATCAGCAATGCCACACTCTCCCGAGACGTGCTATTTCGAGCTGTTGACAAGAAGACGCCTCCAGACCGAGCCAGCTGCTCTTTTTCGGGCACAGGGGTTGCTGCCTGCCCTCTTTGGACACGTGCTCAAGACGTGCTCCTGCTCTGCCTCTGTGGAAGGGCTACGCATGCCCAGCAGCAGAGGCACTGTGTGCCCGGGGCAGGATTCTTGGTGCATCGTTTGCTGAGATTCACACCCAGTGTCGGGACCTGCCACTGCACTGCCATCCTTAGCCATCCTCTGCAGCTGGAGGCCATAAATGCCTCTCAATCCCAGTGGCCGAGAGTCACAAGAGTGTGGTGGTTGCCCTCAGTCTACCTTTGGGGCTTCCTGGTGGGGCACCAGGTTGACCACTGAGAGGACAGAAGGCTAGACTTGGTACCCCCCCACTCCACATTGGCCTGATCCACCTGCTTCCAGGCAGGGGCGAAGGAAGGCTCTCCGGCAACTGGTGCGAGGTGTCAAGAGGTGGGGCAAACTGGCCACAGGGGCGGGTAAACCGCCTGGCAGCACATGCACAGTGCCGCTGCATACGGCGCATGTGCGTGCTTTATGTACAGTGCATGCACGTGCGCAGTGCCGCTATGTACAGACGGTGGCGGGATCCTCTGCTCGTGGCTGCAGCGGGGCGGAGCACTACTACATACAGCGCATGCGCAGCTGTGCATGCACCATACAGACGGCAGAGGGACCCTCCACTCGTGGCTGCAGCAGCAGCGGAGGGATCCTCTGCTCACGGCAGCAGCAGCGGAGGAAACCACACGCGGCGGCGCAATGGTGATGGCTCGCACTGCTGCACCCGGGGGCGGTGGGGTGAGCCCCATGTGGGGTGTCCCCTTGTCACCCCCCTCAGAGATGACCGCCACCCTCTCTCCCTTCCTTTGCCACTGCTTCCAGGCTTTCTTCAGGTTCTTATCTACGTTGGTCTTAACTGGGCCTGTTCCTCTGCCTTTCCAGACTTGATAGGTCAGTTGGTTAGAGCCTGGTGCTGAAAATGCCATGGTTGCAGGTTCGATCCCCTTAAGGGACAGCTACAGAGTCTGCAGGGGATTGGACTAGATGATCCTCAGTGTCCCTGCCACCTCTATGAATCTTCCCAAATTCAGCTTCATTGTGTTATAGAAAAAATAGGGGGTTTGGTTTTTGCTGCCCAACTTCCCAAGTGACTGAGTCCCCTAAGCCCATGATCAGTCAGAGATGACTGGATGGAGGCAAGATCCATAGAAAGCAAGGGGGATCTTTATTTTTCTGTTGCAACAGAGTCCCCCCCCCTTGCTAGGAGGTAGGAGAGTCCCAGAACAATGGTGTGCAAGCCCCTATAAAGACTTTTGAAATTGCCCAAGACCACCCCCCAAAACATCATACATACATCACAGAAGGAGGCGGTCTCCAGCAGAAATTGGAGAGTGTTGCTTCTCCTCTGTCTGCCAGGATACCTGATAATGACTTACTTGATTGCATTTTCTGGGTAGCCTGGCCATTCCTTTGAGATGGTAAATACTTTAATTCCTGAATCTCTTGCAGATATTGATAGTTCGCTCAGCTTAACAGATACTTGCCAGACTGTATTTGAAAAGGGAGGTGTAAGCCCCTACAGTCCAAAGACAATTGGAAAGCTTTTCCCATTTCCTTCCTCCTTGCAGAGAAATACTTTAGGTCAAATTGGGAGAGTCAAAATGGCTTCAGGATTGCTCTTCTGTGCTATTTCAAACACATATACATTTATGAACATTAATTCTATATTTGAGAACTTAGAATTCTGATATAAATTGGATGATACGGATTCCTCTTGGATGACTCTGGGTATGTGTACATGATGAAAAAAACACCCACATGTGTGTGTGTGTTGCCTGCCTAGCGGACTGGACTGCTCTCCCCGCAAGGAATGCATCCCACTAATCACACTTTTTCAGGAATTCAAGGCTGGCCGCTGGGGGTTGGGGTTTTTTTAGTTCTGGTCTGGAAAGAGCTGCATCTCCCCCCCCCCCCCCCGCCTCCCACTTGCAGAGCAGTGTGTTCCTGCAAGCTCAGGAGGAAAAATGATCTCCAGTAAACAAAAGAGGGAGGCAGGCAGAACTGGTGTGTGCGTGTGTGTTTGTGTGAACTTTCCCCTACATTTTGCCTGCTTCCCTCCCTTGCCCAACCCCTTCCCTGGCACCCAGGCAAATACTGTAGAGAGGAAGGCACCACCCAAACATCCCTCCCAGAGGCGGAGAGTCAGCTGAGGGAGGGGGCTGGCCAGCGATATAAGCCCAAAGGTGTCACTCAACTGGCACAAACAGCCCTGCATGGCACAAAGCAAGCTGGAGAGCAGGGCAGGAAGAGAGGAGCTGGTTGCTGGAGGAGAGGGGCTGATCTCCCCAGGAAAGGGGGAGTTGGTGGCGGCATTGGCACTGGCCAAGCAGGCTCCTGCCAGGGCCCACCTGTGATCCCACCAAGCTTCTCTGGAGACAGAACTCTGCTAGCTCAGTTTCAGAGGAGACTCCCCTGCATGTCCTGCCAGGTCGTCCCTGTCAACAGCTGGGCCAGTGGGGGCCACGCCATGGAGCCCCCCCGCAGCCACGCAGCAGCCATGCTCTCCATCTCTCCTCCGGTGGATTTTGTCCTGGGGGCCACGGCCTGCTGCATGGCCTGCGTCTTCACCAACCCGCTGGAGGTGGTGAAGACCCGCCTGCAGCTGCAAGGGGAGCTCCGCTCGCGGGGCACCTACCCTCGCCATTACCGGGGGGTCCTGCACGCCATGGTGGCTGTCAGCCGGGCTGACGGGCTCCGGGGGCTCCAGAAAGGCCTGACAGCCGGGCTGCTCTACCAAGGACTGATGAACGGCGTACGCTTCTTCTTCTACTCCCACGCCGAAGACATCGGCTTGACGCAGCAGCCAGGCGGGACCATCGTGGCGGGGGCCGTGGCCGGGGCACTGGGGGCCTTCGTGGGCAGCCCAGCCTATCTGGTGAGTCTCCTGGAGATGCTCTGCCTGGCCAGCTGAGCTGGCTTCAGGGCAGTGGGCAGCCTTGTGTCTCTGTGACCCCTGCTTTGTAGCAAGTAGAAATATGTTATTTTGTCATCTGAACCTTGCACACAGGCCAGTTCTCATTATCCCCATCTTGCAGAGCTAGAACTGAGGCAGGCAGAAAGCTGGCCAATCCGCACAAATCTGCCGTAATTCTGTTGTGAACCCTTGTCCTATTTTGCCCATGCATCATGGCTTGCTCCCATTTTACAGAGCAGGAAGCTGAGGCAGTTGGCCTCTGGCCATGAACTGAGTTTGTGTCAGAAATGGGATTTTTCAGCCCAGGTCTGCCACATCCGAGGCATTCCTGTTGCACCTCTCTTGCTGTGTCTCTCAGATACCCGCTGGTGGTCTGTAGAACAGCTGTGGCATCCCCCACCCCTTGCCCATTGAGATCCAGAGTGCTGAAGTGGTTAGTGCTGGGCTAGGACCAGGGGAGAGCTGAGTTCAAATCCCCAAACAGCCATGAAGCTCGCTGGATGATCCCTGAAGGTATAGTCTTGAGCCAGTCTCAGTCTCACCCACCTCACAGGGTAGATATGAAAATAAAATGAGGAGGGAACCACGTATACCGCTGCTGTGAGCTCCTTGGAGGAATGGCAGGACAGAAATGGAAAAAACCCCTGGAGGGCTGAGCAGTTTCTTCCACAAACAGCTACCAACCACCCCGGAAAATGGCTGCTGGTTCCTTGGGTCGGTCTGTCCAACCATCCATCCTAGAGCTTTAGGACAGCCCTGTGTGGGGTTGCAAAAGTTGCTCTGCAGCATTCTGAGAAGCTGTTCCTGTTTCGTAAAGCTGCCAAGAGTCTTGTCCCAGAGAAGGCAGGCTGCGAAATGTGTTTGGGCAATGTAGGAGCAAGATTCCCAGGGGATGGCTGACCTTCTCACAGCCTCCTCCTTCTTGCCCAGAAGAGAGATGCACCAACTTGGGGCAATCTTGCTCATTTCTGCCTGGGATACAAAACCCCTCTTTGCTAGAGGTTTTTTTTAAGTGCATGTGAGATGCACGGCCTATCAGTCTTGCGCTGGCCGCCCTGGATCAAGCTTGTCTCTAGCGTGTTTTGGGCTGCAATTCCCATCAGCCCCATCCTGATGCCGGAGGAGCCCAGGTGAGAGCCTTTCTCCACCCACCAACCTGTGGTCTGTACAAGAATCCCAAGTAGCTCAGAGGATGCTGAGGTCCGGCACAGAACAAATGGAAAGTTGTGCGCTTTAAAAGAAACGGCAGAGAGTGAGCACCAATGAGGAAAAGATGGGGGGTGGTACCTATTTTTCTGAAGACCGGGTGGTTAAGACATGCTTAGAAAGCTGGGGGCATAGAGGAAGGGTGGCTATTTTGCTATCTGTGTTACAGCCTAACACACCCTTCAGGGGAGCTCAGGAATTCTGAAGACAAGGCCAAGACCTGGCAGGCTTAGGAGCCGCCCCAATAAAATATTTGAAGGGGCTGCTTCCTCCCCCCCAAGAAAAATTTGGTTGGCATTGCCATTCAAACGGTGTGTGGGTGCACTGCATCTTGTGACTGATTATGTGGGATGGGACCTACCTGGGCCCCCTCCCCAATATTTTATGCAAGCCGGCACACCTGGCAGGGCCCTGCTAAACTCTTGCAAAGTCTCCAATATCCACACGGCACAGTTCAGGGACAAGACACCCACATGCACATCCACCTGCCTGAAATGAGGATCCAGCCTGCCTGAAATGAGGATCCACTTCCCTGAGGGTGAGGCCTCTGTAACTTGGCTTAGGGGCTGGCTGTTGGAAAGAGGAGCTGTGCCGCACCTTCCTGGGGTGCTCTAAAGTCTGATCACCAGCCAGATAGAGTTATGTAACTGTCCCCAAGGTACCTCTCCAGGGTGTTGACAGAGCAGAGAAGGTGGAGCCGTTATTGTTGCCTGGAAGGTCGGGCAGAGTCCTCCTCTTTCTGCAAAGGAGCCAGTGGTTCAAACAATCTGCGCTGGGGGGGGGGGACACTCCCGCCTCCCGCCGCTGCTCTCGCTGACCTTTCTCCTCTGCTTGCGACTCCAGGTCAAGACGCACCTCCAGGCCCAGACTTTGGCCGCCATCGCCGTGGGGCACCAGCACAACCACCAGGTGAGCTGGGGGTCAGGAGGGTGGCAGCGATGAGGCTTTGGGGGGTGAATTTGCAGGGGGTGGCCTCTGTGTGTGTGTGTGTGTGATGTCTAGTCCATTGTGTATGCAGGAGGAACACAGAAAACCGTCTTCTATCAGGCCAGGCCAGCTAGCCATCAGCTGCCAATGGGTCTTTTTAAAAGTGGGAATGACCTTCTGCATGCAGAGCAGACGCTCTAGCGGAACCTCCCTCCCTCCCCAGCTGGAACCATTTAAAGGGAAAGGGGTTTGTTGCTGCAGAGAAGAGGAGTAAGGATTGGTGGACACAGCCAGCCGGGAAGAAAGCACTGGATGAGCACACCCAAGGCCTTTGAGCTGAGGGCTACCATGCTCTGGCAGCATCGTCTGGGCACTTTCTGTATAAATGACAGCCAGCCAATCAGCAGCCACCATAACTGCCAGGGCCGGCCCTTCCGTTAGGCAGTGTGAGGCAGCTGCCTCAGGCGGCGCTTGTGGGATGGTCAGCAGCAGCAGTGATGTGTTACGCCTGTGTGTGCCACTTCTTCCTGAGGCTGCAAAACGGCTTGGAGCAGCTCTCCTTGTTGCCCACTGTCCCCGGTCCTAGCAGTCGCCGCAGAGGAGGGCTGATTCCTTGACAAAGAGGCCAGAGGCACCTCTAGAGCAGGGATGGGCAGCGCAGTGCCCCTATAGGTGATGGCGTTGGACTCCAACTCCCAGCTGCCAAGACGGCCAAGAAAGGGCCATAGCTGAATGACAGAACTTCTGCTTTGCATGCACAATGTCGCAGGTTCGAGACCCGGCAACGTCTCCAAGTAGGGCTGGGGGTGACCCCTGTCTTGAAGCTCTGGAGAGCCACTGCTGCCAGTCAGTGTATAAATGAGACAGACCTAGATGGACCCATGGACTGCCTTGGTATAAGGGGTGGTATAAGGAATGGCCAGAGTTGAAGTCCAGCAATATTGTCTGGCTTTGCTCAGCCCTTTTCCAGCCAACAGGGGCTATTCTTATTCTTCCAGGGGGTTCTGATATGCCCACCATGCCAATATTTAGTGTGCCATCTTAGACAGCTTAATGCAGGGGTCAGCAAACTTTTTCAGCCGGTCTACTGTCCCTCAGACCTTGTGGGGGGCTGGACTATATTGGGGGGGAGGAACAAATTTTGATGCCCCACAAATAACCCAGAGATGCATTTTAAATAAAAGGACACATTCTACTCATGTAAAAACACGCTGATTCCTGGACCGCCTGCAGGCTGGATTTAGAAGGCGATTGGGCCAGATCTGGTCCCCGGGCCTTAGGTTGCCTACCCATGGCTTATGGCACATTAGAAGCAGACTCTGTTTCCTCTCCTTTTCTCTGCCCCGTTAGGTTTAAATTTGGATTATGCCTGGCCTCTGCCGCTGAATTTCCCCCACCTCGTTCCCGGGGCAGAACGGATCAGGGGTGGGTGGCTCTCTTGCTTTTAAGGAGAATCTCAGCCCTCTCACTTTGCCAGCCTGAGAACCAAGCGAGTGTTTTGCAGCATTCAGAGTTGCCGAATGGGAGGAGTTGGGGAAGGAGGAGAGAGGGCAGAGGGTGAGGTTGGCTTGTTCCTGAGCTCAGGTGACGTCAGCTGTTTGTGCCGCTCCGCACGGATTGCTTTCCAACCACCTCAGCATGTTTGTTTTGCAAAACACGGGTGTCCTCCCTGCACCCTCCCCCTTGGCCTCAGCTCCCTCCGGCTGGCTTCTCTCCCAGCAGGGAGGCGGAAGCAAAGGGCCCGGGGGAAGGGACCTCCAGCTGTGCCACTGGTGTGTGCTGGTCCCAGGCCCAGCGGCCAGGGGGTTCCTGCTGATGTGGCTCCCTTTGCCCTCCCTGGCACAGGGCAAGACCCTCTCCCAGAGCCCACCCAACCTCAGATCAGGAGATTCAGAGCTCTGGCCTGGATAGTATTCACCTTCACCTGGTTCAACTTGTGTTCAGGTGTTTTATGCAGAGTAAACCCACAACATTCAATAACACTGTAAATCAGAGGTATGAGATTCATACCCTCCAATATTTCTCCAATATAAATAGCAGCTTCTAGAGCTTAGGACTTGCCGATCAGAAGGTTGGCGGTTCAAATCCCCATGACGGGGTGAGCTCCCGTTGCTCGGTCCCTGCTCCTGCCAACCTAGCAGTTCGAAAGCACGACAAAGTGCAAGTAGATAAATAGGTACCGCTCCGGCGGGAAGGTAAACGGTGTTTCTGTGTGCTGCTCTGGTTTGCCAGAAGTGGCTTAGTCATGCTGGCCACATGACCCGGAAGCTGTACGCCGGCTCCCTCGGCCAGTAAAGCGAGATGAGCACCGCAACCTCAGAGTCGGCCATGACTTAACCTAATGGTCAGGGGTCCCTTTACCTTTACCTTTAAGGGAAAATGGGACATTCTGGGATCAAATCAGAAATGGCTTCTGTAAATCTGAGGCTGTCCCTGGAAAATAGAGACATTTGGAGGGCCTGCAAATTCATTAGTCTGTGTGGTGCATCTGCTTTCCCTGGCCAAGGGCATCCTTCCACCGTGTGCCCATGAGGTCGTCCGTGGCCATGGAGCCGAAGTCAAGTTGTTCACATCGGAAATGAAACTGGACCACTTGGCTCTTGTGTCCTCTGGCGTTCCTCAGTCTTGCTGTGGCTTAGGTGAAATCCAGATCCCCCATTAGAGAGGAGGAGCACTTCTGGGGTGAGGGAGCAGAGCCAGAGCATGCCATTTCACCGCTTGGGGTGAAAGAGGACCATGCTGCCTGCCCTGGGCAGGGGCACCATCCCAGGGTTTTCTGCCGCCCAAGGCAGCTGCTTCACCCTGCCTCATGGGTGGACCAGGTCTGGGATTACCAGCTGGGGATGGCTTTAGACCTTAAGTGGGCCTTAATTTCAGGTCCATGGAACCAAGAGAACAGTCTTCATTTCGTTTCTGAGGCTCTCCCCCTACAAGATCTCTTTCTGCATTGGCTCTCAGTGCGTTTCCGATCACAATTCAAAGGGTTGGTGCTGACCTTTAAAGCCCTAAATGGCCTCGGTCCTGTATACCTGAAGGAGCGTCTCCACCCCCGTCGTTCAGCCCGGACACTGAGGTCCAGCACCGAGGGCCTTCTGGCGGTTCCCTCATTGCAAGAAGTGAGGTTACAGGGAACCAGACAGAGGGCCTTCTCAGTAGTGGTGCCTGCCCTGTGGAACGCCCTCCCTTAAGATGTGAAGGAAATAAGCAGCTATCCTATCTTTAAAAGACATCTGAAGGCAGCCCTGTTCAGGGAAGTTTTTAATATTTAATGCTGTTTTGTTTTAAACACTCGATTGGGAGCTACCCAGTGGCTGGGGAAACTCAGCCTATTGGGCGGGGTATAAATAATAAATTACTATTATTACTATTATTATTATTTTATTATTTTATTTTCTCCTTCATGAAACAACAACAGCCTTGGTGGGTGGGGCAGGGTTGTTGTTGTTGTTTTGTCCAAAGCAAAATGGGTCAGGATAGGTGCATCATGTGCTCTTTGGTGTCCCTGGTAATTTGGACTCCGTCGAAACCCTTCCTGAGCCCCTCAGGAGTCTGGAGTGCAACTCTTCATCACTAAGAGAGGAGGAAGTGCAGTTTGACCTCGTATTCTTGGCCCTTTTGCCTTCAGATTAAGTCTGGGTTGAGGCAACAGACGCAGATGGTCTCTCGCTGGCATGATGGTGTATCTCTTTGAAAGAGAGAACGAAGCTACAAAACTCGTCATCCTAGTGGGGCAAGCAATAAAACTGCTAGCACATTTGCACAGCTAAGCAGGGTCCGGTATGGTTTCAAATTGGATAGGGGATAAGGGACAGTAAATTGGATAGGGGCAGTATTTTAAGGGGGTTGGACTAAATGGCCCTCGGGATCCCTTCCATTTCTACATTACTATAATTTAATGCACATCACCTCCAAATCCTGGGAATCGTAGCTCTGTAAGGGGTAAACTATAGTTCCCATGTTTATGGGGAGGGATCTGCTTGAAGCCTGAGAAGGGTGTGCCTTTCCTTCCTGCCCCCCCCCTTACCAGACTGAGAAGAGGGGGGGCAAAGCCACAGATGAGTGTCCTGCCACAGTGGGGCAATGCAAGCAGCTGCCCCTGCTCTCTGCTGCCCCCTGCTGACTAACCCCTGCAGCTTTTCTCCCCCCGCAGAGTGTCTCCAGCGCCTTTGAGACCATCTACAAGAAGCAAGGCGTCCTGGGACTGTGGCGAGGGGTGAACGGGGCCGTGCCTCGCGTCATGGTGGGCTCGGCCGTCCAGCTGGCCACTTTCGCCTCTGCCAAAGAGTGGGTCAAGAAGCAAAAGGTGAGGAGAGGGCCGGAAGGTGGGGGAGATGGTCCGTGGCAGTTGCATGACTCTGGTTTTGTCATTTCCTCTAGAACAAAAGTCTAGTTTATCAGCAGCACCCCATCCTAAAGCCTTTTCCAAGTTGAGCCCTGCCAGCTTGTTCGATTCCTCTAGCAGATCCTCTCACCCCTTATATACCCCACTTGATCCCTGCACTCTGCAGAGGGTGGCCAGCTCTTCAGGAAAACCGTTCCGCACAGGGTAGGAACGGGGCCTTTTGGGTGGTGGCACCAACCTCTTGGGATTCCCTCCCATTAAATGTGTGACAGGCGCTGTCTCTGTCGCCTTTTGGCACCTGCCAAACACCTTCTGCCAAACACCTTCCTCTTCCAACAAACCTTTTAATTCCTGACCTTTATCCTGCTATATTTTTACATGGTTTAACTGTCTCATCGCTTGTGTGTTGGCCGCCATGGGCTGCTTTGGGGAGGAAGGTGGTATATACCTTAAATAAATAAATACAATATTCAGCCTTTGTGGCTTTTCCTGTTGCTCGATCCTGATGCTGTCGAGAGCGGGTGGGGTGGGGCCGACTCTCCCCCCCTTACTGTTGCCCTCTTCTGCCCACAGTGGTTCAAGGAAGACAGCTGGATGGTGGCGCTTGCTGGTGGCATGATCAGCAGCGTGGCTGTTGCTGTGGCTATGACGCCCTTCGACGTGGTGAGCACCAGACTCTACAACCAGCCAGTGGACGAGCTGGGCATGGTAAGTCTCTCATGCCAGGGGTGGTCACTGGCAGCCTTGGGAACCCCAAGAAGTTTGTGGAGGGAGGTGAGGAGTTTAATGGCTCTGAGCCTAAATAGAAGCAGCCTGGGGCTAGTTCAGGGATGGGGAGCAGCTGCAGCCCCCCAAGGTGTTGTTGAATTCTGAGCTCCCACCGGTCAGCACAGTCAGCTGTCAAGGATGGTGAGAGGAGTTGCAGCACCCTTGTTCCGCAGGCCATGTGTCCAGCTTTTAACCAGGCTCTCTCCCTTCTGCCACCCACAGGGCAAGCACTACCGCGGCTTCTTCGACTGCGTGGTGCAAGTCACTGGCAAGGAAGGTGTCCTGGCCCTCTACAAGGGCTTGGGGCCTGCCTACCTCCGCCTGGGACCACACACCATTCTCAGCCTCCTCTTCTGGGACGAACTGAGGAAATTCACCTACCAGCTCCAGGGGGCTTGAAAACCCTGCAAGAAAAGATGACATTTCCAGGGAGAGGGGCGCCCACTCTCTTCCTCCCTCTCACTGATGGGACCAGAACTTGGGGTGGGAGGCTGGTCTTTTCCCAGGCAGCTTTGGAATGAAGAGTGGGGCTTTCGGCGCTGCCTGTCCTCTTCTCCCTGGACCAGAGGTCTTGGGTGGGGGGCGGTTGTACAGCCCCTTCTTCCAGGAGACGGTAGGGAGTACCTGGCCCTTCCCCATCTCGTTTTCTCACTCGTCGTGTGACACCAGAGAAGTGGCCTCCAAGAACCAACTTTCTGAAAAGCAAGAATTGCAAACATGCACTCGGTGCATGAGAAGGACTGTTGCCTCTGAGCCAAACAGCAGCTTCCCGTGACCTTTTTTGAGAGGGGTGAGGCTGCTCAGGGAGGGGCATCCCCGGACCAGCTGCAGCTCCACCTGTGCAGATTTGGGTGTTTGGTGGCCTGCAAACAGTATCCTTTCCATTCCCTGCCTTGGGACACACACTCCCTGCAACCAAAGGGGTAGAGAATGGGCACCAGGCGTTAACAGACCAAAATAAAAGGGTAAATGGCATGAGAAGGCTGGCCCGGTGAGCCTCTCCCAGTTATGAGGCCTGATGGGCCAGTGCAGAAGGCTCCGAAGCTTGGGTCTAAGGTAGACTGCAGCATGTCCCCCTGCCTGTGCCAGGGGAAGAGAAGAAAGCCAAAGAAGCGACAGGGAAGGTGAGCAGAAAGACAAAACACACGTGCGGAGAGTGAAAGGCAAAAGTGTGTCACCCTTAGCAGAAGAGGCTCCTGCTTTTTGAAGAGGCGGAGGGTTCTGTCCTAGAGGCAGTGGCACCCTCACAAAGCCCATTCAGTCCTCAGGGGTTGGGGAAGGTGCTGTAGCTCTGTGGCCTCCTTGCCATTTGCAGGCAGCCCCAGGTCCAGTCTCCCAGCCTAAAACCCTGGACAGCTGACAATAGGTCTGTTTTGAACCTCTGAACCCATCAGATGGGAGTTCAAGGAGTGCAAGCAGGAGAGCAGCAGTGGCCACTTTCAGGAACAGCAGAGCTGTGTTTTGGGTCGAGGTCAAAATCCTCCGGAGACATCTGCGACGCAGGCAACGCCTTAGCCTCTGACATTTGGACCCTGCCAAGTTCCCGTCTGTCCTCCTTGCACCTTGCCAAGAGCAGAGCCCCCCCTCCCGCTGGGACTGGGGAAGGGGGGGGTGGCAGGTTTGCTCAGCAAGGTGATCTTGTTTCCTCCAACAGCTGCTGTAACTGGAGCCCAGTGGCTGGGCAGAGCTCAAGCCCAATAAAGATTGTTTCTACTTTGTTGTATTTATAGCCCTCTCTCGGGAGGTGTCATTTGGAGGGGGGGGGTTTCCATGGATGAGTAGGCAATGTTCAGGTCAGCAAATAGGTCTGGGGTGGGTTCTAAGCCACATTAGGCCCCCTTGTCCCCCGCTTTCTTTCCAGGGGAGTTGGCAGGGAGCACAAATGTAGAAAGTCAAATGAACCATGAGTTGCTAAAGCGCCTTTAGAAAGTCAGGGGTGGGAACAAGGGCACTGGCCTGCCCCACAAGGTTGTTGTGAGGGTCACTCAGATGATGGTGTGTGTGGTGTAGGAATATTGGGGAGCGCTATATAAATCCCTTTGTGCAAACACTGTCAGAGAGAGAGAGATGGAATCGCAATGTACTCTCATGCCTACACAGAACCCACCTGTGCAGCCCCACAGGTAAGAGGCTTCAATGGGTCCCTCCTCCCCATTCTATGTTCTCACTTCGTATCTCTAGTCCACCTTTCCCCCAAATAAGCTCAGGGTAGCGGCAAAAAGCATATAGTTAAAGCTATGGTTTTCCCAGTAGTGATGTATGGAAGTGAGAGCTGGACCATAAAGAAGGCTGATCGCCGAAGAATGGATGCTTTTGAATTCTAGTGCTGGAGGAGACTCTTGAGAGTCCCATGGACTGCAAGAAGATCAAACCTCTCCATTCTGAAGGAAATCAGCCCTGAGTGCTCACTGGAAGGACAGATCCTGAAGCTGAGGCTCCAATACTTTGGCCACCTCATGAGAAGAGAAGACTCCCTGGAAAAGACCCTGATGTTGGGAAAGGTGGAGGGCACAAGGAGAAGGGGATGACAGAGGACGAGATGGTTGGACAGTGTTCTCAAAGCCATGAACATGAGTTTGACCAAACTGCGGGAGGCAGTGGAAGACAGGAGTGCCTGGCGTGCTCTGGTCCATGGGGTCATGAAGAGTCGGACACGACTAAACGACTAGACAACAACAAAAGTGGCAAAAAAGACCGTTCTCCACATTTTATCCTCACAACAACCCTGTTAGGCAGGATAGGCTGAGAGGGAGCAACTGGCAGTCACAGCTGAGTAGGGGATTGGAACTTGGGTCTCCCCTGCAATAGCATGGCACCCTCAAAACCACTCCAGCCCACTGGCGCACCAAGTTCAGTTTTTTCCTCAAGGTGGGAGAGTGTCTGCTGCTGCTGTCTTCATATCCCGCTTCTGGGCTTCCCCTGGGCATCTTGTTGCCAGAGAAGCAGTGTGTTTGGGGAAGGGAAGAGGGAGTTGTGCCAACCGGGGCAATGGGGGGGGCACTCCCTCTTCACAGGCTGGGCACTTCTGAACAGCAGCTACGAGACAAACAGCCGCACCCTCCTGTGGACTTTCAGCTTTGCACATAAACAGGCACCTTCGTCAATGTCACACCACGACCTGGAATCCAGCAGAAGGTGCCACCTCACCAGGTATACACGGTTGACTCTCTATAGGTGCCCTTGGCTGAAAGCTCACAGGGAAGGGCTGGTGCCACCTGGAGGCGCTGATGCACCTCTGTAGGATGGGAACAGGTAACAAGGCACACAGAAGGGCGGAAGGGAGCTCAGCACAACTGTTGTCATCAGCAAGGCCAGCCTTTGTCAATCTGGTGCCCTCTGAGCTATTTGGACTACAGTTCCCATCAGCCCCAGCACCATGCAGCTGTGCTAGCTGGGGGCTGATGGGCGCTGTAGTTCAAAACATCGGCTTGAGGAAGGCCAAGGTGCACAAATAGCAAAAGAGAAGCAGCAGAGGATAGTCATCAGCCAACAATGCCGCCCTGCTAGCCAGTTTAATCTGCTTCGCACAAAGTCCACAAACCTCTCTCCTGCCATCTAGCAGAAGGTTGTAAATTAAATTCCTCTATATGCATTGTGGGACGCGGGTGGCGCTGTGGGTAAAACCTCAGCGCCTAGGACTTGCCGATCGCATGGTCGGCAGTTCGAATCCCCGCGGTGGGGTGAGCTACCGTCTTTCGGTTCCAGCTCCTGCCCACCTAGCAGTTTGAAAGCACCCTTAAGTGCAAGTAGATAAATAGGGACCGCTTTATAGCGGGAAGGTAAACGGCGTTTCTGTGTGCTGCTCTGGTGCTGGCTCGCCAGAGCAGCTTCGTCACGCTGGCCACGTGACCCAGAAGTGTCTCCGGACAGTGCTGGCTCCCGGCCTCTTAAGTGAGATGAGCGCACAACCCTAGAGTCGGACACGACTGGCCCGTACGGGCAGGGGTACCGTTACCTTTACCTATATGCATTGTGGCTATTTTATTTATAAACAACTGACTCGTTTTTTTAAAAAGAGCTTGACACCATGTTGAACAAAATCATCAAAATATCACAAATTCAGAAAATCATGACCTAGACAAAGTTTCTAACATCTTGCCTCTTACTCATCTTTTCTGTAAAGTAAAAAGCTCCAAATGCTGCAGCTTTTCCTCACAGGAAAGTGCACAATGGCCAGTGACTCTGCACATTGACTGCTCAGCTGCACAATTCACTAAACACAATTAAACTATTAAAATTTTGGGAGATTAGCAGCCAAACCCAACAAGTGCATATTATTGCTAGTTAGCTTGAGAAGGGGTTAAGTCTACAGAGCTATATTGCTGAAAGGCAGATACTCAGACCATAGGAATACAATTGGTAGAGTGAGCTTGGTGTGATGTCACTTCCCCTCTCCCAGATAATCTTATTTTTAAACACACTTTACAAGATGTTGCCTGATTCTTTGTTAAGCGTGGTAAGAGGGGGGGAAGCCAGCTTGCTTTGTTAGTTGGACTTGCTCAAAACAAGGCTTTCCATTCTTAATTCATTTGCTTTTTAGATTTTGAAATCCCCACATCTGGGAGTCTGGAGGGATAAATTTCAATTAATATATCATCTCCCACCAATAAAAACCCATCCATCCCACAAAAATACATTATGCTCACAATTGCATATGTCTGCCTAGAGAAGAGCTGTTAAAGCACATCAAGCCAAAATTATGTTTATACTAAATAGCGGGATGTGGGTGGTGCGGTGGTCTAAACCCCTCTTGGGCTTGCTAATCAGAAGGTTGGTGGTTTGAATCCCCACAACGGGGTGAGCTCCCATTGCTCTGTCCCATCTTCTGGCAACCCAGTGGTTCGAAAACACGCCAGGGCAAGTAGATAAATAGGTACTGCTGCGGCAGGAAGGTAAACGGCGTTTCCGTGCGCTGCTCTGGTTCCTGTTACGGTGTCCCGTTGCGCCAGAAGTGGTTTAATCCTGCTGGCCACATGACCCAGAAAGCTGTCTGCAGACAAACACCGGCTCCCTTGGCCTGAAGCAAGATGAGCGCGCACCCCATAGTCGCCTTTGACTGTCCAGGGGTCCACACACACACACTAAAAGTAGACACTGTCGACTTTCAGCAGTAGAGGGGAAGCCCAAAATATTTTTTCTTTTATGTTATGTAATTAAAATTAAAACTATCAGTGCATAATATAGAATTGTGATAATCTGCAAATATTAAAAAGGAAGGAAGACTACATAGCAAAAACAGAAGGCAGGGTAGGTTAAAATGTACCAAGGATGGAGCTGGATTTCCCTCTACTTGATTGGGTTTTGCCCGGTGTTATGTACTGAAGTTCTCACCCTGGGCCAGCAGGGGGATAATGTAGATAGTTTTCACTCAGGTCCACATATGCAAATAAGGGTTTGAAAGTGACGTTCAGTGATGGATAGTTACAGAAAGTTGCTACTGTTGCGTTGTAGTGGAGCTCTATACAAGCAGGCTGGCTGAACCCTTCAGTTCAGTTCTGTTCTGGCCTGTGAATAAGCAAGAGCTGTTTGAAGAATCACTGTGTCGTCTGATATGTTCACCCACAACTTAACACTCCACCCTAGAGCCACTGTCAAAGCCACTCTCATTCCGATTCCCCTCTCTTCCCCATCAGCCCCCATGGGCCAACTTACTGCAATCCATAAGTTTCCACAACATTCTTAAGAGAAAATGTGATGAGGAAGGGAGCAAAAATATCAGATGCAGCACCACATTCGGGCTCCCCTGGCAGTGGCGTAGCGTGGGTTGTCAGCACCCGGGGCAAGGCAAGTAATTTGCGCCCCCTAACCCGTGGATTTTAGCACTCGAGTGCCAGCGCGCCCCCCCCAAGACGTTGCGCCCGGCCCCCCCTGCACCCCCACGCTACGCCACTGCTTCAGGTCCCCCAATAAAACATTTGAGGGGGCCAGTCCCCCAGTTGATGGGCATTGCCAATGTGATCAACTATGCAGGGCGGGGTTTACTTGCCCCCCCCAATATCATACTGTATTCACGTTGGCACCCCTGTTGAACTTCTGCCCCGCAAGCCTTTGCGCCTCCGCGTCTCCTTTCCTCTCCATATGTAAGAGGGTGAAGGTCAGGCTGGCAGCGCAAAGAAGGGCCCCGCGGCCGAAGGCCTCGCCCGCCATGACCTCCTGGTCCACGGGCAGGGCAAGAAAGTGGGGGGGGGAGTCTTAAATCTCAAACCACGATGATGATGATGATGATGATGAAGATCTAATGTGCGTGGTTTCTCTACCTCCACCGACGACCCGCCACGTGCCAGGAGGAAGGCGGGCACCCGGAAAACGACGTGAGGAAAAGCCCTGAAGCCGAGCGCGGAGGGAGGCGGCGGGACAGCGAGCGGAGTCCCGCTGCCCCCCAACCCCTCTCGAGGCGGCATGAGGGGGCGCCCGCGGGCGCCGCGGCGGCTCCTGTCAGGGCGCGAGGCGGGCCCGGCGCCTCTCCCCCACCCGCCCCGCCCGCCCCCCCATATCCCGCTCAGGAGGGGCCGGCGGGCTGGCGAGCGCCACGCAGCAGCAGCGCCAGAGAGGGAGAGAAGTCCGCCTCCCGCCGCCGCCGCCGCCTCTTCATCCCCAGCAGCAACCTCATGCCCCCCAACGCCTCTCGAGGCGGCATGAGGGGGCGCCCGCGTCAAGGGCGCCCGCGGGCACCGCCGCCGCCGCTCCTCCTCTCCTCCTCCCGGGGACGATGCTCTGGCTCCTCAGCGGCAGCTCCCGAGCCGTGTCCCCGCGGCGCCTCCGCTCCCCCGGGCTCCCCTGCACCGCCTGGCTCCTGCTGCACCACCTGGGGGCAGCGCCCATGGCCGGGGCTTCCTCCTTCTGCTATAGCCTGCGCCCGAGGCTCTTCGGCGGCTCCGGAGGCGGCGAGCGCGCGCCCCCCCAGATGTTGCGCCCGGTGCGGCCGGCACCCCTGGCACCCCCCACGCTACGCCGCTGTCCCCTGGCACAAACACACTGCCTTTTCAGCAGACACACACACAGCTTTTCCCCTCCTGGTGCCATCGCTGACTATTACACAGTAGTATCTTTTATCACTTGGTATTGATTGGCTCTAATTGCTCTATGCAATTTTTGTTTTGTGGTCCGGCTTATGAGCAGAAGCTCTTCCGAAAGCTTTTTAGCCGAGGCTTGCACCAAGGGTTACGATGCCTGGCACATAATAATGAGTGTTGCAGGCAAAGCACCTCTAATTGCTTTTAAAGAAGCACTCTAGGTGCCATTTCCATTCAAGCAGGAGGGTCAAAGCTTATTCTAGCTGAGAATAGGTTGCCGGACTCAATGGATCTAGCAGGCGCTTCCATTTTTTTAACATGGCAGAAGGAGCCGCTTTGTCACCTGCAGAGGGTCCTGACTTCATCACTGCAGTCCTAAGTGATTAACAAGATATCCCCAAACCTCAATTATTATTTATTACAGTGGTACCTCAGGTTACATACGCTTCAGGTTACAGACTCCGCTAACCCAGAAATTGTGCTTCAGGTTAAGAACTTTGCTTCAGGATGAGAACAGAAATCGTGCTCCGGTGGCGCAGCAGCAGCAGGAGGAGGCCCCATTAGCTAAAGTGGTGCTTCAGGTTAAGAACAGTTTCAGGTTAAGAACGGACCTCCAGAACGAATTAAGTACTTAACCTGAGGTACCACTGTACATTTGTATATCACCTTCCCCCCTGCCCAGTGAGCTCTAGCTGGTGTACATGATTATCACCCTTTACACCAATTGTAGGTGGTTTATGGGAGCAAAAGGAAGAACCTGAGCCCTTAGGACCAGAAATTGGGATGAGGGCTCAGGATGCAAAGGCCAAATGGAAGTTAGCTCAAAGGTCTGCCCAGCAGACCTGCATGCTTCCATGGGGGTCCTCTGGCACCAGAACTGACCCTGCTGCCTTTGTACTTGGTCCTTGCAAAACATTTTGACAGAAAGCTTATCAAGGAGGGTTTGCATGGCGGTACGTATAGTAGTACTTCAGGTTACATACGCTTCAGGTTACAGACTCCGCTAACCCAGAAATAGTACCTCGGGTTAAGAACTTTGCTTCAGGATGAGAGCAGAAATCGTGCTCCGGCGGCGCAGCAGCACTGAGAGGCCCCCATTAGCTAAAGTGGTGCTTCAGGTTAAGAACAGTTTCAGGTTAAGAATGGACCTCTGGAATGAATTAAATACTTAACCTGAGGTACCACTGTCCTGGCAGTGTCCCTTGATTTCAGTGGAGATAAACTCAAACTCAGGACCTTGGGGAAGACCCTCTTAGCAGGAACCACCTCAGGATCAGAAAAAAGGAGCCTCACCCCTCCACAGCTCACCTGAGATGGGACTTTCGAGACAGTATAAAAATTCAAGATACAAACTTCCCCTGACTTCCTTGGTTACGGTCTTTACATATACTGAGTACTATAGGAGTCAACTCTTAGCGGCTGAGGTCCCTTGACACACCCCCCCAAAAATATTTGGGGGCTCCCCCCAAGTTGATGGGCATTGCCATTCAAATGTTGTGCGTGTGCCATATCATGTGATCAGTTATGTGGGGTAGGGCTTACCTGTCAACCCTCAATATTTTATTCAACTTGGCACCCCTGCTGAGTACAAAAATAAATATTTGTTACACAAAGGGGAGTGGTTTATCTTTATCTGACAGCCTTCATAAGACGCTTAATAAGAGAAAAACAACTACCAGACTTTTAGAAGACATCTGAAGGCAGCCCTGTTTAGGAAAGCTTTTAAGGTTTAACAGGCTATCGTATCTTAATATTTTGTTAGAAGCCGCCCAGAGTGGCTGGGGAAACCCAGCCAGATGGGCGGAGTATAATATTATTATTATTATTATTATTATTATTATTATTATTATTATTATTA
>JAXCMG010000088.1:1141863-1296237 GCA_034642415.1 Podarcis siculus | reverse complement strand
TATTATTATTATTATTATTATTATTATTATTATTATTATTATTATTATTATTACCACTGGTACTGTAGTTGGAATCCTGCTGATTTACAAGGCATCCTGCTGATTTGATTGACGGGTCTTTGTTACATTTTGCTTCACCATTGTGCAAAGGGAGCTGGGCTAGACCGAGTGAACTTTGGCACCTGGGGTTTGTTTCTGGTATGCGGTGTGTCCAAGCAAGGGCTCTGTTTGTCCAGATGCGTTTATTTGCATGCATCTGTAATGTGTGCCTTGCTGTCTGTCGGAGTATGCATAAAAACCCGCGTATCGCAAATAAAACAAACGCAGCTCTGAAGTGCTGTGGCCTAAAAGTTGTCTGTTGAGAAGAAAAATGGATTCTGGGGCTCAGGCCCACATGAGAGTCCTCCTCCTTCATTTAAAGTTACTCACCAGTGATGTGAGGGGAAAGCACTCTGCATATGCTCAGCAGCACTTCCCTACATGATCTCCTTTTTGGCACCTGTTTCTGTAAAGAAGGGGCTTCTCAGAAGAGGCTCAAGGGAGGCAGCAACAGGCAGAGAGGACAACACCTGCAAGAACATTTTGCAGCTGGTGTGATGTTGAACATGTTTAATCTTGAATTGAAAAGATATAAGGATGTTAACGGACTAAGTGAAGTTTATAAGAATTATGATTTGGAAAGCCATTAAAAGGATATGCAGTGGCGTAGCGTGGGGGTGCAGGGGGGGCCGGCCGCACCGGCCGCAACATCTGAGGGGGGGCGCTAATCTAGTGGAAGAGACTCGAGTGCTAAAATCCATGGGTTAGGGGGCGCAAATTACTTGCCTTGCCCCGGGTGCTGACAACCCACGCTACGCCACTGAGGATATGTGTGGAAATTCAAGCAAGGAAGTCACTTAACAATGTTAATAAGTGTAATTTTAATAAGGTTATGATTTATGTTTGTATGTATGTATGTTTGTTTGTTTATAATTTTGTGAAAAGTAATAAAAAAAATTGAATAAAAAAAGAAGAACATTTTGCAGTTGGGCTGGAGCTCAAAAACCTCCTTGCCTTAAGTGTTTCCCTTTGCTTTCATTCTGGGGAGCTGCAGCTGCTGCTACTACTACTGGCCCAGGAAATGATTTTCCTGCTTCTCCCCAAGCAGAAATGGTTGTGCAAGGGCTCTGGCTGAGTGGCCTCCTCCCCAGGAGGGGCAAAGAGGCAGCAATGATTTACCAGAGCAGCAGCAACACAGGCACAAGGTCCCTGGGCTCTCGCCAGCCCTCCACCAGCAGACCTTTGAGACTGCAGCCGGGAAGAGGAAGGCCAGGGCTGAGCCACCCACCCTCACCCTGCCCCACGGCACCACCATGCTTTCCAGCCTCTACGCCTACCTGGTCTCCTGGCTGCCCGCCTTCCCCAGCCTGGCCTGGGGCTCCGATCTGGTGGACTCCGTCTTGCAGGGTGAGCTTCTCCTCCTCCCGGGGGGCGCCTACCCCACCCACTGAGCCCTACCCCCTTTCTGACCTTTGCTTCCTTGCAGGGCTGGTGGGCGCCTGTGCCGTCTCCATCCTGGGCAGCCTGATGAAGATTTACATCTACATCAACTGTTTGAAGTGAGTGCTTGTTAGGCAGAGCAGTGATTTCTAAACAGAGAGCCGCTTCCTCAATCTGTCCTTGCAGGCGGCCCTGGGGTGGCTATTAACCCCTGCAGGGCTCTGATAAGGTGCTGACTGGGTGGTGGAGGTGGAGGGAAGGAGCCATAAAGACCAGCAAGCCGATCTGCCTAGTGTCACGTTTGCCTCCTGAATCCGGATGTTTTGATGGCTCTGTCTGTCTGCAGAAAGAATCTCAGACACTCCTATTAATTCAATAGGGACAAGCCCAGATTTTCTGCTCCTGCGAAGTTGATTGTCTCTGGTCTTGCCTTTGAGGAACCCCCTTTTAAGATCTGGTTCATGTGAGCTTCCACCAATGCTATGCTTTGGAGTCCCAGGGATCCCTGGGAGTTAAATATTGGAGTGGCAGCATCTTATCTCCAGGGCAGGGCGCAAGCATGGCCCCACCTGGGCAGTGCCCAGCTGACTTCTTTGTACGCTGGCTGGCAAGATGCCTTTTGTATTGGTGAGAAAAAGGTTGCCAGGCAAAGATGCCTGTCTTGGCATTTCCTTAATCCTTTCAGCTTTGGAAAACAGAGCAAGACAGAGCAGATGAGCACAGGCAACGGAAAACAGTATTCAGCTGTGTATCAACAATTTTTCAGAGGATGAGGATGTCCTTTAGCCGTGATTCTTTGTATGAGGACAGGGGCATCACAAACACATCCCTATGGATTTGGGGACGGTTTTGGTCAGGGCTGAACCGGGAGCTTAAATAGGAGCAGGTTTCATTTGATCTCGGTGACTGAACTCAACTTGGGAAATGTGAAATGATCACTGAGGACCTGAACACACCCCAAGTTTGAGACCGGAAGAGGCAGCCAGGGAGGTTGTGTTTGCCAGCGAACAAACCTTTGTGCGTTTCCAAGGGTCTTTTCGGAGCCAAGCCCCAAGAAGATCCTTTTCAGGCCCCAGAAGCAGTACAGAAGCAGTACAGAAGCCCCCTCTGAGTATGTATAGAGTCCCATGCGCAATTTACCCAAAGCCTGTGAGGTTGGATTGTTGCAAGGCCAAAGGGTATTTCCAGACATGCATGAGCCCCCAAACCTCTCTGCCCCTGGGAGAGGCAGAAAATGGTCCTCCTGGAGTAAATCCAGAGGCTATCAGGTTCCTGCCAACCTTGGAGACCTGGTGGTGGGAGAAGACCTCTAGGCTCTCCTGGAAGTACTCAGATGGGACTTGGCAAAGGGAAGGTGTGTTTACTCCAGCTAGTCCCTGTAGCTTCCTGAGTTTGAGCTCTCAGTCCTGAGTGGAGAAATTGCCTTTCCCTTCTTGAGACCCTCATTTCTGCCCCAGCGACCTCGACCGGCAGAAGGAGAAGGAGATCATCCGCAACCAGTGGCCCCTGCTGGACCAGCTGCATCTCCTGGTGCTGACTGGGACCTTCACGGTGGTCGGCTATCGTGTGGCTGCCTTGGTGGTGCTGGAGTTCTCCCTTCGGGCCATCTCCACCGTCCTCTCCCTTGACAAGGTGAGTGACTCTTTCTTTCCCTTTTCCCAGTATACCTGAAGGAGCGTCTCCACCCCCATCGTTCTACCCAGACACTGAGGTCCAGCACCGAGAGCCTTCTGGCGGTTCCCTCACTGCGAGAAGCCAAGTTACAGGGAACCAGGCAGAGGGCCTTCTCGGTGGTGGCACCCGCCCTGTGGAACGCCCTCCCACCAGATGTCAAAGAGAACAACAACTACCAGACTTTTAGAAGACATCTGAAGGCAGCCCTGTTTAGGGAAGCTTTTAAAGTTTGATGTATTACAGTATTTTAATATTTTTTTGGGAAGCCGCCCAGAGTGGCTGGGGAAGCCCAGCCAGATGGGCGGGGTATAAATAATAAATTATTATTATTATTATTATTATTATTATTATTATTATTATTATTATTTCTTCATGTGCGGGCTGAGGTGGGACCACATGCCTGCCTGTGGAGGGGAGCCGGGGAACCCCCAAACAAGCACCTGAATGGAGTCAAAGTAACCAGGAGCCCTGCGATAGAAGGAAGCAAATTCCTGCCGGGTCACCCAGACAATCAAGGTTTATCCTGCCATTTGGATGAAGGGATTTTTATTTATTTATTCACTGCTTTTGCATCCCAGCTTTTCTTCCAAGGAGTTCAAAGTGCTGTACGTGGTGGTTTTCCTCCCCAGTTTTGTCCCCACAACATCCCTGTGAGGTAGGTTAGGTTGAGGCAGTGACTGGTCCCCAAAGTCCCCCATTGAGCTCCATGGCCGAGTGGGGATTTGAACTCTAATCTCCCCAGTCCTAGTCCGACACACTAACCGCTATTATTTATTTCTTGAATTTATATGCCGCCCTATACATGGAGGTCTCAGGGTGGTTGACAGAACAAAATCTAAATCTAAAATAAAAATATATATAATCAAAATAAACATCCCCCCCCAATACACTGCCACCGTTCATATCAATTAATATATGAATGTATGGGAGTACAGTCGTACCTTGGAAGTCGAACGGAATCTGTTCTGGAAGACTGTTCGACTTCCAAAACGTTTGAAAACCAAATCGCGATTTCTGATTGGTTGCCGGAAGCTCCTGCAGCCAATCAGAAGCTGCGGAAGCCCCATCAGACATTCGGGTTCCAAAAGAACGTCTGCAAACCGGAACAATCACTTCCAGGTCTGCGGCATTCGGGAGCCAAAATGTCCGAGTTCCAGGGCGTTCGGGATCTAAGGTACAACTGTATATTACATTGCAGTTTTGTGTATTGCTTCTTTCTCTCTCTCTTTCTTACACACACATTTGTTCTCCCCCCCTTACTTTCTCCCTTCCCCCCCTTTGTATCACTCTATTTCTTTATAATTGAAATTATTTCTATTAAAAAAATATTAATATACACTGCTACCATCTCTCAATTTCCACTGGGATCCTGCAGGGGGCGCACAGCAGCCAGCTCTACCTCCTCTGCCAGTACTCCCTGGGCTGCGGCATCTCCTGCAGCCTCAGCTACCTCCAGGAGGGGGCGCCCCACCGCACCTGGAACCTGCTCCTCAGCGTCGGCCTGGCCGGACTCTTAACTTACTATGTCTGGCGCCTGACGCGCCACATCTTCACCATGTACGAGCTCCACTGCAAGGAGCGCTACTGCGGGGCCTGCCTCTTCCTCCTGACCACCTGGCACGGCATCCCTCGCCTCCTCTGCAACGCCCTCAAGGTCACCTTCGTGGTGGCCGACCTGGCGGCGGTGGCGCTGATCAACCGGGACTTCCTCACCACCTCGGAGGCCATCCGCTTCTGGACCCCGCTCACCATCTGCTACACGCTGCTTGTCATCTACATGCAAGGTGAGCTCCTCCTCCCCTCGCGGGCCTCTGGCTCAGTGGGCAAGATCTTTGGGAGGTTGCTAGGTGTGGGCATCCGTTGGCCTTTGGCTTCCTTCCCCAGCAGCAAGCAAGCATCCTCCTCCTGCAGAATGGTCCCGCTTCTGGTACCTTCCCTTCCTGGAGAGGTTGGAATGTTTGTGAACGTTCCGTAGCAGCACAGGCTATCAGAATAATGTCTGGTAAGGGGGAAAGTCCCCAGGTGCAACTCCTGGCATTTCTAGCTAGGGGGGTCTTAAATACAAAGATCCATTAAATACAAAGATCCCTTGTAGATCCGTTCCATCAACGGTGTCTCCGAAAAATGTTACACATCACTTGGGAAGACAGGCAAACTAATGCCAGTGTATTGGAAGAAGCAAAGATCACCAGTGTCAAAGCAATGATTCTTCAACATCAACTTTGTTGGACTGGTCATGTTGTGCGGGTGCCTGATTATCGTCTTCCAAAGCAACTATTCTATTCCCAACTTAAAAATGGAAAGTATAATGCTGTTGGTCAACAAAAGAGGTTTAAAGACCCTCTCAAGGCAAATCTAAAAAAATGTAGGATAAACACTGACAACTGGGAAACACTGGCCCGTAAGCACTCCAGTTGGAGAACAGCCTTTACCAAAGGTGTCATGGGCTTTAAAGATGCTGGAACTCAGGACGCAAGGGAGAAACATGCTAAGAGGAAGGCATGCTTGGCAAACCCTCACCTTTATCAACTCTTGCCCAGAAACCTATGTCCCCACTGTGGAAGGACGTGTGGATCCAGAATTGACCTCACTTATGGACTCACTGTTAAAACTGTGTTTATGGAAGACAATCTTACTCGGCTAAGAGGGATCACCAAAGAAAGAAGAAATACAAAGATGTGTACAAGACATACACACACACACATACCCTGCCAGAGACCTTGAGGACCTGCTGCCAATTACAAGAGAAGTTCCACCTTTCTCTTGTAATTGGCAGCAGGTCCTCAAGGTCTTGAGAAGTAGAGACATCACCTTGCCAACAAAGGTCCGTATAGTTAAAGGTATGGTTTTCCCAGTAGTGATGTATGGAAGTGAGAGCTGGACCATAAAGAAAGCTGATCGCTGAAGAATGGATGCTTTTGAATTATGGTGCTGGAGGAGACTCTTGAGAGTCCCATGGACTGCAAGAAGATCAAACCTATCCATTCTGAAGGAAATCAGCCCTGAGTGCTCACTGGAGGACAGATCCTGAAGCTGAGGCTCCAATATTTGGCCACCTCATGAGAAGAGAAGATTCCCTGGAAAGACCCTGATGTTGGGAAAGATGGAGGGCACAAGGAGAAGGGGACGATGGAGGACGAAATGGTGGGACAGTGTTCTCGAAGCTACCAGCATGAGTTTGACTAAACTGCAGGAGGCAGTGGAAGACAGGAGTGCCTGGCGTGCTCTGGTCCATGGGGTCACAAAGAGTCGGACACGACTAAACAACAACAACAACACAGCAGAGTCCTCTGGTTCATCTTAATCCAGCTGAGAAGTTGCTGAAACTGACCACTAGCCCTTCACTTCCACCTCTAGCCTCTCACTCTGGATCCCTCCCAAGCAGATGAAGGCTACGTCAAGAGGGAGTGCTGATCTTTTGGGCCCGTCTGGCCCAATGCTCAGCAACGTGCAGGATTCTCATCGATTGGGGGGTCAGAGCAGGAGGCGAGCCAACAGGACCGAGACTGCCCTGCTGCTGGGTAGCAAGGGCAACCTCTGACTCCTCTCTGTCTGAGTCTGGGCTCACACTGTGACTCTCGGCCTCAAACCCTGTCCTGGAAGGTGCCTCCTTCTCCTGACTCCCCTGGATCGCTCAAACTCCCTGCTTCTAGCGCCTCCCAGCTCGTCCCTTCCCCAGACTGCTCTTCCGGGTCCCACCACCAGGACCCA
The DNA here is from genome assembly GCA_034642415.1 of Podarcis siculus. Classification (NCBI taxonomy): domain Eukaryota; kingdom Metazoa; phylum Chordata; class Lepidosauria; order Squamata; family Lacertidae; genus Podarcis; species Podarcis siculus. The sequence continues at coordinate 1,289,373 of JAXCMG010000088.1, read as the reverse complement.
GGATCTAAGTCATCATCTTCTGTGTCTTCCCTGGGGAGCTCTTGGGCGGGGGGCTCCCACTGCTCTTCCTCATCCAGCCAGTCCTTGACACTTGGAGGGCCACAGTTGTTCCCCATCCCTGCCTTCTCATTTGCAGAGTGTATCCAATGTGAGTCTTTCTTAAGTTCATTAATTTAAACAAGTCTCCTCTGAATAGTACTGGCATTGTATATAAGTTGACCAGCATAAACCTAACCATTTTATCTTTCCTTTGTCCAATGCCAGAAGAGCAACGGCAGAACCCCACAGAGCAGATGGCCTACCAGACAGTCTTTGTCAGGATGGGGGGCCTCTTGATCCTGCTGATGACCGTTGGCCGGTGGATGGACATTGTGAACGTCCTTGTTTCACTGGTTGGGGAGATCTGGTGCCTGATGCGGGCGGGAATTATACTGGATATCTGCAGGAAGCAGGTGAGGAGGAGCAAGAGAGTGTTGGCATCTGGAAGGTATTCCAAGATGGCAGTGGGAGGGGAAAGGAACAGTGGGCTTTGTTGGGGTGGGAAGTCTGAGGGACTTCAGTGGAGGCTGCCACCACCTTGGGAGGAGACAATATTTAAAAACCTATTTAAAAACCATATTTGGAAACAGTCACACTGAATCACACCAGAGGTCCACCCTTTTGTCACATGGAGGTCTGGAAAGCTCTCAGTTTGAGGAAGATGGTGAAAGCCAATCCCTGGGGTTTCTCTCCAACATCTGCTCCTGTCTCAGAACTCGGAGGACACATTTCCCGCTCTCCTGGCAAATAGCCTGTCCCATCCTTCCCCAACCTTGTGCCCCTCCAGATGTTTCAGACGCAGGCAGAGATGGGAGCCACAGTCCAAAGCATCTCATGGCCACCAGAGCGTTAGGAGAGACGGGATTATGTATACTCTGCTTCAAAAGGCCACATCCTGTGATCATGAGCTCCACAAGTTTAACAGCCATTTCATGAAAGAAATGCTCCCCTTTGTCTGTCACAAATCTCCTCCTAATCATAGAATCATAGAGTTGTAGAGTTGGAAGGGACCCTGCAAGTCATCTAGTCCAACCGCCTTCAATGCAGGAATCTCAACTAAAGCATCCCTGACAGATGGCCGTCCAACCTCTGCTTAAAACCCCCAATGAAGGAGAGCCTTCCTTCTTCCGAGGGAGTCCGTCCCACTGTCCAACAGCTATAACTGCCAGAAAACTATTCCCATGTTTACTCAGAATTTCCTTTCTTGTAACTTGAAGCCATTGGTTTGGGTCCTCACCTCCAGAGCAGGAGAAAGCAAGAAATCTTCCTTGTGACAGTCCTTGAGCTATTTGAAGATGTCATTGATTTGCTTTCTAGAATCTAATATTTCTGTTTTTTCTTTTGTTTGTGGTGGCACTTCAGGATTATTCTCAAAGGTTCTCGCCCTCATCTTCTGCCTCCCGAAAGCCCTCGAGGCACTACAAGGACCCTTCAAAATCCCACTCTGCAACGGCAACATCCTGAAACACAGAGCGGGCTCTGGAGGAGGCTGATATGAGCCAGTGACTGCAGGTCCAAGGTGGGGAAATCCTAGGGGCTGGATTTCATCCCAATGCTTGATTTCATCTGATCCACTGTGCTGGGCTGTTCTGGACTCTCTGGGCCCAGCACTGGATACAGGATAGATATTTCATGCCTGTCACTTTACTGAATGGTGACTTATTTATTTCTGTGCTAGTTGTTGCCTTGCCCAATTGCATTTCCGCACCCCATTAATTGCAACCCTCCTACCCCCCAATTTAAGCTATCTCCTCTCTTGAACAAACAGCCAACCCTTTTTAAAGTCAGCCTGCTATAGGTATTCCACCAAAATACCACACACTGACCACACAGGGGCTGGTAGGTGGACAGATTGCACCAAGGGATGATGTGCTTCATGTATGTGTGTTGCAGGGGGTGCTGAAAATGCCTCCCTTTGTCTTAAATAAACGCTAAGTACTATGCTGATAGCTAAGGAAGGAGCTGGTGTGCCTAGGGAGCAAAGGCTTCTGATAAAAACTGGAAAAAAGAGACTTATATTTTGAGTTTGACCAAACTGCGGGAGGCAGTGGAAGACAGAAGTGCCTGGCATGCTCTGGTCCATGGGGTCACGAAGAGTCGGACGCGACTAAACGACTAAACAACAACAAATATTTATGTGAAACTCTGGAGTCTCTTTCATGCTCTCTGCATGCCCCACCTTCCTAAATAAAGTCCGTCCCCCCCAGCCCTTTTTCTCATCTGTCATTCCTCCTGCATCTTCCTATGTGTGTCGTTTCAATTGTTTGCTGAAGACACACCTCTTTCCCTGGCCTTTGACACCTCAGCTCAATAGATCAATAGATGTGTGTGTTCAGGATCCGCCCTATTTTCGCATGACTGTAATTTGTTTCAAACTGTTTTTAAACTCCTGTAACCTGACCTGGATCCTGATGTTGAGCGGCAGGTAAGAAATTGAGATGATGAGAATAATAAACCATTAACAATGATATAGCATTCATGCATCAAAAATGAGTCTTGCAGCAGCTGAAAATCTATGGGATTATATTATGGAAATAAGATTTTTGTAGATCAGAGTCCATTGTGCAAAATGCTGCCTGCGGTTGGAGTTGCTTTGTTGTTGGGTGGTTTGGGGGTTTTGGGGCATTTAATTTCCCTCTCCTCAGAATTTACTGTCTCCTTCTCCACACTCAGACGCTACTGAATAAACCCAGGTACTATGCTTGATGAGGCTCACACTTTCTGTATCTGCTTATTCCGCGATACATTTGGTAGCCTTTAAGCCATGACAGGACTATTTGTTACTTACGAAGAGGCTACCTTGCAAGAGTGGTTATCCAACCAGAAGTTGGCATGGAGTGTCACCAGTCTCCCTACCAGCAGAGATTCAGTCAAGGCCACCTCGCTTCTGGAATACATTTTTGCACCAGCAAAAATTCATCAGCCACCTGAGTGCTTATCTGTATTATTGTGGTGTTTTTTAAAGCTGAATTGTCTGGGGAAATCCGGACATATGGCAGCCCATGTCAGAAGTGTAGATTTTGGGGAATTTCAGCTGAACAACTTTTGTGTCCAGATTTTCACTTATAACACAGTGGTAACACAAAAGTAATTTTATTAATAATAAAGTAGAACATAGTCATGGTGGCTAGTGGCTACTGACAGCCCTTATCCCCAGTGCATTTGTCTAACTCTTATTGACTAGCCACCCAAGGACCTCCTTAACCAGGGGTCAGCAAACTTTTTCAGCAGGGGGCCAGTCCACTGTCCCTCAGACCTTGTGGGGGGCCGGACTATATTTTGGAAAATAATAATGAACGAATTCCTATGCCCCACAAATAACCCAGAGATGCATTTTAAATAAAAGGACACATTCTACTCAAGTAAAAACACCAGGCAGGCCCCACATATAACCCAGAGATGCATTTTACAGTAAATAAAAGTACACATTCTACTCATGTAAAAACACGCTGATTCCCGGACCATCTGCGGGCTGGATTTAGAAGGCGATTGGGCCAGATCCAGCCCCCGGGCCTTAGTTTGCCTACCCATGTCCTTAATTCTTACCCATTGAAATTTGGGGGTGGGGGTCTTTAGTGTGCTTCGCTAACTTGTAGCTGCACTTTGTGCTACAAATGCCTTGCTGTTCAGGAAGCTATGGGGGGAATTGTACGTTATCAGGAGTGTGGGAAAAGCTGGGCTGGGCTGAGCCAGATCCAGGGCTGTGTTGTTGCAGACGGATTAAACCACAAAGTGATTTAATCCTCCTGTGTGCAAGCACCCTCTACCCAGAAGCCTCTTTGCAAACCGGGGTTTGATCAGTCCTTCCTTCCTTCTCTGCCTCCAGCCTAATCTTGCATGCCCTTCCTTTATATTCTTAGTGCTGTGCTCCACACCCTTCCCTTCCCTTTGCCTCCAGCCCTTGTAATCATGGGGACACACGATTATGTGTGGAGGGGGGGAGGCCTCCCACACTTGCGCTTCCTGTCTGCCTGTCTGGTTGGCGAAAAGCAAGGCTTATATGGGAATCCTCAATGGCTCTCCCACCTCCTCCCTCCTCCCCACGCCAGCTCAAGCTGACTCAAGGCTTCACCACTGCAGCTCAAATGAGCTGTCAAATGCTGACACAGCTCAGCTGCTTCCGCAAGAGTGCTGGACAAAAGAAAGATACCACTGCAGACCAGGAAATAAAAACATTCAGCCCCACTCCAGAAAATGATTGAAGGAGACACAGAGGAGGAGAGGGCGGTGGTCCTGCTTATCCTTGCAGCCTAAATCTCACAGAATTTGTCTCCAAATGGAGACCTTCAAAAGGTGCCAAATGGAGACCTTCAAAAGGTTGCCAGGCACGGTGGCAGAATGTCCACTCCAGGATTGGAAGCAGGCAGCCCCCCCTGGCTGATTCCCATTGCTGGGGATCACAAGTGGGGAGGGGGCTGTTGTGCTCATGTCTTGCTTGAGGGGGGGGGGTTCCTCTGGGGCACCAGGCTAGTGGCAAAACTGAGCTAGGTGGACAAAGGGTCTGGTTCAGTGGAAGGCCACTTTCCTACATTCCTGTGTGAAATATCACAAGGAGTCGAAGGCCTTTGTTCTATCCTGTCGTTTGCGGTGGAGCATATTTGCAAAGGTTCATTCCAAGGCTGGCCAATGACTCAGAGCATGCAGCGTCTGAGCTCCGCTTGGGAGTTGGGAAACACATCTGCACCCTTTCCCCTTGCAAGGTCAGGCTGGAGAAAACATTGTCTCCCACAGAGGGAAGTGGTCTCCATGGAGCAGCAAAGATTCAGGGCCAAGACATGGGAGGGGAACGCCAGAGGCAGAGGGACTGTCACTAGGCCAATAACCTTATCCAGTCCTTTGCAACACTCACTTCTTATGCCAGCTAGCTTTTGTTGCAATAGCCTGTGGCGGTGAGTTCCACAGCACCTGAAGCACTGTTTCCTTTTGTCCTTGGATAGTGTGCTGCTAGTGGGGAGAGGGCCGCTGTTGTGCCCAGGACTCACTCACAGGCTTCCCTTTGGGGCAACTGGTTGGCCACTATGAGGACTGGGTGCTGGCCTAGATGGGACTCTTTATCAACTTTTCCAGCAGGATTTTTCTGGGATCTGCTACCAGCGGGCACCACAGCATTCTCAGCCTCCCCCCTTGGCACCCACTAATCATGTACCCTGTTCCTCCTAATTTTAATTTAGAATAAATTCGGGTTCTTGGGGTGAGGTGCCTCCTTTTTTGTCTGTGTTTCACCTGCCTTCTTTAGGGTGTAGGACAGGCATAGGCAAACTTGGCCCTCCAGATGTTTTGAGACTACAATTCCCATCATCCCTGACCACTGGTCGTTAGCTAGGGGTGATGGGCGTTGTAGTCCCTAACATCTGGAGGGCTGAGTCTGCCTATGCCTGGTGTAGGTTTTGTGTGGTCTGAGGACTGTCAGTTTTAGTTCTGTGAAATGGCGGTGCTTGTGAGTGTTTCTTAGGATTTCAAATGTGCCCCCAGGTCCAAAAAGGTTTGTGGCCCCTGGGCTAGAGAGGGTTCAGAGAATTTAAACCTATTTTTCTTGGCTTCTACGGCAGGGCCTGGATACCCATGTGTGGCAGAGCATATCAGTGAGTGTGTCCAGGAGAAGTCTTTGGGGGCAGTGGTGCCAACTTGGAATAAAATATTGGGGGGCCCAGGTAAGCGCCACCCTGCATAATCGACCACATGACTCAGTGCACACATCATTTGAATAAGGTATGAATAAGGGTGGGCTTGCAGGAGGGAAGCCCCCCGGACCCAGGTAGGTAGCGGGACGGAGGGAGGGGCGGGGCGCTCGGGGAGCCGGCGGGCGGGGCCACCTTTTGTTCGAGGAGGGGCGGGAAGCGGGCAGACGGCGCCCGTCGAGGACGGCGAGCAGGACGCAGCAGGCGGGGGCAGCAGACCCTTCCCTCCCGGGGACCGGAGCGAGATCAGCCGGGGGCCACCAGCCCGGCCCGCCTCCCTCTCTCCCTCCGCTGGCACACGCCTCCCTCCCTGCCCCTCTCCGCTGCGCCGGGCAGGTACCAAGTGGCCGGACCAGCCTTGCCGCGGATCCAGGTAGGGTGGCGTCCAAGGGTGTCCGGCGCCCTTGTCGGTGGCCCTCGGCAGCCTCCCCGGCCCGCCAGAAGAGAAGGGTGCTCCCGCACCGCTGAGCAGGGCGCGGCGGGTCTCCCGCTCTTTGGGGCCTCCCCCTGCAGGAGGCGCCCGTGGGCACAGCCCTGCCTGCCTCGCCATCCCGCCAGGAGCTGCCCCATTCAATGTCCCGGAGGACTTTTGGGGAGCCAGGGCGGAGATGGGGGGCCCGCGCCCAGGGGTGGATCTACTATGATAAAACTAATGAATCTAATCCTGGAGGGGCCCCCATTTAGTCTAGATTGCTTATAAGATTTGGGTCTAGTAGGCCAAGTTTGATGGATTTTTTTTAAAAAAAAAATTGCTGTATGTATTTCAACGATCCCAAAGTTTGCACAGATGTTGCAAAGGTGTGGTGATCTGTCGTGGAAGAAGAGAACAGTGGTTACCCAAACCTTGCTGCTGGTTGCAAAGGGGCCCGCATAACAGTTCAAGCTTCAGGGACCCCTCCCACAAATGTAGGTCCGCCACTGGGGGCGCCTCTTCCTCCTCCACAGATACAGCCTCGGTGCAGGGAGTGGCCCCATCGAAACAAGCCCCTACCCAAAGAAAGCATACAGCTGTCTTGATTGCTAGCTTGACTATCCCCACTTCAGTTCTCCCTACAAAAACTTAGTGTTGCAAACTCTTGTGCCTCGTATCCTCTCTTTTTTTGGGGGGGGTGGCCTTGTCAGGACCCTGATTTCCTCCCTCTGCTTGCGACGATCATGGGAAAGGGAAACACTCTAGCTTTTGCTTGCCAGGACTGTGAGCCTGGTAAGGTGATAACTTAGGTACCCTTGTTTAAGTGAAGGTGTTGGTTGTCTTTAGGTGAAAAACCTCTGCACTTTGAAAACGAAAATAGCATGCATGTGCAGCTTAGAAATTTGTGTCTCCAATATTGTCCTAGAGGCAAAGGCTGCAATCCAAGGCACTCTTTCCTGGGAGGAAGCCCCACAGAATACAAAGGGGACTTACTCCCAAGTAGACATGGGGTGCATGCTGTGAGGTCTGGCAAGGCAGAAAGGCCTTCTTCCATTGGCAGATGAGGAAGTGGCTAGCTTTCCACCAATGTGTTGGAGGCCTCACCCTGAAAATGGGGCACACACCCTCCCGCAGGCTGGCTGTAGACAAGGGTGCAAGGCAGAGCATCACCTCTCTAGCATCTTCAGAATCTTAATTTTTTGCATCCTCTTGCAATAATAATAATGATGATGTTCCTTTGTACATTTGCACATTTATTGCGTTTATTCTGCTCTTCACAGCCAATACAGTGGTACCTCAGGTTACTTTACTTCAAGAACTTTGCTTCAGGATGAGAACAGAAATCGGGCTCTGGCAGCGCAGTGGCAGCAGGAGGCCCCATTAGCTAAAGTGGTGCTTCAGATTAAGAACAGTTTCAGGTTAAGAACGGACCTCCAGAACGAATTAAGTACCGTACTTAACCTGAGGTACCACTGTATAGCATTAGCAAGCCAAAGTGTTACCATAGAATTAGTGGCAGGAGAGGAAGGGGTCTCTTTTTTTGGCCATCATAGCTAGACAGGGGCAGCAAATTCAATTCAGTTCACATTTAAAAGTGAACTTACCTAATTCACACTTTCTGAAATAATTTGTAAACCAAAACACAGCAATCCCTCATAATTTGCACCTCTCCAGAATTTGCAATGCATCTCTCTAGCTAAGAATATATGCATCCAACCAGCATAAAAATAATATTCAGAGTTGCATTATAACCTTGTTTTGCAAATACATTTATTAGGCAGTGTGGCATACAAACACATCTATTACAGAAGAAATTCACACTAATATGCTTATGAATTCCCATGAAGACTTCTTAAGAAATATTGCAAACTGGTGTGGAAATGTGGAAAACTGAATTTAATACAGTGGTACCTCAGGTTACATACGCTTCAGGTTACATACGCTTCAGGTTACAGACTCTGCTAACCCAGAAATAGTGCTTCAGGTTAAGAACTTTGCTTCAGGATAAGAAGAGAAATCGTGCTCCGGCGGCAGCGGGAGGCCCCATTAGCTAAAGTGGTGCTTCAGGTTAAGAACAGTTTCATGTTAAGAACAGACCTCCGGAACGAATTAAGTACTTAACCAGAGGTACCACTGAAAAATGAGGAATTGTGATAAACCAAAATTGACAAATACCCCCTCCCTCCTCATAGTCCCTCCCTACTCCAGAGTAGCCTCCCCCAGAAAATGAGGGAGGCATCCCTTGAGCCAGACAGAGCTGCAAGCCTTGAGGTGCAGGAGTTTGGACAAAAGCCAGAGGAATGCCAGAAATTATGGGTGGCAGGGGGCAGGGAGATAAAAGAGGTGTCCAGGTTAATCTTCCATGGTCGCCCAAAGAAGCCTGAAGACCCCAAGGCATGGCGTGGCCTGCCTGTTTAATTAGAAGGTCAGGCTCCCTGTTATTTGGGTGGGGACAGGTAAAGTATTTAATTAAACTGGCAGCCGCCTCCCCACCTCCCCCTATTCTGCACAGGAGATCAGAACTATGCATAACCACAAACTTTCACATGCCACCCCAGTAGGGGGGAAGCGCAGGAATGCTTTTAGCAAGTTATAGAGGAGCAGGAATAAAAAAAAAGACCCAGGGTGTTCAGCTCCAGTGCAGCAGACACAGCCTGGGCGTTGGGGACGAGCCTCGGAGCCAGCACCTGCCTGAAGCAGGGCTGCCCTTTGCCCACTTCCTTATCGCTTCCGCCCCATTCCTTGTGGGATGGTGATGAGGCAGAGCTGTGGCTCAGAGCAGCTGCCTCAGGACTGGGCTGTGGCAAGCCCTTGGCTGGCTCCACGTCAGGTCTCCTGTTGAAACGCTGCTCCCTGGTCTGTCAGGTCTTGTTCTGCAGCAGAGAAACAGCTTTTCCTTTCCTTCCCTGCTCCCAGGAATGAAGATTTTTTTGAAGCAAAGGAGGAAGGAAGGTTGGTGCATGGGAGTGCCAAAGGGAGAAATGGCTTCTTGTTTTGCAGTGACTGCTCTGTGGTGGTGTTGATTTCTTCCGACTTTATTCTGCTTTAAATTTTGTAAAGCGTTTTTCATGCATGGTAGGTTTGTTTCGTTTGTGCATCTGTCGTTGTTGGACCCAGCATCTTGAGACGCTCAACTTTCCTGTTCCAAAAGGGCAATGCTCCCTGTCCTCTTTATGCTGTGTTCATGAAATGGGCCGCTCCGTGGGCAATGCCTGGTGGAGCTGGGAGGATGGAAAAGGAAACAAGAAGGGAAATGTTGCCCTTTGCCTTCCTTTGCCACATGCAACAGAACACAAGTATGCAAATTAATTTTGATTCCTTTTATTGGGTCCCTTCCAGCTTTACAATTCTGTGATTGCAAAATTACTGTAGCATGCAGAATTCATACAGGACATGGAACAAACTTATATTGGAGCATTGGTTGAGCAATTTGGGCCCAAAATGTTGATTCCTTTTGCCATAATGCAGCTGTAGATGTTTTGCAGATGTAAAAAGTGAGGCTGGTGGCTTCACAGAGCCTGCAGCAGATATGGGGTGGTAGTAGGCTTTCCCAGACCCAAATTTCCCCACCCATTCCCACCATGTCATTCTCTAGCTTGCTCATTCGAGCCCCCCAAATAACCAAACCGCCTGGAGCGATGGAAAGATTCTGGGAATGGGGTCTTGCAGGACCACAGCCCCAAACATCTCTCCCTCTGTTCTTTGTCCCAGGAGAAAATGCTGTCCAACAAGGTGGAGAAACGGATTGCCTCATCCATCTTCATCACCCTCACTCCACCCAGGAGGGACCACATGGTGAGAAGTGAAGCAAAGTCACAGAGGACTCAACTTCCACCCAGCAACAGCCTCTCCAAGGAGGCATTGAAGTCTGCTGCTCCCTCCCTGATCCAAACATCTTCTGGTGCTGTTAAAGGGAGCAGGGGCTGCTATGGAGGGACAGTGGGCATTTCCAATGGAGGTGAGAGGAACTGAGATCACAGTGAAGTGACGCTGTAATCTGTCCCAGGTGCAGGGGAAGCACAGAGAGGACAGGAGGACAGCTGGCCAAGACCCTTGTCCTGGAAGGGCTCCCCTTTAGCCAAGGCTCAGCTGAGGAGCCCATATCCAGGGCCAGGAGTGTGAATCAATTAAAAATACAAGCATTCAACTAAGGGGTGTAGCTCCGTGGTAGAGGTTCAATCCCTGGCGGCAGCATCTCCAGGTAGGACAGGGAAAAGATCCCTTACCTTAAACCCTAGAGAGCTATTGCTGCCAGTCAGTGTTGGCCATACTGAGCTAGATGGACTCGATGGTCTGACTTGGAATAAGACAACTTTCTGTGTTCCGATAAATGTTTGCAAAGTGCCTTAACTGTACCTTCATAGAGTGTAGTAGGAAGAGAGGAAGCTGCATTTGACAGAGTCAGACCTTTGTTCCCTCTAGCTCAGAATGGTCTACTCTGACTGGCAGCAGCTGTCTTGGATTTTAGGCAAGGAGTCTTTTTCAGCCCTGCTGGGTGATGCCATTGGGGATTCAGCTTGGGGCCTTCTGCATGCAAGACAGGGGCTCAACCGCTGACCTGTGGGCCCTTCCTGCTTTCAGTTCTGGACAGCATCTGGGAGAGTAATAATACTCCCATAGCTTGTTTAGAGTATGTTTAAGAGTAACCCCTTAGCCTCCCACACTATCTAGGGTTAAGCAGTAGGGGTTGGGGTTTGTTGGTATCTCCTAGCATATCTTCTGAACAAGTTTGAGTTGCTGAACCTCTTGTTTTTAAAATGTACAAAGATGATTAAACCAAGTTTAAGTCCTTAAGACAAGCTGTCGTTCTGTGTCTGTTTCAGGTTGTTCTGCCTTGCCAACTCCTCCCATCCTGTCCTGTAATGCAGTGGACCCTAGCCTGGATAGCATCTTTCCTCCACCACCACCATGTTCTAAACCTTTCTCAGTGGAGACACTTGGTCCTGATCTCCAGACACAAACATCAGTTTTCCCCACATCCTTGCAGGTAACCTTATTTTTGCTGAAGGATCTATCTGGACAGTCACCTTTTAATGCAATAAGTGGGTGGTTTCTTTTCTCTTGGGCTCGTTCCACATGACTTCATATCAGCTTGTTCTCTTCGTTATTATCGAGGACCCAGGCAATGGTTGCTTCCTTATTTGAGCCCTTAAACCTTGCTGAGGCATTGCTTTCCAACAATTAGCTGGAGGCTGAATTAGAACATCTACCCAAATATTTAATATAAATCTATGTTATCCAGCAATAGCTCTACTTGTGGCAAAGATCCTTCTGCAATGTTTGTTCACAAATAAGTCCCATTTAGCAAAGGTTCTTTAATCTTTTAAAAAGAAAGAGAGGGGTAGCTAGTAAAGCTCCCCCTGCTTGCCCCCAGGGACAGAAACTGACAGTGAGGTCGTTAAAAGAGGCTATTAATCCTCTACCATGATCAACAGGAAGCAATAAAGTGGTCTGAACTTGCAAAAAATAAACTTTTCACTAAAGGCACAAGAGCCCTTAAAAGCATCAGTTGTGGATCATTTGCTCACACCTTTGAAGCTAACCTCTGTCACCCAGAAATATATTGTGAAGGTGCTCAGCCTGCCTTAGTCTACTTCTTCCTGTTTTCTAGACGACTTCAACCTTTGCAGCAGAACTGAGGCAACCTAAAATTCTGACTTCAACCCTTGGTTGGGCTGGTGAGCATCAGACAGAGAGGAAGGTGGAGAATACTGTCGCAAAAGGTGAGAATAAACTGCACACCAAGAAGGAATATGTATGTGTAGAAATCAGTTCTTTTGGGGGCTCCATAGAATTATTACAGGTAACTCACAACTTATGCACATTTAATTAGTGTGTGTGTAGCTTTACGTACTTAGCAAAAAAAATAAAAAGGGGGGTGGAAATGGAGCAGGAGTCCAGGAAAAATGACTTTGGCAATCCTACCTGCAGTTGAAACCAATGTGTTTTGACTATGTGCAGTTTTGGTTTTACATGTGATCCCCAAAACATAACACCCATGTAAGTTGAGAGTCACCTGTATTTCCAAGGTGGTACTCTTTACAAAGGTTCCATGGACATATAGGATTGTATCCAGTGCTGGTCCTATTCAGAGTAGACCCACTGAAGTTAGCTTAGCCCATTAATTTCAGTGGGTCTGCTATGAGTAAAACTTTGTTGGATGGAAGCCCATGTGATTCTTTCTTCCAGATATCTGTGCTTTTTGTCACAAAAACATCTCTCCTGGGACTCCCACGCTTGAGGCGATGAACAAACAGTACCACGCTGACTGTTTCACGTGCCGAACATGTCACAGTGCCCTGGTGGGGCAGCGCTACTACCAGAAAGAGGGACGGCCCCTGTGTGTCGCCTGCTACCAGGTAAATATCTCTGCCTCTTCTCTTCTCCCCTGCTTTGCGGCTCAAGGTCCACAGGACACCCAAGGACCTTATTTGTGTGCCCTCTCCAAAAGAGGTGTGGAGGGGGGGCAACATGAGAATGGGCCTTTTCAGTGGTGGCTCCCTGATTGTGGAATAGTCTCCCCAGGGAAGGAGGCCTGGTGCCATTAGTGTTTGTTTGTAGATTCCAGGCTTATGGCTTACTGGGCTTATGGTTTTTAATGGGGAGGGTAGTAAATCCTCCTCAAAGTAAATCCATTGAAGTTAATGGCCATGACTTACTTAGATTCATTAATTTCATAGAATTGTTGAGTTGAAAGGTACCCCAAGAGTTATCTAGTCCAGGCATAGGCAAACTCGGCCCTCCAGATATTTTGGGACTACAACTTCCATCACCCCTAATTAACAGGACCAGTGGTCAGGGATGATGGGAATTGTAGTCTCAAAACATCTGGAGGGCCGAGTTTGCCTATGCCTGATCTAATTCAACCCCCTGCAGTGCAGTGTGTCTACTCTGAGTAGGTCTTGGTTGGATACAACCTGTGGTGTTTTACACACTGAGTGTTTTGAGGAAAGCATCAGAATGCATGCTATTGACCCCCTTCAATCAGGACACTGAAAATCTGCATCTAACATCTCTCTGCTTCATTCCGGATACATCCTGCCCTCCCAGAACACCCTGGAGAAGTGTAGAAAGTGCCAGGCCTTAATCGTGAACCAAATTGTGCGGGCCATGGGCCATGGATTCCACCCGGAGTGCTTCACCTGTGTCGTATGCCACCGGGCCATTGGCGACGAGGTCTTTGCTGTTGGCGACGATGATGCTGTGCATTGCCTGGATGACTTCTACAGGTATGGCAATAAGAACTAAGCACTTCTTGAAAGGTGGATTTAATCTCCTTTTCCTCATACCAACAAAGTTGACGTCTGGGGTGCCCTGAGTGACACACACAAAGCATGCAGAGTTTAAGAAGTATTTGGGATAAGTTTGTGCCATGGACATGCAGAGGGAATCACAGTCACAACCTGTCTTTTCCCCCTTCAGGAAGTATGCTTCTGTGTGCGGTGCCTGTGAGAGGCCCATTATCCCAAGTGACGGAAGGGACTCATACAAGATAGAGTGCATGGGGCAAAACTTCCATGAGGACTGCTACCGCTGTGAAGTAAGCCTGGGAGAGGGTTTGGTGTCCAATGGCTGAGGTCATGTGTGGGAGGGAGACTAGCCAAGATCATCACCACGAGCCATGTTTGAAGGCGAGTGCCATTCTTTAAAATGTGAAATACAATTCAAAGGTTTTCAATCATACATCAAAAGTAAACGAGGAATAACAGAGAGAGAGATGGAGAATCAGGGGAAGGACTGCAGCTCAGCTCAGTGGTGGAGCGTCTATTTTGAATGTGAAAGGTCCTGACATCTCCAGGACTCCCAAGTTGCAGCTCGCCAAATGAATGTGGACAAGACAAAATATTATGGATAGTTCCTTTATAACAAAAGAGGGGGCATATGAACAAATGCACTAGAGCTGTGTTTGAAGGACTAGTATGAACCTCTTTGCATTGTTTGTAAATAGGTAATAAGCAGTGTTCGAGACTTCCATTGTTCTATACACATTTTTGCGACAGGGAATTTCAGTAGAGCAGTTTCTGAGCTCTTGGTGCAGTATTGTACCTAAGATTTCAGACTGAAACTGCAGAATGGAAAAGAGGACCTTTTTCTGCCTCCCCACTTCCAGCTAGTTTCTGAAGACTGGAGAAGAGACCCTCTTAATACTAATATTAGGGGGGTAGGCAGGGGAAGGACTAGAGCACGTGAAAAATGAACATAATATTTTAGCTGCAATTCATTAATTTTCAGCTTTGTATTGTTATAAAAAAGTGTGCCTAGACATTCTGTTGTTGCACCCATAACCTAGGTTTAAGGTGCCATTTAGCTCCTAGCTTTCATATCTAACACTGGTAATAAAGTGTGAGTGTTCGGGATCTATATAGAGAAGGTCGGCACAAATAGCTTTAAATTGTTGTGACACAGGAACACAGAAATCTGCCTTATGTTTAGTCAGACCATTGATGTACCCAGCTCAGTATTGTCTATGCTGACTGGCAGCAATGGCTCTCCAGGGTTTTAGGCCGGTCGTCTCTCCCAGCCCAACCTGGGGATGCTGCCAGCGGGGATTGAACCTGGGACCTTCTGCATGCAAAGCAGGTGCTCTGCCACAGAGCTACAACCCTACCCATAAAGGGACACTAACCACAGACAAACACTCTATTTGTTCCTTTCATTCTGCAGAGATGTTGGGTCTTGCTGTCCCCAGAACCCACAGAAGAGGGCTGCTACCCTCTGGGAAGCCATCTCCTCTGCAAGTCCTGCCACATCAGACACACTGAAGAATCATCTTGCTGAGCAAATGAATCCCAAGCATATTTCCAGACGCTGCAGCACAGAGCACAGGAGCCGGGCAGTGGTGTGCTTCAGCATTTGGACGTCCCCGTTTGTGCCTCTCCTGTTAACTTTCAACTGAGCCTTGGGGTGGGGTGGGGAACCTTTCAGTGTTGGGGATTAGTCCTGGGGTTGTGTGTAATGCAATGGTTGGCAACAAGGCTGGCTAAAAGTCTAGGGTGGAGTTATAGGAATCTCCCCCTACCGTATTGTTCTTCCTTTCAGTGGCCTTGGCTGTAACAGCCTGTAGCAGTGCAATGCCTCTCCTGGGAGAGAGACTGAGCCAGGAGAATGGGTTTTTTTTTTACCACTAGAAAGGTGAAAGGTGGTCAACTGTCAATCATCCATGGGC
This sequence comes from Podarcis siculus, assembly GCA_034642415.1. Taxonomy (NCBI): domain Eukaryota; kingdom Metazoa; phylum Chordata; class Lepidosauria; order Squamata; family Lacertidae; genus Podarcis; species Podarcis siculus. The sequence goes on along the minus strand of JAXCMG010000088.1, from coordinate 1,274,078 downwards.
GGGATTCCCCCCCTGCAGGCTGCCAGTTGCTTTCCACTGGTGTAATATATGAGCATCTTTTTCCAAAGAGGGCCAATTGCTAGATATATAATGTGCGGAACTCTTTTTAGCCAGCAGAACACGGTATGGATGTGTGTGCAGCTCAGCTGCAAGGTGGTTGATGGATTCCAAACTTCTTCACTTGGGATTTGTTCCCTACCTTTTGCTTCGTCAGTCCAGCAAAGCCTCAAGGCTGTTGGGAGCGAGACTATTGGTATAAAAGCAGCAGAACCTTACAAGCACCTTTCTTTTCCTGGGTTTATGTTTCCCTCCCTGTTCCTCAGAGCCCTATCTGAAATCCCATGGCAGGGCTGAGAGTATAGCTTCTTGTCACTGAGCATGGGGGATATAAGTCTTCGGGTCACCTCTATCTGGGAGATCTCTGGGGGGAACTGAACAGTAAGTTGTTGGGAAGCTTTATTACAGGGTCTTTTAACAATGTAAGTCCGCATTCCCAGCTGTCATCCACCTTGCTTGAAGAGGTGATAAGGAAGGAGGTGAGGCCTGGAACAAATTCAGGTGTGTCGTGACCTCACAAATGCATCAGGCTTAATCTGTGGGCGAAAGGCTAAGCTCCAGGACCAGATCTCAGTGGCAAGGCGCAAAACATGTGATATGGTCATGAAGGCAAGCCTGCTTTTGAGCAAATACAGAACACACCACAAGCAAAGGACTATAAACCGGGCCTTGCCATCTGTAGATTTGCTGTGTTGTTAATGTATAAATTAAGACTATCACACTTTATTGTGCGATACTTTTGGTTTTGCTTGGAGCACCAATCTCTGAGAAACACCTAATTGTGACTCAGATGCTTGCACCAGTATCAACCTGGGCAAATGTTTCATTTTGCCTGATAAAAATTTAAGGCTGTATGTGTCTATATGTACGCTCTCTTGTGCATACTGAAGGCACCTTGCCCAGCCCATTAACACACGTCTTATCCGCCAGGGGGCAGCACAAGGCAACACTACCTTAATAGCAGGTTCTGGCAAAGGCTATTTATTAGGTATGGGGAAGAGGGTCTTTCCACCTTCATTTTAGCCTGAAACTGTCACGGCATCAAAAATTGTTTTGCAGTCTTAATCATATATATATATTTGTACCAATCAGTTGTTTAAATGCACGGAAACAATGTATGGGGTGTGGGATTGTTATGACTATTATGATTTTTGTATGCTTTCGATATCTTTCCTGTCTGTCTGCTGGACTGCGCTGATGTTGACTTGAGTTATTCCCGTCTGGAAACAATATCAGGAAGCCGTAGCTGGCGTCAAAATTACCACACATATACGTGAACTTAATTAAAACCTGACTTCAAATGCAATGGCCTTCTTCTGTTTTGATGTTACAAGCAAATATATACAGTGGTACCTCGGGATACAGACGCTTCAGGTTACATACGCTTCAGGTTACAGACTCCGCTAACCCAGAAATAGTACCTCGGGTTAAGAACTTTGCTTCAGGATGAGAACAGAAATCGTGCGGCGGTAGCATGGCAGCAACAGGAGGCCCCATCAGCTAAAGTGGTCTTCAGGTTAAGAACAGTTTCAGGTTAAGAACGGACCTCTGGAACGAATTAAGTACATAACCAGAGGTACCACTGTAAATGGATCCTATAATGCCATTATGCGATTTTCTGGTTAAATCAATTAAAAATACACACAAGGCGAGAACGCTACAGGGATCCAAACTGTATGCTGTAGCCTTTCCCAACCTGGAGCCCTCAAGGTATTTTGGACTACACACATCTGTCCAGTCATGCTGTCTGGGGCTGTTGGGAGTTTTAGTCCAAAATGACCATGCTGACTTGCTGGGAATTGCAGTTCGAAACAAATGTGCTGGCCTCATCTGCTGCTTGTGGCCACGGTCTCACTGTGCCCTGCCCATGTCACTTGAGGGGCAGACATACCAGCAAAAGTGCTCACTGGGGAAGGAAATTGGATACTGGGGGGGAGAGGACCCCAGACTAGAGCAAATGAATGAGGGGGAAAGGGAAAGTTCTTGGAGCCCATTCAAGGACTGTTGTTACATTGCCAGTGATTGCAATTCCCATATTAAATTGGATACAAATACAAGAAACCAGCAACCTTGTATCCAGCGTTGCTCAGTAATACTAAGAAACAAAAAAATAAAAATAAATCAGGGCAGTTTTGAAATCATTGGTTAAAATCGGCAATTTTGAAAGGTTTTGTCATCCATTTGTATCCAAACATAGATGAAAACCTCCTACTTGATCTCCAGATATGATGTGAGATATCTTAAGAGATGTATACTGAACAGATAAATGGATTTCCAAAATATTAAAAACATGAGATCACAAAAACATGAAAACAGAAGAACCATGGCTCTAATATCCCAGACTGATCAGGTAATGTCTCCTTATTGCTTTTTCGTGGCATAAAAAAACACATTCGCTGAGGCACCATTTCTAAAGGCTGAAAGCTTCCCGTGCGCATTATCTCAAGAGTTCTTTATATCTAATTAGTAAAGTAGGTCATTTTTTCTGTCATCCCATTATTACAGATGCAGACTAAGAGAGACAAAAATAAATACACGGATGACAGAAAGGTGGGACAATAATCAGGCCTTGAATGAAGAGAAACATGTGCAATTATTTCTCAGTGTCGCCCTAAGTTTTCAGTGCACACAGTTGTTGCTGTGAAAAAGCTGGTGGGGCTTGATACTGCAAGTTACACACGGAGTTATTAAATAATGCTTCTGAAAATAGATATGCAGGTCTGTGCTTACCACCCCAACTTTGACACTCTAGCCCTTTATTCCTCAATAACATACCACTGTTACATGTTAATACAACTAATCACTTCACGAAAGGTTACGGACCGACCTGCGTTTCTTTTGAAATGTTCCCTTGATGCAATACAGTGGTGCCCCGCAAGACGAACGCCTCGCAAGATGGAAAACCCGCTAGACAAAAGGGTTTTACGTTTTGGAGGCGCTTCGCAAAACGAATTTCCCTATGGGCTTCCTTCGCAAGACGAAAGCCCATAGGGAAATCTCCGGGACAGCGGGGAAGCACAGCGCGTCTTCCCCGCTGTCCTCGGACCTCCTCCGAAGGCTGGCGGTGGGGCGGAGAGACCTCCTCCCGCCGCCAGGCTTCGGAAGGCTCCTGCGAAGGCTGGCGGTGGGGCGGAGAGACCTTCTCTCCGCGCCAGCCTTCGGGTGGCTGTGCTGAAGACTTGCGGTGGGAGGAGGGTTTTCCTTCCCACCGCCAACATTCAGAATGCTGTTCTGAATGTTGGCGGTGGGGAGGAAAAACCCTCCTCCCACCGCAAGCCCCGGGAACAGAGGAGAAGCGCTGCACGCCTTCCCCTCTGTTCCCGTACCTGTCCTGAAGGCTTGCGGTGGGGAGAAAAGCCCTTCTCCGCACCGCCAGCCTGGCAAGCAGTCTCCATAGGAACACATTAATTGATTTTCAATGCATTCCTATGGGAAACCGTGCTTCGCAAGACGAAAAACTCGCAAGAAGAAAAAACTTGCGGAACGAATTAATTTCGTCTTGCGAGGCACCACTGTACTTGGAAGAAGATGCAATTGTAACCCTAGTGTGGAATTGGATCGGGGTATTTTGCCAGCGCAATTGGAGAGCGGTCCTTTGCCACCAGCAATTGGAAATCCCTAAAATAGGGCTGTTCCTGGCATGCCCTTTTGGGTGTTTGCGTAAATGCCCCAGATTTAAATTGGGAAAAGGAGATTAAAAAACCATTCCTGGCAACCATCCTTTGGGTGTCTTAAGGCAAGAGGGTGGGCCCAGGGTGCAGTCTGGGTCTCTTCAAATCTGTCTTCTGCATGTGCCTTGACAAGTTTGGTACGTGTGAAACAAGAGTGTTCATCTCCTTAGCATTGTGTAAGATCAGGAGTGGCAGGTGCCTATGTATGTTTACTTGTGAGTAAGTTACACTAGGCTCAATGAGGTTAGTTAGTGTGTGTAGGACTGCAGACTTAAGAGGCTGAGCATAGCTGGGGTTCAGCAGACAGTGGCTGCCACTTTTTCATCATGTTAAAAAATGTTACCGCTTGCCCACCTTTGGCGAGTTTTTCTTCGGCGAAGGCAGAATTGTGCGTCTAAACTAACTCCAGACAGACTTGGCCCCAGGGTGTGTGTTTTTTTTGCAAGTGCTCAGGGGAACTGAGTCGCCTTAACATTTAAAAATTAAATAATAATTATTATTTTGTCTTTTTGTGGGGTGGGCGGGCTGGAATTGATATGCCTGTGCTAAAAATCCACCTATAGATGTAATCAAAGTCGTGGCCATTTCTAATCCAGATCATTGTTTGCTTGAGTTTATTAATTATATCTTACATTTATCCACTACCCAGGGGTTTAGCACTGTGACTGGGCCCACAGTAAACTAACAAACAAACTTTGTGGCGAGTTCCTGAACCTTTTTTCCATAAAAAGCACCGCTTGGCCCCTTCAAAAACATTCAGCTTGAAGTAGTGGTATGAGAATTTTTTTATGGTTAGCTTACATTCTCTTAATTACAATTGTCTTTGATCCGTGTATATCAAGCTCAACAGATACAATATAGATAAAATCAGTTAAAAACTTGAGATAAATACCTGAAATAAAAAATGCTTAACTGACCATGGGGGTGGGGATGAACTTAGTATGCGGCAGTTTTTTTAAAATTGCAGTGTAATTATGCCAGCATCACTCAGAAAATAGAAATTGCCACTGAAACCTCTGTATTTAATAAATACGCCCTGGATATTATGTGGCGTCCTGCTCATTTTACCTCACTGATGTGGCCAAAGGCCAGACATGCGCAAATTTTGTCAGGTTTTAAAGAGCTAAACTCTACAACAACTGCCCTGCCTCATCCAATGGTAGCCCTAATAGACATGACCATCCAGTTCAGTGCATTTACCCTGAAATATAACTTAGCTGGATAAAACCCAAAATTTTCTTTTTTAAAAAAAATATTTTTATTAAACAATTTAAACGTAACAATTTATCAATCCAAGTATTCAATTACATTATTTTTCCCCTCCCCAAGACTTCCCTCGGCTCCCTCTCTGGTTTCTTTGCACATATTGTTCTCTGCATATTATAAAATTGTACATATTCTTGCCTTGTCTATCATATATTCAACTAATAAATTCGTGGATGTTTATTCAAAACCTGCCAAGGAGTCCAAGTCATTTTTTTGTCTTTTAAAGTAGTTTGTAAAAAGTTCCCATTTTTCCTTGAAGTCACGATTGTCCTTGTCACACAGTTTATATGTCAGCTTGGCCAATTCTGCATAACTCATCAATTTGTCTTGCCACTGTTCTTTCGTTGGGATTTCCTCGTTCTTCCATCCTTGTGTTAACAAGACTCTTGCCGCTGTTGTAGCATATATAAAAAAAATTAAAAGTTTTTTCTTGGCAGGTCTTGTCCTACAATCCCTAACAAAAATGCTTCTGGTTTTTTTGCAAATGTCATGTTAAACATTTTTTTCAATTTGTTATATATTTCCCCCCCTTTTTTTTACTTCTCTACATTCCCACCACATATGATAAAAAGTACCTTCTTTTTCTTTACATTTCCAGCATATATTTGACCCGGTTTTGTACATTTTTGCCATTTGTACTGGTATGATATACCATCTGTACATCATTTTCATGTAATTTTCTTTCAAAAGAGAACAATCTGTAAATTTCAGATTTACTTTCCACAGTTTTTCCCAGTCCTCAGATTGTATATTATGTCCTATATCTTGTGCCCATTTAATCATGACTTTATTTGACCTCCTCATCTTTTGTTTCCCATTCTAGCAGAATACTATATGTTTTCTTCAGTAGCTTCCCTTCTTCTTCTAGAACTTCCTTTTGAAATCTGGAAGTTGTATAACTAAACCCTTTCTTATTATCTTCCTTATACATCTCATGTAGTTGTCTATAGTGTAGCCAACTCTGAAAATGGTCTTTGATTTCCTCATACTCTTTTAATTTCCATTTCCCTTCTGGATCCCTCAGTAGATCTCTATATGTAGGCCACTTTCCCGTTTTGCCAAGCGGTTTGAGTAACAAAGCTTCAATTGGTGATAGCCACCAAGGTGTTTTTTGTTCTATTAGATCTTTGTATCTCTTCTACACCCTCATTAGTGAAAACCCAAAGTTTTCAACTGGGGTCTGAAGCGTAGTAATCCTCAGTCAAACTTTGTCTGCAGCGGAGGCAGGGGCTCATCTGGAAGAAAGTTCCCTCAGGAAAGGAGGAAAAATAAATTCCCTGAATAAAGAGTATGTCAGGGAGAAAACTAGGACAAACTCCATCCCCCTCACAACTTAAAATACCTTGCTTCAGCGTCAGTTCCCTTTCTGGGTTTTGTGTATGTGTGTGTGTGTGTGTATGTGTGTACACACACACACACACACAGACACACACAGTGGTACCTCAGGTTACATACGCTTCAGGTTACATACGCTTCAGGCTACAGACTCCGCTAACCCAGAACTAGTGCTTCAGGTTAAGAACTTTGCTTCAGGATGAGAACAGAAATCGTGCTCTGGCGGCGTGGCGGCAGCAGGAGGCCCCATTAGCTAAAGTGGTGCTTCAGGTTAAGAACAGTTTCAGGTTAAGTAGGGACCTCTGGAACGAATTAAGTACTTAACCTGAGGTACCACTGTACTTTACAAGGTTGTATTTCACCAGATCTTAACCTATTACAGTGGTACCTCGGGTTACAGACGCTTCAGGTTACAGACTCTGCTAACCCATAAATAGTACCTTTGCTTCAAGATGAGAACAGAAATTGCACGGCGGCAGCGGGAGGCCCCATTAGCTAAAGTGGTGCTTCAGGTTAAGAACAGTTTCAGGTTATGTACGGACCACCGGAAAGAATTAAGTGCTTAACCTGAGGTACCACTGTATATGGAATAAGAGTTTCAATTTACCTCACAGAAAAATCTGTGAGAGAAACACACATTAATGTTCATTTGAAGTCAGAGTTTTGCGACCTGGTTACACGCCACAGGTTCTGTCACAATGAAGACAGGTCTATAAATGATTTAAACAAATAAATATTGAGGTGTGTGGTGAAACTGGTTGTTGAAGGCAGGTGAACAGCCTTGTGAAGCGTATGTTTCCAAGGCAGGAAGTATGCGACCCAAACGCATATCTACCACACAAAGTTTGAAAACTCAGTGACCACTTGTATCTTGATGATATAATTCTATTTTATAATGCTTTTTTGAAGCTGTATCAGATTGTTCACTGCCCTGTCACTTTGTAAAAAGGTGGAATATAAATCTATAATATAATAATATATAATGGGCTGTCCGGCAAGGACTGAGGTCGAGGTTGTTGAGGTTTTATTTTTGCTACACACACAGAGAGAGGCAGTGGTATCCGAATTATTAGGATTTATTTAAAATGTACCTGCACTTTTTGTTTTTTGCCGCTTTCCTTCAAAACACAGCACATTTAATTTGCCTCATAGCAGAAGTCAGCACCTCACACAGAAAAGCCCCAGCACAGATGGGAAACAAAATGGCGAGGTTCATTATTTTTACCATTGCAACTGCTTTATAATATCCTTAGAACTAAGGGAAAGAGGGCAAAGCTGGAGGACAAGTAAGACCCTCCAGATGTTGTTGGGCTCCAACTCCATACCCTCCAACTTTTTCCAACCTAAATCTAACCTAACCTGAATAAGCCAGGGAAATACCGAAAAGAGAGGCAAAGGAAAGTGATGCTAAAGTTGCAGGGAAATGCTGTAATAATGGATAACACAAATTATGAATAAACCATTTCATCAATTTTACTTAAATTGTACAATGCAAATCTTTATTATGGTCATAGACCATCAGAAAATAAATGTACCAGGGCCAGATGGTTTATCAGCTGTTTACTATCATTTTTTTAAAGATTAACTTTTAAAACCCTTACAATGAACAATATTTTACAGAATGGTAAGATACCAAATAACTGGAAAGAGGCCAGCACTATGCCTATTGCTAAAGAGGGACAAGATTTGACCTTACTAAAAATTATTGTCCGATTCCATTCTTGAATAATACTATGTTATTTACAATGAAAAATTTACAATCAAAGTGGATTCAAAGACAATTAAGATAACAATGTCAGAAAAGCTTTAGACATCTTGGAGTATTTTAACTGTAATAATGAGAAGCAAGGCTGCGTTGATTTCTTTGGATGCAGAAAAAGCTTTTGACAACATGAATTGGATATTTTTGTTTAGAGTTTTGCAAGAAATGAACTCTGAGATCATTGTATTAAATGGGTAAAATTCCTTTATACATCACAGACAGCTCATACAATTGTTAATGGAGAAGTGAGAAAACCCTGAGATACAGAAGGGGACAAGGCAAGGATGTCCATTGTCCCTCTTACTTTTCATTTTGGTTATGGAAGTTTTGCTTAGAGACATTAGACAAGATGAGAGAATTATTGGGACAAAGGTTTTGTAAGAAAATTATAAATTATGGACCTTTGCTGATTATCTGATTATGGTTCTGGAAAACCCATTACAGGGAGTGGAGACTCTTAGGAATAAACTAAATGAATTTGGCATGCTAGCAGCTTTTAAGATTAATCGTAAGAAAATGAACATGAAAACAGAAGATTAAAAGACCTTGATGGAGAAAACTGAATTTCAAATTGGAAAAATTAAAATATTTAGATATCACTATCCAAATGAATTGTATGTTGTTTCAAGACATGTTAAGACATGGACAGAAATCTAAAAAGATTTGTTAAGATGGGAGACATGGACAAAAAATTTAAAAGATTTGTTAAGATGGGAGAAATTAAAATTGCCACTGTTGAAGAGAATTTATGTGATAAAGATGAATATATTGCCCAGAATGATGTTTTGGTTCCAAACACTGCCTATTATAGCTAATGACTTACCATTTAAACAATGGCGAAAAGACTTATCCAAGTTTTTATGGCAAGGGAAAAAACCATGTGTTAAATTTAAATTATTACAAGAGGCAAAGGAAAGGTGAGGATTGGGCACACCCACTTTAAAATTGTATTTTGCAGCCTGTTGTTTAGTGTGGATGAAGGAGTGGATGACATTGAGAAATAAGAGACTCTTGGAAATAGAAGGACATGACCTAAGGTTGGGATGGCATGGACATTTGTAGTATGACAAAGTTAAAGTTAATGTGGACTTTAAAAATCACTTTATTAGACGTGCCATATTAAGAATCTGGAATAAATATAAACCTGGGTTGTGCCAAAACACACCTTTCTGGATTTCATCACAAGAAGCTTTCTACAGAGAATAGATGACAGGCAAAGAGAAATAGACAACATACCAAGAATTACTGTATTAGAATTGCATAAAACTAAAACAAGGAAACAACTAATAGTGAAAGGTTATAGTTTGCAGTGGTTTCCTTATATGCAATTAGCAGTAGGTTTAAACCGGATAGAAATACTTTCTTTTGGTATAGAGCAAGGAAAGGCGGACTTTGAAATTCAACTGTGCACAGATTATGAACATGTTATTGCAGAAATGTACAAACTTTTGTTGAAATTTGAAACAGAGGAACAAGTTTAAGAATGAATAAATGGGGGAAATGTTTTGATTATAATATATAGATGGAACAGAGGGAGTATATGTGGACCAAAGGGTTAACATTTACACTTATGATATTAAAGATAACTTTTATAAAATGATGTATCATTGGTACTTAACTCCTGAGAAACTATTTGGAATGTATAAAGGTGTTTCAAATGTTTGCTGGAAGTGTCAAGAACATGAAGGGACATTTTATCATGCTTGGTGTACAAGGCGAAAAAATACAATGGTACCTCGGTTGCCGAAAATAATCCATTCTGGAAGACCGTTCGATTTCTGAAACGTTTGACAACTGAGGCACAATGGGCGGTTGGCAAATTCCATTGAGAAAAATGGAGAAACGCGCCTTGGAAGCTGTTCAACTTCCAAGGCGCACTCAAAAATGGAAGCATTCACTTCCGGGTTTTCGGCATTCAGGTTCTGAATCGGAGATGCTCGAAAACTGAGATTCCACTGTCTGAATCGGAGACGCTCGAAAACTGGATTCCACTGTACATTGATGCAGCAGATTTTAAATATTCAATTGAAGCCATAACTTTTCTTTTAGGGTTAATGGGTACATAATTGGATTATGGAAGATTATTTCAATATATGATCCCAGTGGCAAGCTGTTATATGCAAATTAACGTGTTTAATTGGAGAAAAATCATTATTGACAGTTAAGTATTGGAAACTTATTACGGACTTTTTGCGTGAAAGAGAAAATGTAATCTGGATTTGAAGATTGAAAAAGTAATGGCTAAGGAAAATTTGAATAGTTGGATGTCAGTCATGGGTGTGGGCTGGAAGAGGCAGCTCCCCCCTCAATCAAATAAATACTTAAAAATACTTAACTGACCAATCGTGTTGCAGATAGCTTGGTTCTGTCCCCACCCCCATAAATTTTGGCTACCTCCATGATGCTAATTTGAGTGAATTATTGGGAAAAGTTACTATATTTAGCTGATAAGAGAGAGAATTGAAGTCTTTTCATTTCTTGTTCTTCTGGTTTTTTCCTTTATTTGCTCCTGTTTTAGATTTGATTTTAAAAATATTTATTTTATTCTGGTATATTATAAGAAAGATTGGGTATAAACGTTTGTAAATATTTCAATGCGTGCCAGTAAAACTATTTGGGGGGGAGGGGAATTAATACAGAGCAATTAATAACACTTTGTAACCAATGCTACTCCAAATTCAATTGTAGATTCACAGAAATTAATGTGCCTGACTATAGGTTGCATCCTATGTTGGTTCTGCTTGCAGTAGACCCATTGGTCTTAATGGCCTTGCCCAGAGAACTCAGCTGGAAACCACCCATGGAGTGGGGAAGGGATCGGCTGAAGAGATCTCGCGCGTTTTCACGAAAGGCGCGGAGGAGCGCGGCAGCGCCCCCATTTCCCACTCGGTGGCCTCTCGCCGGTACTGCAGCCGCATACGCGCAGAAAGCCTTTGGCGGGCTTCTCTCGGCCTCTCTCTGCCCACAAAATGGCCGCCCAGGGAGGCTACAAAATGGCGCCCGCAGAAGGACGAAGAAGGAGGAGAAGGTGGAGGCGGGGGGGGCGGTGTGAGAAAGGAAGGCAGGAAAAGCTGCACTGCGGGTTTGTTAAAACAAACAAAACCAAAAAAGCCCAAAACATGGGAAGGGAAAACGCTTCTTCCGTTTCGTTATTTCGAATAAAAGGGCCGCTGCCTCCGTCTGAAATTGCAGCAATGCTACCCAAATTTTAATTCGCACAGCTACTCCCCCCCCCCCCCAATGTACACTTATATACGTGTTTTAATGGAGGCCCCATATTACCCACTGCGATCCAGCATGGGTTGTAAGGGAAGCGTTGTACTTTGTGCTGTTCATTATTGAGAATAGCCACCATTCAATTTCACCACCTCGTTTTCAACCCCGCTTTCCGGCTGCGTTTCTGCCACACCACGTCCGAATACACCCCTTTGTAATTTCTTGATTCGGTTTAAAAGCACACACCCTCGCTGTAACATTAACATCGAAATCTTTCCGGCTGGAATTTGTTCCTTACAAAAATAAAAAATAAAAAAATGGCTCCCTTTTTCTGCTCATTCTAACCTCCCCCATTTCATTATTAGTTTACATCTCTGAACACAACCAGAGTCTTTGCACAAACAATGCCTTTGTTTTTAGCTTGCTAAAACGAGATCTTCCCTGGATTTATTAAGTCACCGCGAAAGTGATCAGATTCAGCCCCATTTTTTTACTCAAAACAAACATGCTGTTTCCTACCCACCGCAACCCCTTTCCCTGACACCATTTTGCTATTAAAAAAAGCACTTGGATAAACTTGAAATCTTAATTTTTTTTTTAATTATTATTCAATGCAGACCCACTACAGTACTTCCCTACGAATAAAAACCGTTTAAAAGTGGACACACACGCACGAACACACACCCTTGAAACGAACGAACAAAAAAAACCCCTCTTCCTTAAAATACTGTCTATTTCAGCTCACATACGTTACACTTGCTGGATTATTACCTTTGTTATCGCTCCGTTCGCATTTAAACTACAATGTATCCTAAAAGAAAGGCAAAGCCGGGGAGGCAAAACCCCCATCCAAAAAATAAAAATACCGAAAAGACAGACACAACCCTTTTAATAATAAAAAAATCATCATCGTCATAATCCAGGAATGATTTGGCTTTTATTTTTCAGGTTTAATCCACTGAGATGCAGGCTTGTCCTAAGGAAAGAGGCAGGTTTTATTTAAAAAAAAAATTAAAAAGAGAGAAAAGAAGCAATCACTCCCTGGCGTTGCAAAGGAATGAGATATATATTCCATAGCAGACAAGCCCTCAAAAGGATTGAAACGTGCAGCCTTTTTGGTTTTGTTTGTTTGTTTTAATGGCAGGCTATTGTTTTCCAAGAGGCTCCTCTGAAATCCACCCTTGCTAGTGTGCCAGGCATTCCTCCAAACTGGCGTGGTGTGCTTTGATTTTGCTTTTGTTTTGAAAGAATCATGAAATGTGGAGGAGGAGGAGGAAGACGAGGCATCGTGGTGGTTGTGGGCACTGCTGAGCCCAGAGAGAGAGCGCCAGTATCTTATGCATTTGCCTGGTACTCTTGGCTTGCCTCCTCTAGGAGCATCAACCAGGGGGCTCCTGCCTTCCTCCTCTCCCTAGATTGGCTGCCTGGTTCCAGAAGTTTCTAAAGTGGGAAGTGCTGCTCAGGAAAGCACGGGGGGGGGAGGCAGCCGTCCTACCCCCACCGCCAGCAACACCCTTTTCTCTCTTTTGCATGCAAGGCTGCCCTGCCCTTTGTGGCCTTTCATGGGGGAGGGAACAGGGGAAACAGAACAGTGGGGAGGGAATGTATGGGGGCTCACCCACTGCAGAGGCGGCCCTTTTGCCGCATTGTGGTGTAGGCGTGGTTGGCTGCAGTGCAGGGGAGAGGAAGGACGGGGAGAAGGAAACAGAAAAAGAAAGCGTAGTTGTTAGGCTGCTAAAAAAAACCAAACCACAGGCTCAGTAGCATTTCAGCAGCCCAAGAGTAATGAGACATGGGAGAGGAGCGGGGCGGCGGAGAAAACCCTCCTTTTTTCTTCCAGCCCAACCTTGTAGCAAGCTGCTGTTTCCAAGTACTGTATATATTCTTGAGGACCTCCCCCTCTTCCTTTACACCTTTGCCAAGCTGCACAAAACTCAGGACTTTTAATTTTTAATTATAGGACGGACTGTTGGTGATATAAGGCTTTTCTTTTATTAATGTTGCACTTATGGGAATTGGGGATTACTTTGCAACAGACTTGTCAAAACAACAACAACAACAATGGGGTGAGGAGACACAAGCAAAGTGTGTTTGGGAAATTGGACCCACATGATCCCACATGTTAGATTTCTCTTTCAGTGCATTTCCCGTTGCTTCCTTCCTAATCCTAAGCATAATGTTCTCTGAAGTAAGTCATATTGGTGTTGATGGAGTTAACTGTCAAGTAAGCATACTTAGGATTGCAGCTGTGCTTTAAATTCCAGTTTACATTTTCAGTTATAATTGATATGTGAAACACGTCTTCAGATAAGCAACAATGGTCATTTATCTGGAAGGGGTACGCAATTCTCTGGCACTGCAGCTGGGGCTGAGACTTCCCTACCTGTTTCCTGGCCATATGGTCAGATTGTTCGCTTGATGTGCTGACATACTAGGGCAGTGGTTGCAAACCTGGAAGACTCGGGTTCAAATAACCACTTGATGGGTGATCTGGTTTGCTGGTCCCACTCTCATCCTAAGCCACCGTGCAGAATTGTCTTGAGGATAAAAGCGACACATTGATATGGATATCATGAGTGCCTTTGTGGAGGGGGGAAAAACTAAATAATGTGTGTTGTTTATTTACACGTTGGCATAAATAACAGCATTCATCTTCATGACTGCAGATTATAATAAAGCCTTAAGAGCAGGCCATGCTGTGTTTTGAATGGGCAGCCCTCTATTTACTTGGAGCACAGGAATAAGAATCACCAGTTGGCTCAGCACCCCTCCAATGCTTCCAGAGAGCAGAGATCAAGCCTTTTCCTCCTGAATTTAACCCCTAAGCAAGATTGGCAAATGCATCCCAGCCCCTTTTCTTGGTGGGTGGTAGGTGAGACTTTGAAAACACATCCTTGGCAGCTTGGGAGAAAAGAGACTTCAGCTCTGGATGGGCTGGCATTCACTAGACAGTGAGATCATTGCCTTAATTCCAAAACAAGCCCCAGACCTATGAGCCAGATTTATTGCAATATATGTTGTGCTTTGTTTATTTAAAGTGTGCATTCTTCTCCCTTTGGATTTCAAACCACCAAAAGGGCTTTTTAACACAAAGGGGACACCTAATTTACACTGCCCAACCTCATCCGTTTTGGATTCATTTAAGATTTTGCCTTCAGCAGCATGGACTTCAAACTAATTTTTTAAAAACGTTTGTGTATGGGGGAAAGAAATGAGGGGCTATGGCTTATTTACAACTGATACAGCTTTAACATAAGCCTTTGGTGAGGTTATGGGATTATTCTGTTCCCTGAGCAGTGGGAAATTCAGTACAAAGTTGTCAAGAGTGTTGCCTTTCCGGCTTCTGCATCCAGTGGACTAGACTGTTGCTTATGAAAGTTCATGTCCACAAAATTCAATTAAGTTTTTTCTGCTGTCACAGTGATTTTCTGCCTGCTTCTCCATATAGAAAAGGAGCAAGTGAGGGAAGGAAAATGAAGTTAAAATGTCCTTCTCTTGGGCAGCCTCATCAAAGTGGCTATATCTGGGAATGGCTCCTTGTTAACCCTTTCTTTGTCTTCTGTAGTGCTACAGTAGAGTGTAGAAGTTGAGTTTTAATCCTATTTTTATTTTCATTTATCAGTCATATTATACAAAATAAAATAAAAATATCAAAGCAGCTTGCCAGGATAAAATACAGCAAATACAATCAGTGCAAAACTGGAAAAGGAGGTAAAGAGGAACAATACAAAATACATAAAATGCTCACGCAGTAAAATATAATAATAACAACAACAACAACAACAACAATAATAATAATAACACCCCACCCATCTGGCCAGGTTTCCCAACCACTCTGGGTGGCTCCCAACATAATATTATTATTATTAATAAAGTGATAAAACATCAAACATTAAAAGCTTCCCTAAACAGGGCTGCCTTCAGATGTCAAATAAGGTCAAGGCCTACCCAACCCACTAAAAGAGCACCACTGTGACAGGCAACTGAGTTACAAAATGCCTGGGTAAACTAAGAAATGCCTAGGGACCGACAAGGATGGTGCCAGGTATCCAGACCTGAGTGACACACCAGCTCTGAGGGGCAAGCAGAGGGCAGGACCACCTGGGTGGGAAGAAACAGGGAGCAGAGCACAAGGAGTCTTGATTTTAAAAAAATGCTTTGTGTGTCCGTATCTAATCTGGCCCCTTTATAAAATTTATTTATTTTTGCAAATCTACCAAAGAATAAAATAAAATTAGGATTAAGGGGTTTTCTTAGGATGGTGGAGAGCATGTGTGCTGTGTCCGATAGGTGTAGTGGTGGTGACACTTGTCTTTTTGTTCCTAATAGAGAATACTCTGCAGGTGTGGAGGGCCACAAAAAATAGGTGGACAAGGAGGGTCAGTTGAGGGGGCGTGAGAAATGTCCCTATTTTCATCTGAGGAATGTTGGAGGGTTTGTGATCATTGTGCTCCAGAAAAGGACATTTGGTTCCAGGTGTTGTTGTTATTTAAACTTTCTGAACTGCAGAATTATCAGCGTAGGCTGATGCAGGGAGCTGAGAACAGTAACATATCCAGAGTTGTAGCAGGTAGATGCATGGGTGGAGCCAGGATTTTTGTTGGAGGGGCAGGCCTTTTGTTAGTGGGGCCAGAACCTCAGTTGGCTCTGTATTGATTTCTATTTATTTAGGGGGGCAGCTGCCCCTCCCTGCCTCCCCTTGGCTACGCCCATGGGTAGGTGACTGGATTCACAAGAGTTCTTATTTCTCCTGTTGTGCTTAACTACTCTTTGTCTCTCTTAATTACTGAGTTAAGGGCTGGAAGACAATCCACAATTGTTTTATAACCGACTAGCGTCTGACAGTACCTAGCTCCCTAATTTAATGGGATCCAATCCACCTTTGGCCTGTTAGCCAGAATCCAGGATGCCATGTTTCCTTGTGAGTTGCCCTAATACCAGCAGTTACTACAACATTTGGCCAGAGGTCTCTGGATGGATGATGGGAAGGGTAAGGAAGGGAGAACCTGGGAGGGCTGGTTGGAGAGGTTTGGTAAGCCTCCCATGAAAAACCATGCTCAGAACGTTTCCTTGCCTTCTGGTACATTTAATATGCCCCTGTGATTAAGCAGCTGTGGAGCAGGTTTCGTGTCAGTGCCGTGGGGCATCCTCCTGCCACCTGGGGTGCCTCTGCTAATTATACCCCCAGGCAAGAGGAGGGGGAGGATGTGGCTGGGAATGCCATCTCTCTCTCCCCCTCCCTCCCCTCTGCCTTTGTTCAGCAGGGAACAACGGGTTGGGTTCCCATCTGGCTTGCAACTTAATGGTGATGCTGCAATCCAAGCCCATTAATGACCACCACTGAGGTATCAGCCCCGATAATTAACTTTTCTCACTCCCAGCAATAGCAGCTGAAAAGAAACACTAACATGTGGAGGAAGGTTGCCTTTGTGGAAAACTTCAAAACCTGCTACACCCTAAGTAGCTGTTGGGGCTTAATTTCCAAACCAATAAGTGTTGGGGTTTATATCTGCAGTCAAGCTGCACCTCTGACCTCAAAGCCTATCCCTCTAATCCCCCAAATGGGTGGAATCAAGGTTACTTATGAGTAAGGGAAACACACTTGGTACATATTCAGAGGCACTTCATTACCACTTGTAAGAATATAGCAACTTTCTGTGCATCTATTAATTTGATACTAATTCGCTGCAAATAGTAGAGTTATTGTTTAATCTTTACTGATTTTTGGTCTCTCTTTTATAAAAATGTCAGCAGTTAATTTGTTCACTATATCGACCCAATTATGCATCCATCCATCCATCTATCTATCTATGAACGGAGAGCAAGGATATGTTTTCCAGAGGGGTGGTTGTGTTCCCATCTGTTCCAGCAAAAACAACAGAGACTCTTGTGGCCCCTTAAGGACTAGTAAATATATTATGCCATAAGCTTTCATGGTCTAGAGAGGAATCTCCCCTCTTTAAAAAAATAATGGATGGAGGGGAATAGATCTTCTGCACAAAGGAATTCCTATCCCAGTGGTTCACTCATAATGAGTTTAAAAAACAACAATTAAGAATCTCTGAATTAGGATAACTAAGCTGATCAGTAAATCTAACCTAATTCTCAAGGTATTGCCCATCCCAAATTGCTGGAATTGAACACCAGGAGAGATGGATCTCCTCTGTGTTTGTCTTGTTGGTTACATTTATTGTTTTTTGAATGTGGGAAAACTCTTTGTAGGTTGGGAAGTCTCTAGTGGGCAACAGACAGCTCACAGCAATCTCTGTTAAAATGTGGCATTTTACGCAGCAGCCATTGTTCTTGTGTTGTGCTTTCCCAGCCTTTATGGGAAACCTCCCATGTGAACTTTCTCCACCAAATAATCCCTGTGTGTCACAAAGGGTTATGGGGTTCATGTAGAGGAGCGCTGGCTGGGCCTCATTGCCACACATGAATTGCAGGCAGAGTTTTTAATTAATTGATGAACACAGCAGTCCTATGTATAATTACTCAGAGGCGGCATCCTTTCAGCAAGACCTAACTCTTAAGCAAGTGTGTTTAGGATTGCAGCCTTAAGGGATAAGCTTCTTCGGGAGTTTATCGAGAGTAGATGCTTAGGCTTATGCTGTTAATCTCCATAGGGTTACATATGAGAAAAACTGTCCTACAGAAAAAGAGCAAAGTTTATTTGTATGGCGGTGATGTGGGTATGGGTGGCAGGGCAAGTGTTTGTAAGTACTTGTATTATTATAATCTTTTTTTAAAAACCAATATAAATTATATTTATATTTAAAACAACTAAAACAAATATAAGCAGATATGGGAAAGTATACAAATATATAAAAAGAATTAGATCCAGTGTTAGTCCGGCTTGGATTAGGCCAATTGCTTATAGGCATCACCAGTTTAGATCCCACGAAATTTCAGGACCCATCCTATCACTTACATGGCACTATCTATATGCACAGTACTTTATGCAAATAACAGGCATGACAAGTCCCTGTTCCCACGGAGCATACAGTCCGAAACACAGATCAACAACAGATTTTCTTCTTACTATATGGTATAAAAAATAACTGGAAACCTATTGCAGCGCCATGGCTTTCATATATGTGTAACTCCCGAGAATCCAACAGCAGTCTTGGCATTGGCCGGCGAAGTCTTCACAGCTCAGCTTTTGCGACGGAAGTGGCACCAAAACGAAGGAAATGCCCAATTAGAGGTTGTCGGCGGTGGTGGGGCAGACCTCCTGCGCCATTTTCCTCTTAGGTTTCCGCTCCCAGGAGCTGGGATTTGAGTTTGGGGAACCAACAAATAACTCTGGTAGCGACTTGAATGGTGGAAATGGTTATTTCCACATGATGCGACGTTATACCAGTGCGAGGGAGCGAGGGGAAGCCCTGCCATGCCTGGGGTAGTCTTACTGATGGCGCGGGCGAGGAGCGAAGAGAGAAAGGCGACCTTCCTCCTCCCTTGAGGTCTTTCCACGCACTGAGGCTCTCGGAAGGGAAGACAACACCGGCGCCCCAGCCTGGAGGGCGCATGCGCAGCAGCCTGAGAGCCTGAGACCGCGAGCGAAGCGGGGAGGCGAGCGTTGTGCGCCTGCGCGCTTCCCGCGGAGAAGGCGTATTGGGGACAGCGGGATTCTCTCACCCCTCCCCCACCCCACCTCCCTCCTCCTTTCCCGGCCTCCGAGAGCTCGCAGCGCCCGCCCCCCCTCCTCTTCGCACAATACCCGAGAGCGCATGCGCGCGCTTCCTCCTCTTTTCTCCCTCTCTCTCTCTCTCTCTCTCTCTCACACAAGCCCCATTTTTCTCTTCCTTACACACGCACACGCACGCGCTGGTTCGCCCAGCCGCCCAATGAGGAGCGAGCCTTGAAGCGCCAGGACCCGGGTTGGTGGCGGCCGGCGGCCGAGGGCGCATGCGCGCGCGCGGAGGTTGGGGGGTGAGACAGCGAGCAAGCGAGGGAACGGAGCGAGCGGGGGACGCCGCGGGGGCTGCTGCTGCTGCTGCTACTGCTACTGAGGAGAAATTGGGAAGAAGCGCCGCGGAGGGAGGAGGAGGAGCGGCGGCGGCAGCGGTCCCACCACCAGCGACAGCCGCGAGGAGAAGCAGCAGCAGCAGGAGGCGGCGGCGGCGGGTGTCGGGAGGGCCCGGTGGGATGGTGCCCCCCACCGGCGCCGCGGAGGGAGGAGGCGGCGGCGGCGGCGGCGAAAGAGGAGCGGCGGCGGCGGCGGCAGGCACAGGCCGAGTGCGGCGGCGGCGAAGAGCGGCGGCGGCGGCGGGAAGAAGAGGAGGCTGCAGCTGCTTCTGCTTCTTCCCCCGCTCGCGGTGCTGAGGCGAGCCGAGCGGAGGGCGGCGGCGGCGGCGAGAGCAACGCCCGCCGCGGAGGCGCCCCCATCGCCTGGCAGCAGCATGGTCCGGGAGACCAGGCACCTCTGGGTGGGCAACTTGCCGGAGAACGTCCGCGAGGAGAAGATCATCGAGCACTTCAAGCGGTGAGTGGAGGGAGGGAGGGGCTGGTGGTGGAGTCAGAAGGACATCCCCGAAAGGGCAGGGGGAAGAAGTGGGGGGAGAGCCAGGGGGTAAATAGAAGGCGGGTGGGGGAGGCAAAAGGAGGGGGAAAGGGGTTCCTCGCTTCAGTCCAACGTAAGAGGAAAAGGTGCGTGTAGGGATCTTCCCGCTCCCCCACATAATTTCAACCAACAGGGGAGAGGAAGCGTGTATTTTATTTATTTGTTACATTTATATACTGCCCTTCATCCGAAGGCCACAGGGCGGTTTACATTACATTTAGTTACATCCTGCCTAGCTGAAGATAAGCTCTCCCGATGGGTTTACCTAGGCAGGTAGAGAGAGAGAGAGAGAAGTGGGTCGGTTTATAATATAATATTATATATATATTAGACGAACACCCTCCCTCCTCGAATTCTTTGTATAAGTAGGGGAAGAGAGACGCACTGGTGGGAAAGGAAAAACCCTGAACGTTTGAAAGGCAAGAGGCTGAGTGAGGGGAAGAGTCTAGACTATGAGCTCAGCCCCTAGATAAAAGTGGAAGAAGGGAATTCCAGACTTAAGGAAGTTGGGGAGGGAATAGGAAACTGAGGCAAGACCTAAGTTATAACAAGGGCAGTTGCTTCTGAGAGCGCATTGGGAGGTGAAGGCAGGGAACAGTGACTCCTCCAGATAATGAAGGGTTGTTGGTTTCAGGAGAGCATAAGCAAACAAGTGGGGGTGGGGTGGGAGGAAGAGTAGGGCAGCTGAATCTTCCATTTCACATCATTGAGGGAGAGAGGTTAGCAAAATGAGGGACGGAGTACCATCCCCAGGGACATGGCAACTATGAGGAATCTTCAAGATGTCAAGAGAAGAACGAGGAAGGTGACTACTCTCACCCCACAACACATAAAGTGCCACTTCCAGGATTGAGGGGAGAACCTTTTCCTCTTGGAGTTGTGTGAAAGCAGAAGAGAAGGTGGGAGGGAGAGAGATCAAATACCCCTAGTTTGGGAGGGGGTGCCTGTGGAGGCAGGGATATAAATCAGGATGTGTTAGGAAGGGAAGGGAGTTTCATGGTTGTCCATGTGAAAGGGAAAACCTAAGATTGGACCTGGAATTGAGTGCCTGATGAGAGAGCCCTTTCACAGGCCAAGCCACAGAAGGCAGATGTGCCTGGGAAAACCTGTCTTGAGTATTATAGCAGCTGCTGCTTTTGTTTGCCCCTACGGATCCGGTAGAATTGGAATACCTTAGATCCAAGAGAGAAGGAAGTTCAGCGGGGCTGGGATTAAGGATCCCCTCCTGCACTTGGAATCTTTGACAACCTAAAGGAAGGAACTTCAGAAAAGAAACTCCAGAGTCTGAGGAAGAAGGATACTGCCAAGTGCCATCAGCATTGTGGATTGGATTTTTCTAAGGGCACTCTGGAATGGAAACAACTTTTACCTGAAGAGGCCTGCTAATTCCTCTTTTCCATATTTTTGTGCCAGCACTATCCACTGATGGAACTGAGGGTTTTTGTTTCTTGGCTTTTTTTTTTGGCTTTTCAGGGTATCATAAACACAACATGGATAAACTATTGCTGTTTTCAGGGGTGCACAAGTGTCAGTCTGAACTGTTTGTTTATTGATTGATTTTGCTTGCTTGCCTCTTGAAACAATTTATGAATGAAATGTTTGGGACCTGGCAATTCAAGCACAACTTTGAGGGAGTGGAAGCTGAAATCCTGCTTGAACCCAACTTCCTTTGGTTTCCTTTACGATGGAACAGTTTTCTGCCATGGCTAATTCGGAAGACCAGATTGGTATTGTTACTTTCAATATTTTTCTTGCTGCCTTAGGCCCAGTCAAACAAGAAGAATATTTCCTTGCCTCTTATTCATCTAGCAACAGGTCATATTTGGCTTAATAATTATTAACATATTATAATAATTATTAACTTAATAGCACCAGTGTGTGTGTGTGTGTGTGTGAGAGAGAGAGAGAGAGAGAGAGAGAGATTTGTAAGCCTTCTTAGTAGTGGATGGATCCTAGGTGATTTATGATTGCAGGCGTAAGCACCACGTTCGCAACTCACTTCTGCTGTTACAGTGGAAGCCTGTTAATGGCATTGTGGAAGGAAACTGATAGGTAGAATTCTAGACAAGTGTTTTGGTCAGCTAAAATACTTTCCAGTTTGAGACTCTGAAAGGGCTTGTAAATTTCCTTGTAATTTTCTTACTAATGTTTAGAGTAGGAAAATTATGGAGTGAACCTAATGAGTCACCATGGGAAAAATAGACTTGGTCGCTACCTCATGGGGAACAAGCTTGGCTGGTGAAGCAGGGGGAGAAAGGAGAGTAGAACTCTGCCCTGCTTTATTAAAGGGAAGCTCTCTAGTTACTTGGCCTTCGCTTCTTCAGCAGTGTTTTACGTATATCCCGAATTTGT
This sequence comes from Podarcis siculus, assembly GCA_034642415.1. Classification (NCBI taxonomy): domain Eukaryota; kingdom Metazoa; phylum Chordata; class Lepidosauria; order Squamata; family Lacertidae; genus Podarcis; species Podarcis siculus. The sequence goes on along the minus strand of JAXCMG010000088.1, from coordinate 1,251,859 downwards.
CAGAGTTAACTCATATTGCAACTTTTAAAGCAGATCATTTATCTCCCTCCTCCCCAGTATTGCCGTTTTGGGTGTGGGGAGGAAGACCAGTGGTGTTACGTCCGATAAACTGGTATTTGTTCTTTCTTCAGTCATTAATTTTTAATTTGTTTTTGTGTTGGGGGTGAGGGAGGGGAAAGGTTTTCACAGTGCTCCTCTATGCAAAATGCAACATGCATGGGAACAATGGTTCCTTTTATTTCTGCTTGGTTTCCCTATGCGTTGCTTGTTTCTTAGTGTTGGTTTCTGTGGCTGAGAAAGGAAGAGACACATCCAGGCAAACTGTGTGCTGCAGGATTTGCTGTGCCCAGCAGCATGTAGCTTGACTTGTTCTTTAGCAGCGCTGCCTGTTTCTAGAGACATTTTCCTGCTTTCTCCCCTGTTCATCTTCCATAGGTTGGGAGGGAGGAAATGTTCAGGGAAAGGACTCCCTTTCTGAAGTGGTGACTGGTGCAGTGCTTTGGCTGGTGTGAATGCCTTTCTAAAATGGCGGCCCAGTTTATGTAGGGAAGAACAGAGCTGATCTCGGGCTACACACAGGGAGGTGGGGGAGTGCTAGGAGAGCAGCGTAAGGAGAGAATTTCTCCAGCTCCCTTGTTACAGTTGCCTGAGCTGCGGAGCTTCCTCCAAAACATGCAGAGGGAAAATATTTCGCAGAAAAGAGCAGTTGCTGCTGCAGCATTTGTGGTCACGAGGGACATCCCCTCCTTGCAAACGGTCTTCCCAGGTTTTGTAAAGGGCCAAATCTGTAAGAATAACCTTGTGCCAAGTGGCATGAAACACAGAATGGCAGACAAAGGATTAAGAAATTAATCTGAATGAATTAAAATCTAGGTATAATAGGGGCATAATCCAGCCAGTCAGATCCTGGTAGCTGTTACATAAAACTGATGCAGCTGCCTTATTTCCCATTAAGAAATGGTCAGTTGCCCTATTATTTATTATGCCTTACACTGGAAATACAGATAATCAGAGCTTAAAATGATATGTACAACTAGACCTGTCTGGTTTTTTTAAAATAATGCTTGTTGCAGGGTAGTGATAGACTAGATTTTGGAGTGGTGATTTAAAAAAAAGACATGATGGGTTTATGCACCAAGATTGCCAAAGGTTTTCTCCAGTGAGAATTAAATCTGACTTTTCAGTGTCGTCTTCACCCTGTTTTCACAGAGCATTTTTAATGCTGGACAAAGTTGCCATGGTGCTGTTGCTTAGTGATGGTTCAGAAAAATGGAAGGATCTGAATTATAAGTGGCTCTTTCATTTTTCTGAATGTGCCATCAGTTTAAATATAGGTCTTGAAATTTAGTGTGTGTATGTGCTTGGATTTCAGAATCAGATTTATTTGGCTGTTGCATTTGGAATTGGGGGTGGGTTGGAGCTGGTAAATACTAAGGTGCACATTCCAGAATTGATATGGCCAAATATGCAAAAGTGTTTTCCATCTGCTTCTAGCTACTTGGATTACTGAATCCTTTCACTATCAGATATCTGTTGAATTGAGTTTCGGTTGGCAGGAGGAGGCCATTGTGAGTACTGTACACTGACAATAGAGCAGCCCTTCCTTTGTATGTCCCTGGCTTGTGTGGGGGAAGGGCAGAGCCCAGTTGCACAATAACTGCCTGGCTGTCTTGTGCAGGTATTGTCAACCCTTTCAGGCCCAGGACCCACTTTTAACCCAGACATGCAACTGGGGACCCATTTATTATCCTTTTACCATAATTTGCATGATGGTAGTACTCATTTTATGACCCACCTTGGATCAGGCTGCGACCCACTAGTGAGTCCTGACCTGCCAGTTGAGGATCAGATCAGTGTGCTGGAGGATAGCTGTGTTTTGCATATATATTTGAAAGGCTGCTGATAGTGGTTGCCTATAGAATGAGTAAGGTTTAATTACCGGAGAGGACCTCTTTTAGTTCAGAGGGGAAAGAGCCTTTTTGGATTTAGCTGGGCTGTGCAAAGTTCCCACCCATCCCCCCAGTCTGAAAATAGGACAAAGAATATGCAGAGTCTGAGCAAGCAGTAATTATCATCCTTTAGCTGCAGAGGCAAAAAAACTACCTGATGTATTGCCGGACATAAATGGCAGGCATAGCCAAATACTAGCCTCTGTTAGCAGCAAAAGGTAAAAAAAGGTTAGCAGCACACCAGTGTGAAATGTAGTCATTCTAGTTGGTACTGGTGATACATTCTCATTTCAGAAGAAAACACATTCAAGTTGTTCATTCCAGGGTTCTAAAAAAAAAAAAAAGTACTCTAAAAAAAGTACATTTAGGAATGACTCGTTTCCGAATGGGACTCCTAACTCTAAAACCTTATAAAGGGAATTGAGGAGAGAAGCTTGGAAGTCTCAAGTAAACTTCCTTTTCCATAATGCCTTTATTAGGACCAAGCAAAATGTCACAAAGTTGTAAGCTTCTGAGTTCTGTAAAATGAATTTGGATACATACCATTCTTATTAGTTTGTGTAAATTTGTGTTTCTGTATATTTGGGGGCTGTTACTATAATATCCGAATAATGTTTTGCCTGTAATTTTGACAGTTCTTGTGATCCCTTTTTTTTTGGAAAACTGCCCTGAGGTTTTGTTTGTGTCAAAGATACTATTTTATTCTTCTTATAAATACAGTGCCCTTTATGTACACAGTACTTTACTGAGTTTTAGAAGGAAAAAACAGGTCTATTGCCCCAAAGAATGTACAGTCTAAAACATGACTGCTGGTAAGGGGGCTATGTGATAGGTACTTTTTTAAAAGTCTCTTTAAGGTGGTGCATACAGATTATACGCCGTATTTAAAATGGCATCTGAAACTGCTAAGGTACCCCTTCCTTTCATGGTTTCTGTTCAGGGCCTGAGGAGTTGATTAGTTGCAACTGAAAGTGTTTCACTAGTGTAAATGCATTCACATCATTTCAGTCATTGAAGTACTGAAGCAATTTCCCACTGCTGAAACAGAAGCATGGCAGCCTGCAAAGAGAAGGAGGCTAAATATAGTAACATTTTTCCTCTGCACAAATGCCAAATGTCCACGTTTCTCCATGACTAACTTGAGGAGAAAAATAAGAACCTTTGCTCTCAACTACTTCTGTTTTAAGTACATAAGATAATGTGTGTGTTTAGTCCATTAATAAAATGGTGACTGTTAAAGATGGGCGTCACAAACATAATGAGTGCTTCTCAAGAGCTTGTGCTGCTTCATGGTCACAAGATGCATGAAAAGTGACATTTGAGGTTTCCCATTTCATTTTACCCTTTTTAGGCCCTGAGTCTTATTGTGGGAGAAAAACACCAGTTTGGTATCCTTTAAGACCTGTTTTTCCTTAAGGCCTTTTCCTGTACATTCTTTATTTTTGGTGACTTCAAGTCACATACTGCTCCCTCCTCCTTTCTACCAATGTGGTGCCCTCCAGTTGCTGTTGGACCACAGCTCCCATCATCCATGATGTGCTGGCAGAGGTGGGGGTGAGGGGGCTGATGGGAGTTGGAGTCCACAACATTTGGAGGGCATCATGTTGTCTACCTTTGCACTAATGCACATAAGCAGCGCAAGCTGCGTGCCTTCTGGCATTTTCATCCCCCACAGACAGGAGTATGTACAGCTGGATGCTAGCTGTCTAGTCTCTCTGTTCACTGTTCTGCCTCTGCATGACTAATGAAAGCCTAAACACGCTTCCAAGGCTATACGGACTGAGAAGGCTGGATCTGGATCTTGTACATGGCTCCCTAAGTAAACTACCACCTTCATTTAAATTTTGCAGCTGCGTGGTGTTGCGTACCCTGTTTTGCAAGTGACTTGACAGAAGGAGGATTTGGTGCAGAGAGGGAATGAGTCATTGGGAAGGATGTAGCAGAGAAAGTAGGCTTTCCTTCTGAAGACGGACAGAGATCCCCATGAGAATAACTGCAATTGATATTGGCAAAGTTTGGTTTGCTGCCTTAATGCTATTGTGTTTTGAATTCTACCCACACCCTCATTGCTATCTTTTGGCGGAAGAGGAGCAGAGTGCTCCAGGTTCTAGGTAGCTGTGGGATCATTGCTATGCTATGGTTGACAGAACTGTTCTGCTCTCTGCCACTTCATGATGTGTAGGATTCCTCAGATCTACATGCTTGTTAAACAGCTTGAGGCTGCTGGTGCGTTTCCCTGGAGAAATCCTTGGATGCTTCCTTCCTGCCAGCCCACTGGACATGAAATGAGTGTTTGAACAGGAGGGGCAGCCTCATATCGTCTGATTCAGCCGTGGATTTTTGGATAGCCTTGAGCGAGCCTCATGCCCGTAAAGTGGGGGCAGCCTTGAAATTTCCTTCGGGGAGCAGTTCTTTGCATTCTGTGACAGTGTTCTATAAATAACATTTCAAAACACATAAAAGCCACAAAGCAGCCAAACCTCTAGAAAGTTTGTGTCAGTGGGTGAAACTTCTCGGGCTGTATTTTTCTTAAACTTCCCACATAGCTGCTTTGTTTCTTGTTCTAGAAGAGCCTGCTTCTAAATAGTCATGATACCATAAAAGCGATACCATGTCTGACATTCCGCAATGTGATCTGCACCCTGTTTTGCAAGTGGCTTGGCTATTTGAGAAAGGTACGCACTGAAGCACATAACCTTCCCAAAGTCAGCCTTGAATTCTGATCCCAAAACTGATTACGCAGACGCAAGCCCCGCTGCATTAAATGGGACTTGATTCCTAGTAATTGTGCTAGGATTTCAGCCTTTTGTATTCTACAAATTTCTAATTAACCCAAGTGAGCTCCAGGAATCTTAGCTGACTTTTGTGAAACTGGACATGTCTGATAAGGAGGTAATTAAATGACCTGAGAGAGAAGGCAATCATTATAATCTCTAGCTGTAAACTATCTCCTTGTCTGCCAGATGTAAAACTTCTAGGAAGGCTGAAATTCTTTCAGGGGCAAGAAATATGATGCTGAGTTCATTATATCTCTGTTGCGGTTGGTTGTATGCAGTAAAGCTTTAGACAAAGGTCACTTGTGTTGCAAGATGGGCTCATGGGTTATTTGTTGCAAAGCCTTTGAACTATAGAAGTAAATGTTCTTATTCCGCAAACATTTTTGTGCTTTTGGCATGGGAGGGGAGTGGTGGTCATACTCTCACTCAGTGTGACTAAACTTGACGAACTAAGTTGACTGCTAATTACATTCATTAATGATCTGTTGGCTTCATTCTTACAAATGAATAGATAAAGAAAGGGTTGTGTATCTGTTTACTTGAGATACTGAAGGGCAGTGATGTAGGCTAGTCATTACCAATGGCACATGTGCATGTATGTCCCACTGTGGCCTCTAGTTAAGCTAGTGTTGCATCATGTTTTGGTGCATCAAACTGTATCCTGAAACTGGAAGCATGACTAGTACTTGTAGACGGTCTTACTTAGATCCCTGTTGGATAGTGTGTATGACAGATAATACGCCTGCCTAGCATGGAGAGTAACCCCTCAGGTTGCATACTTCATTGGTTAACCTTTTTTGGGGGGGAAATGGCAACAGTGGGCATGGCAAAGACAAAAGTAGGTAGAGATACTGAGCACAGACATGCAACATACACATTCACTCTCCCTGCTTAATATTTAGGCTTGGAAAAAGCATTTGAGCCTTTATGGGTGCCCAGTTATGTGATCTTCCTGGAGATTACAGCTGGGAGAGGCTTGGCCTTTCTTTAGCTGCATTCTCCATGAAGATTGCACATTTACCCATCCCTCCCCCCAGAAGAAACCCCCAACAACTACTCTTGGAAAAAAACATTCCGTTTGAGCCACTAGACAGATTTTTTTTCCAAGCTTAATTGTGGTGGGGGTGAAAAGGGGACACGGGGGCTGGAAAGGGAGGCCCCATGGGCTGCATCCATACCACTGACTTATACACACACCTTCCTAGAGCACTTCTTGAAAGGTTTCTTTAATTTATTTTTAAAACTAATATTCCACCCTTTTGTCATAAGACTCCATGGTGAGTTGTAATAATATTTGCATAGAATAAACATTAATAAAACCAACACTTGTACAATTGAGTTGTTCTTGAGATTAAGGCATCCCTCCTAGTGTATTAAAGGCTGGGTGCCCTATTTTACTAATGGTTGTTGGTTTATATTTTGCTATATGTTGCCTTGGCTCTTAAAAAGTGGTATGGAAAACTAACATGATCATATGTTCCTTATAATCTGATGCAAGGAATTTATTTCATTCTCTTCCCCCACCCCCCACCCTACTGTGTTGTTCTTCAGTGAGCTTGGGTCCCAGTTCCAGGAGCTGTAAGCCTCTTACAGAAACACTCGCCAAGGAAAACAAGGTTGAAGGTGCAGTCCAGTCCAAACAAACCAGGGTCAGACACCTGGAATCAGTTCAGGTGCAAAGCATGATGCAGAGGCTACGCCAGGCAGCAGTCCGAGGTCAATACCTCAGAGAGTCCAGGCAAAGTGCAGCACAACAAGGAGGGGAGATGAGGCTTGGAAACAAGGAACCAGTGATATGGGAAGTTACTTGCAACTCGGAGGCTCAAGAGGCAGACTTTGTGTACTCAGACCTCCTAGACCACACCCTAACCACAGTTACTGGTGGTGAAGGAGTTTCAGGGATTACTTGCTCATGAGGTTGCCCTTGACTCATGAGGCTCTGTGGACTTTGGGTCCACAGAGTATCTCTGTTGTCAGTCTGGCCCAGAACTGGACCTTTTGGTGTCAGCAGATGTAGGGAGCGGGGCTCCCGCCTTCCCCATTGAGCCTCAACACTGATTCTGGAGGACACTGCCTGATCCCCAAGGGCCTTGGCTTGTGGGAAATCTGGTTTTCCCTTCAAGGACAGCACTTAGTGTCTGGTATTGGGTCAGGACTAGTCTTGACATATTGCCACCAATCTCTTGGCTTATATGGGGAAGTCATTGCAATTTGACTCCTGCATAATTGCTCCCATGGTACTAGCTCCGAGTTAGAACTATGCAGAGGCAGTGTTAGAAACTGAGATATGAAATATTATGTTCATTTTTCACATGGTTTAGTCCTTCCCTCTAATATTCTTCAGAGGGGCTCTTCTCCAGTCTTCAAAGAGTAGCTGGAAGTGGGAAGGTAGGAAAAAGGTCCTCCTTTCCTTCCAATTCTGCAGTTTTAATCTGAAATCTTAGGCACACTACTGCACCCAGAGCTCAGAAACTGCTTGCCCTAATGAAATTCCCTGTCACAAAATGCGCCTAGAACAATGGGAGTTTTGAACACTGTGCAGAGGTCATGGGGGCCTTGCTTCTGTCAAACCACAGATGTAGGAAGTATGTTGCCTTAATGGTGGCAAGCTATGTTATATTTTGTAGAAAGGGAAACTTTTTTAAAAAAGCAAAAGTGCTGAGTATCAAAACATTTGAAAATTAAACCTAGTAAGTTGGTCATGTCCATTAATTTCCATGGGTCTGTTCTTAGTAGGACTAATGTTCAATACAACCATATAAGGTTGCAAGTTGATTCACTTGTGAAACATTTTCCAAAGCAACAGAAGCTGTTCTGACATATGTTGTGGTACCCTGAGACTTTCATTGTGGTCTGTGGACAGCAGCCTTGAGCAAGTGCAGCCCCACAAGTGGTAACGGTCTTTGGTTTCGCCATCAGTCTGAAGAAACACAATTTTTTAAGGAAAGCAAAAGAGAATCTCTAAAACCAGTAGGTGGGGTGATCTCCCTTTTGGCAAACTTTCCCCATGTTAGGGAATTCTCTTCACCTGGGAACAGGCCATCTCTGATGCAGCTGTGCCAAGATGGCCTTTAGGACACTTGAGTGACATCAACCTGACTGTGAGCTACATTCAGGTAGATATGGTTTGTGTGACAGCTGGGCTGTCTTTGGCTGATGCATTTGATGGTTCTTGCTCCTCCCTCTTGATTTTCAGAACACCTCTTTTCTGTTTGTGTAAGTCTCCTTAGCCTCATGTTACAATGGGAAAACACAGGACTCTGACCTATTGGAGGACATAACCTAGTCCTTATTCTTCAGGGGCCCAGCCTTTATTTCTAAAACTTACAACTTTTTTGAAGACTCAGGTAGAACTCTGTGTGCCCACATGTGCTTCTCCCTATACCAGTGCAAGTCTTATGCAGTCCCAACTGGTGCTATGACATATTCAGAAACAAACTCTCGTTCTCCGTGGCAGGAAGTCTCATGTCAAAATGATTGCTAGGCTCATGCCTTGCCTTTAGTCTTGTAGTGCTTGATCTGCACACCTATGACCTGGGAGAGCAGGGTTTGAATCCCCACCCAGCTGTAAAGCTCACTGAGTGACCGTGGGCCACTCACCATCTCTTAGCCTGACCTGCCTCAGACGCTTGCTGTGAGAATGAAGTAGAGAAGAGGAGAACCATGAGATCATTGGATGATAAAGGTGCTGTATAAACCAACCAACCAATATTTTCCCCACCCTGAATTGATGCATTGGCAAACTAATCAAAAACCTCAGTCTTGCATCCTTGCACCTTCACTGTCTCCCCTCCCCTTAAAAAAAGATGCCTGTGCTCTTTAGCTTCATGGGAGGTGTGGTGTGTGCGTGTTTTAATTCCAAACTGGTACACTGATGATCCTTGAGGGTGGGTGGGTTGTATATTGCATTTGAAAATAGCTGTCATCTGCCATTCTTTCGAGGATAGACTGGAATGATGCACAGTCTGAAATTCTGTCAGCAGCTTGAAAACTGGCACTGGCCACCCAGATCTGTGGATGCCAGGAAGAGCTGCTGTGTGCTCCTTATGTGTCTGTGGTGAAAGCCAAAATGCACTGGCAGCTTAGAGCTGCAACCAGTTCAATTTAATGCCACCGAAGACTTCTTTGGAACTGGGCTTTCTTGTTTTTTCAAAGGCATGCCACCTCCAGCTAGTTACCCCTTGATTTGAGGGAAAATGTGCAGTGTTTAATCCGGCTAGAGGGGGAGAGCTATATGGAATGCCTTTTTTTTTTTTTTTGCAACACCTCCCTTTTAGGTTAACCAAACATGCCCTGGATGTTGAGGGCATTGAACTTAAGCATAGCTTTTGAAAGAAGGATGCACACTGTCCCGGAGAACAGTTCTGAGGATGGCCAAATGCCATTTCCTTTACAGTAATGTTTTTTTGCTATATGTTCAGCATTTATCGCAGTGCGGTCAGTGTGATAAAACTAGCCACTTGCTACATGCCTGTGACAACAACTGCTTAGCAACTAACTGTAACATGAAACAAGTGTTTGACGTTTTGATGGAGCTTATAGTGAAGAAGTAGGTACTGTTACTCTTTGCCTGGAAGACCTTCAACATGCCTAACTCCTCTGGATTTATCATCTTAACTGTGTAAATTTTATGTGATATAGAATTTTCTCTTGTGAGCTAGGGCAGATCCACACCAAACATTTAAAACAGATCCAACATACATTTAAAGCACAAGACTTCCTCAAAAGAATTATGTAGTTTTCACCATACAGAGCTACAGTTCTTTGTACCCATAACAAACTACAGTTCCTGGTATTCCTTGGGGAAAGCCATGTGCTTTAAATGTATGGTATGGAGCTGCCCGTACTTGCCTGAGATTAACATAGATAATTACTAGGACTCCAGTAAATATGGAGGAAAGTGCTTGCAACTTCCTTACCTATTTTTATAGACATATACAAGCAGACTAATGGGAAAAGGTAACAGGGAACATAAGATTATTGCCCTGCTCTGTGCATGCCATTAAATCAGTGTATCTGTAGGTGTTCCAGGACTACAATACCTATAATTTGTTTGGGCATTGGTTTTTTTTAAAATGCATGTGTTGCTAACCAGCTTATGTGCCCATGGGATTAGGGGGGGGGTAGAGATTTTAATTGAATAGAATATATGCATTCACATTGTTAGTAGTGCTGTTGACCTCACTTGGTTGGGCTGTGTTTGCATGAACAAAGATGAGCAATATGAACACACCTATAGTGCTTAGCAAGAGCCTGTAGTACCTGTACATGTGTCTACGCACCCTCCTCCAATTCCGTGATAGATTTGAGCAAAGCTGGTGTTTGTCTAAAGAAGAGTGACTTGTAAAAATGCGAATGGCAGGTTCTGGAATCTCCCCCCCCCCCCCACAACCGCCACGTTTAGCACACTTTCTTTTTGGTTAAACACACATTGCAGCAGTTGTGAATATGGTTTTCTCCTAATCAGTGTTGTTAATTAAGCCAATTTCTGCCTTGAGCCCTTGGAATCTGTTGCCAGCAAATAAGCAGCAGCAGTTTAGTTCTGCTTTCAGTAGCTTGGGAGAACCTAGTTTTGCAAACCACAAGCTCTCTTTCACAGCTATGCTTTAAAAAGGACTAAATTGACCAATAATGACTGTACAAAATGCATGTGTGAAATCTAGATATTGTGTTAGTCTTTGGAATGAGTACTAAGTCAGATTCAGTGATAGAATATTGACTTTTAAACTTCCTGTCACCATATCCCTGTTACCATGAAATTCCTATTTTTGGAAAACAGCCCCACATTGGCTCTTGCTCTTTCTGTTTATATTTTGTTAAGCTGTCCTATTTTTTTTCTGGTGGCCTTTGCAGACTTCTGCCTCCTCAGATTTAATGTCCTCAGTGTTGTAATCTTTTGTAATCAGTTTTACTAATTATAGTTAACAAACAAAAATGCTAACATGCACATCATTAACTCAGGTTGCTATGGAGTGTGATGATGGATTATTGCAGACAGTTTCCTCAGGTCTCCCCATTTCCCCAGTTCAGCTGAGGCTTGTCTCATGGTGACACGTAGCCTAAGGATGACAATGAAGAAATCTACTTAATTAAGCCTGGAAAAATACCACCTGCCCCAGGATCCATTGTGGAGGAAGAAAGAGGAGAGGGGGCAGCACAGCTGCCCTGTTGGCTTCTTTGTGGTAGCCTGGTCTAAGGTGAATGTGCTGATCATGTTTAAGTCCAGAAAAACTGGCTTAGCGTGGCCTTGTGGTTGGGTAATTGACAAGGGGCCCTGAGTCCCAGTTTTGCTCTCCTGTCTTCTGGAGCCTTCAGGTGCCTTGAAGGAACAGATCAACTGAAAGGTCTTACACTTGTTCCAGAGAACTAAGAAAAGGGCTTCATGCCCCCAGAGGGTTTTACTTGCAGAAAGAGCTTCATAGAAGCCACTGAAAAGCAAACCATACAATGAGACCAGCTTGTCTGACATGCTGCGAGTTACTTATTGATTAACATGAATTATGCAAGGTGGGGAAGGTTGCTAAAAAAGAGCAACAAGAGGAGCTTTGTTTTCATGGGGATCTTTAGAGCCAGCATGCAGCAAATTCCCCCTCTCCCCCCTTGCTGTGTTTTTTATCTGTTTGCTTCTTGGAAAGGCTGAAGTAAGTAAAGAGAGATGGAGGAAGCGTTTTCACAAGGGCTCTTTTCAGCATGGTGAAGGTCATGATGGCTCCTGTCCTTTTTGTGTCTCTTTCCCAACGAAGGTTACCCTCACAAAAGCTTTTCTCTGCTGTTTCTCCTTCCTTGTTGTGGCTCTTGCAAATGCCACCGTGAAAAATGCTCTCCCTTTCCTCCATTGCCTGTCCTCCGGCAGCCCTTCAGAAAGCCTCTCTTCTCCTTGCCGTGCATTGTTCTGCTGCAGTAAATGATCCCGTGATGCAACATTGCAGATCTTTTCCCCTCCCCTCCCTTCTGGATCAGATAGCATGAAGCAATGCAGCTCCCCTCCCCGCGGGAACTGCCACCACAGGAGCAGTTTGGAGAGTAGCCAATGGGTGGGGCTGGGCTGGATCACTAGGCAGATTAATCTTCACGGTGGCTGACTAAAAGGTATGTGCAATTAAAAAGGCGCAGGCGATGCTAGGGCACAGAGCGTTGAAAGCCTTCCTGCTCGCACAGCTGCTTTGTCTTGAGGGTTGTGTGTATGTTGGTGAGGATGTGTAACTTTTACTCTCTCCTCCTTGAAAAGCAGCTGCCACACGCATCCCAGAGGCTTGTTGCATGAGAAGACATGCTGTGCCAAATAGTTACACAGCCCTGAGATTTAGGTGTGGGTGAACAAGTATTGTGCAATCTGTGTTAGGGCTGAAAAAATCAGGGCAATCTCTGTGGTAGTAATCTGGCAATAGTGTCTCCAGCTGTGCCTGGTTTTTAAAACTAGATGGAGAAATTGGACTGCATAGGTTTCCTTCCTCCCACACATATTGTAAATTTGGCCTGTGCCTCTGATTATAGGAAAGTTCCTTAAACCAGCGCAGACCATTTATCCATCTAGTATTAGGCTCTCTGACTGGCTGTGGCCCTTTGGGCTCTTGGATTCAGAGGCCTTTCCCGTCATCTGCTTCTGAAATCTCCAGGCATTGAGCCTGGGACCTTGCTACATGCAAAGTATGTGTTCTGCTACGGAGCTGTGCCCCCCCCCCCCTTGATTGGCTGTGCTGATTTCGAATGAGCTTCGTGTAGCTAGCAGAGATTTCAAGGCTGGGAGTCCTACATCGCCCCATCAGTTGTTTTTGAAAACACTTAGAGTCATCTGAACAGAACGTGCTCTACTACCCATTGCACTGTACGAGGTTTCTACACCCCATGAGTCTTAGACCAGCTAGCATTGGAGAACTTGAAGCAAGTAATAACCCTCAAATTCTGTGGCAGGCTTCTGCTTCTACTGAAGAGCATTAGTGGCCCCCTTGTTCCCTGTGGCAGAGATGTAGGGCCTTTCCTGGCAATACTCAGCAGGTTTCCCTTCCTGTGGAACTTATTTGGTGGTGCCAATTCTCACACATGGATGAATCTGTGGATTTCGCTAGTGTCTATGAGCCTGGAGAGAGAATAACACTGAGGGAATTGTGCTGCTCACACCTTGTTTTTGCCATGTGGCTAGTCCATGTAACTGTGTTTCTGGGATTTTGACTCTTGTTCTTTCACTGGTTGGGCCTAAAACTTCTAATTCAGACTCTTGAAAATGGAGTCAGGTGTGTCAAAATTGGAAGCTGAATGGTTCTTTTCCTCAGCTATAATTAAAGGGTAATTAAAGATACACGAAGGTTGTCTGACAACCTTGGTAGTTCTTGCACTTTCTCTAGTGAGATAGCACTGTTTTGTCATCTTTCTCCAGGTTAGTTTATTTTCTGTTTTAAAAAGGAGCCTTTATAGAACATCTGTGGAACTGTAATGCTTACAGAATAACTTATTTTGTTCAAAGGAGCTGGGAGTTCAGTTAAAGGGTCTTTACAGGTGGATTTATTAAAACTGGATTATTTCAGAACTTCCATCTTGTCTATCCAGTTTGGGAACATTAAAAATATTTCCAGGGGCTGTATCAAATTAGTCATACTCAAAGCAGACATGTCTGTTGATTTCAATAGGACTATCTTGTGTATTGGCTTCAAACCCACATTTGTAAATTAGTGGTCAAACAGATTCCCTGCTCACTGGGGTTGCAAAAAACACAGAAACTTCCTTGGTTGACTGGTGTGTGCAAACTGTGGTGCTGATATCCAGGGATATGAAATGTTTTATCTGGTTTTTCCTAGGAATTCCCAAATATTCTTCCAAACCTGGCTGAAGCTGCGATTTACAGCATTGTTTAGATAGTAAGCCCATGGGCAGGACTTGGTTGTTAGTTCTATTTTTTAAAATTATATAGCAGTGCCTTGCAAATAATAAATATTATTACTAAACTGTGAGCAAGTTGGAAATACACGCATTCAATAAATCCTTTGATCTGGTTACTTTTAAGGCTGATTGAACTGAAGCATATTGGAGCTGTGGCATACCTTTATGTAAAAGACTTTTCCCTTCAGTATAAAGCATAATTTTTTAAAAAAATATTTAGGGGTATTCAAAACTGAATATTGTATCACAGCTTTGTTTGTTTACTTACTTATAAAGTGTGATGGGAAGCATGGGAGCAGCTGAGTAAAAAAGCAGTTTGTTTGAAACTTTGTTTCTAACAGACTAAAGCCATGATGTGAAGCACAGTTACTGCAATAAAAGTTTAACAGGAATAAATTCAAAATAAATATGCAAGTCAAACTTTTATTGTGTGAGCCAATGGTTGCGACATCATCCCTAACATCGACAGACACTAAATACACAATAAAATCATAAGCAAATCTAACAGAAACCTTTGTTTGCAAGGACAGATAAAATAGAGGGGAGTCACATATGGATATATGGATTGCAAAATAAATATGCTTAGCATCACAGCCTCAGTGCTGGAAATTTCAGCCAACTAAAATGTGGTTTGACAACATGTTCTGTCTGTGTGAGCCTTTAATACATATTATTTTTCTTTCTTTCTCCCCTAGATATGGACGTGTTGAAAGTGTCAAAATTCTCCCCAAAAGGGGGTCAGAAGGTGGCGTGGCAGCCTTTGTGGATTTTGTGGACATCAAGAGTGCCCAGAAGGCACACAACTCTGTCAACAAAATGGGAGATAGAGACCTTCGGACGGATTATAATGAACCGGGAACCATTCCTAGCGCTGCTCGGGGATTGGATGATACAGTTTCCATAGCATCTCGTAGTAGAGAGGTTTCTGGGTTCAGAGGAGGTGGTGGTGGGCCCACGTATGGCCCACCACCATCGCTTCATGCACGGGAAGGACGCTATGAGCGGAGACTTGATGGGTAAGTTCCAAGGTTTCACTAGGCAGGTATTTTGTATTTGATGTGGTGAGAAACACAAACTCCTGTATAGGGCCCCCAGATGGATTTAAAATTTGGGGATTTATCTGCGTTTCCTATTTTGGGTTTGGAAACGGAAGTGATTCCCGCCCCAGTGGCTGGTATCTTGTGGATCTGTAGAGGATATTTCCTGCAGCTGGTTGGATACTTGGTCCTAAGACGGAAGACTTCCGATGGTCATCCTCGATTATGGAGCTATTCTTCTAGAACTTCTAGAACAATCTCATTCTTGGATAACGTTAAGGCTTTACTCGGATGTATCCTTATTATCAAATGGAGCTATTTCGTTACTGCAAGCCTCAAAACCCAGTATGGAGTATCTTCAGAATGTAGAACCTACAGAGTCTTGGAGAAGCTTCATGGCTAGTTTTTTCAGGGTTTTTCTGGTGTGCATAGTTTATGTATAGAATTGGATTGATTCCAAAAATTTCTAGTAGGCTTTTTAAAAGTTATGCATTCATTGTCTTGGATTCTACAAACAACCTCTAGCCATGGGAATACATTGTGGTATGGTGAAGACAGCAGAAGGCAGCTTTTGATGTTTCCACTTTTGGATCTACACCACTTCCGTATATCTTGGGATTACTGTTCCTCATGGTATTGGCAAAAGTGAAGGAGATGGACACTGCTAAATCTTGGAAATTACAGGCCATCTGTTAAGGTGCTGGAATAATGGCTACTACCTTGAATTTGTGGGATGGTACACAGCCAAGATCCCAGTGGCCCAGGGGAGTGGATTACTATCTAGACTTGTTAAGAGCGCACTTGTCACTGTACAGTTAAAAGGCACTTTAGCTTTAAAGACACTCTGTTGATAATCAGCTTGTGGATACATAAAGAGAAAATTGACTTTGTTGGATGGTTACAAAGATGGACAGAGGATGTCTGCTAGCCAGCAGTGAGACATTCATCTATTCATATCTTGGTGTATTTTCTACCAACTGTTTGATTCAGACTTAGAGCTGGAGTCACTCTCTTTTGTTGGATATACCTAGACGTGATTTGCTGCCTGAAGAATGAAGTCTGGGGGTTACAGAGTCCTCATGTCAATCTGGGACAACTGGCTTCCAGTGGATTTTTTTCGCTGTTTGTCACTAAGATTTTTTTCCTTGCTCGCTCATCTAAAATATCATTTTGACACCCTTGCCCATTAAGAAGGTGGATTACCCCTATAAGAGGGGCCAAAATTGGGGAAGTTATGTTCACAATTCTCTCCCTAGATTTAATTGGGAATATAGGTCGTGTTTCCACACTTGGAAAAGGTTGGTATGTCCTGCCCTGTGTATATTAGCTCCTCTCCTAACCCAAGTCAATCCCTCTTTCCACTAACTCCAGTAGTAATTAGTACTAATAGATAATCAGCACTGCTGTAGTCATTAGATTTTCAGCTCTGCTAGTTCTTTTGTCTGTCTTCTGTGTCCTTCTAATGGATAAGGAGCTCTTTCACTATACCAGTAACCCTCTAGGAGTATTGCTTCTGTTCCTTTATTACACCAGCTCTCACTGGCATAATGTTCCATAGGGTGCAAAGTGCTGCTTGTTTTTCTTCTTTTAAGGAAGAAGACACACATGCACACAAACGTGCACACATTTGGAAACAGCTTGCTGCCTTATTTGCATGTAGCTGCAAATAATTGGAAATGTATATTGTGCATTTTGGAATTTTGCTTTGCATTTCTGTTAAGACAACTCTGAATTGCTCAAGAGGCAGGAATTCAGAGAAAAGAAAGCCTTTAAGACTCATCAAGCACCTTCATCTCGGGGATTACTAGCCCTGTGCTTGAGATGCATGTGTAGGAAGAGAGAGAAATTTATAATCAAGGAAGATTCTAATCCACTCTTAAGACTAAACAAGAGAAAAATACAAGAGAGTTCAAGCTTTTGAGAAGATCTGTCCTGGGACCCAGCAGAAGAGGAGGAACTGTGGGGGTGGAGGTGGGAGAGGATTGAGTGCCTAGAACTGAAGTAGCTGTGAATTGGTTTTCAAAGAAGACTGTTGGAACAAAGGGAGATGGCTTAAAACCCTTCTTCCTAAAATGGGGCTTTAAATTTTGCAACTAACTCAGGCTCTGGCTTAATACTAAATCCACAAACATTTCCTGTTGAATTACTATTTTTCTTGATTAGCCATGCCGCTAAAGATTGGCCATCCTTTTACTTTTAATAAATTAGAGTACTAAACTATTGGAAGCCTTCTGGGTCATTTTGCTTTCTGTTTTGAAATACTATCCTATGAAAATACTCATCAGTGTTCTGGGCCATAGAACTGAGTCACAGGCACAGTGTTCTCATTAACTCTGAAGTACACAGTAGAGCAAACTGCTGATTATTTATGTGGAGTATAGAAACTGTGGCAATTAGCTTTATTCTTTAAATATTAATACCCCACTTTTCTTTGATTCAAAGCTGCTTACAAAAATGCCCACAGCTTACCAGTAAATCTTGCTTTGGGGACTTAACGCCTTTTGTGGGCATGGCTTTGTCTCCACATTGTCTGTGGCACTTAAAAGTACCTACCTCTTGGATAATTAATAGGATCAATGTATTGAGCATTCGCTGTTTTGACATTATATCCAAGGGATCTTAGCAACTAAAATGCTAACAGTAACTTGCCTTTTCTGGACTCATGCTTTTCACAGGGGCTTTCATGGCCAGCCAAACATTTAGCAAAAGATCTTCAGCATACCCATGCAATGAAAAATATGAATAGTTGTAATTATTTAGAATCCTAGAGCATTGTGGTCCTAGAAAAAATATATTTTAAATTGGTGGTTTTTCAAAAAAAACAAAACAAACAACTATATGAAAATCATTCAGAGCCCAGAAGATCATTAGTTTGTTCTGTGATGCAGAACTCTGGTCATGAAAGCCCAGTTTATTCAGTGAAGCAGAATCAGTGCCAAGCTGTGCTGTATCTAGATGTAACTGAGGAGTTGTGTGGAAGAACCAAGCTCATTGGTTTTGCTTTATAGTCATTATAGTCATTTAGAGTCTTTTATTATTAATATTACTTGTGAAGATCGCCAGTGCCACACTAAATGTTTGCATGATGTTGGGACCTTCTCCTCCGTCTCTGATTGACATAAATATTTTCCCCCTCCTAAATGCAGGGCTTCAGATAACAGGGAGCGTGCTTATGAACATAGTGCCTATGGACACCATGAACGGGGGACAGGAGGATTTGATCGGACAAGACATTATGATCAGGATTACTATAGAGATCCTCGAGAGCGGACTTTACAACATGGACTCTATTACAGTTCTCGGAGTCGCAGCCCGAGCCGTTTTGATGCTCATGACCCCCGTTACGAGCCTCGGGCCCGGGAGCAGTTTACTTTGCCCAGCGTGGTACACAGGGATATCTACAGGGATGATCTCACACGGGAGGTACGAGGCCGGAGGCCAGAGCGGAATTACCAGCACAGCAGGAGCCGGTCACCACATTCATCCCAGTCTAGGACCCAGTCTCCTCAGAGGCTGGCGAGCCAAGCGTCAAGACCTACCAGGTCCCCTAGTGGCAGCGGCTCTAGGAGCAGATCATCAAGCAGTGATTCAATCAGCAGCAGTAGCAGTACCAGCAGTGACAGGTATGTAAACGCCCTTGTCATATTTATTACTGCCATGTTTTCATCCTGGGCCCCGATATGAATTCTCAAGGATTACCCATGGGATATTGCAGTGTCCTTTTCTTATTGCTCTATTCCCCTGCCCCCTGAAGACCTGTACCTTCAGCATTTGAGCTCCTGCTTAAGAATGAAGTTGTTGACATTTATATGTACTACATTTCAAACTGTGTCAACTTAAATGGTGCCTCATGGAACAAAGTTAATATGATTGGTTTCATACGGTTTTCCCACTTCTATTTAAAATCCAGTTCCAATTATCAGTCATTGTCTCCCTTGCTTTCTCTTCTCCCACCCCCTGCCTGCATGTGTTTCTTCCAGCATATTTTGTTAGTTTAAAGGAATAACCTTCTCTTAGTAATGACGCCTGAGAGATGAATGGAGTGTTGGTTTTAAATTGTGGCTGTAGCTGAATGGATTACTGTGGCAAAATAACGTCGTTCAAGCTTAGCAAGGACTTGATAGAAGGATTTTATTGTTTTGTTTTTATTTATCAATGAAGAGCTGTGGGAGAATGAGAGAAATTTTGGAATAGAATGTGTATCATGTGAAACTGGTTTTAAAAAACTATATCTTCCTTCCCAGTCAAATTGCATGTGTACTTGTGTTAACCAATCAGCGATGAGCACATATGTTGCTATGCTGTAATATTCAATAAAAGGAACTCCCCGACTCATGTTCGGGAGATGCCTCCCTGATGACACTCGCTACCTGTCTGTCGTTATTTCAACCCAACAATTGGTGTCTATAAAAATCTCACCAACTGAAATGTGTTTTCAGTGTTTCATCAAAGTAAATTTTGTCTTCCTTATTCTAGTTAGTGCTTGACCACTAGTACGAGGTTTTTGCAGACTTGACTCTGGCATACTTGCCTGAAATACTGATTGGTGTTGTTGAATGTATTATTTCCAGCATTAGATATATAAGTTATTTGCCAAATGGCACCTTAAATCTAGGTTACATCCCCATTTTTTTTGGCAATGAAATTATTATTTAATTTCATTTGTATACTGCTTTATTATTTCAAAGGAAAAAAATCTCAAAGCAGTTTACAATACATTAAAACAGAAAATTAAACAACCCAGAGTAAAACAAATGCAAGTTTCAAGGGAAATATTCCCTATATTTATTTACCTGCTTAATTTATATAGCTGCCCCATAGCAGACGTACTCTAGGAAGCCAGTGTGGTGTACTGGTTAGAGTGTCTGACTGGGACCTGGGAGGTCAGGGTTCAAATCCCCATTCAGTCATGAAGCTCACTGGGTCTTGGGCCACTCACAGCCTCCTAACCCCTACAATGACCCTGTGAGGTAGATTAACTGAGGAGGAGGATGAACCATGTACTCAAAGGTGGGATATAAATGCAATAAATACTGTAAGTTCTTCTGCTCACCTTCTTAAGAAAGCTGGAGGGGCCAGTCAGATGGAGATATCAGAGGCCAACCTCTGCAATTGGACCTGTAGCAGTTGCAGAACGTGCCTAGTGCCTGGGGAATTTCAAACAGTGATTATTTCACATTGGGCTTGTGAAACTCACATACTTGTGGTGAAGCCCAGCTTTCAAGTAATGTTACTGTACAGACCACAGAGCTTCTTTTTATCTAGAATGTGTTTCGAGAATTCCACTTGAATTAATTCTTGTGTTTTCTATTTTTTTTTTTTTAAATAATATTTATTATCTTTTCCAAAGAATACAAAGCATATCACAAAAAACAGAAAAAAACACAAAAGAGATAAAAAAGAAGAAAAAAAAAAAAAAAAAAGTTCCACCTTTCCAACTTCATTTTCTGTAACATCTTGTCTTGACTTCCCCGCACCTCCCCTTCTTGTATTCCACTTCTAATGTTTTGTCCAGCAACCTTTTAACCTTTGTGTCATAACCGTATATTACTAATACACTTCTTTATAATCATTTTTAACCATTGTTTCGTTATATTTACTTCAGTTTGATCAGTAACTTTTAAATTGTATACCTTAATCATATATAAAAAAGATGAAAAAGCAAAAAAGAGTACAAAAATCACAGAAGAGAAGAGAGAAATAGTAAAAAGATAATACTATTCCTAAGGTTGTCCCTGTTTCCCCTCCACGGATTCCCCATTTTGAAAATAGTAATTGACGTAAAACCCTTTTTAACACTGCACAATAAAACAGGCCCCTTTTGGGCTCCCATTCCCTCCTTTTCCCTCCCCGGTTTCAGCCCCAAACCAAAGGCCAAGTCTCTCTTTTAGCCTGGTACCCTTACATCCGAGGCTCTCAAGTCCTTTTCTGTCCCTCTCAGCCGGCTTCTTCGAAAGTCTCTTATATTAAATCCCCAAATTCGGAAAAAAGCTTTCTCATTCCTTTCGGTCAAGACTAGTTGTTCCAAGGTAAAGCTCCAACTCTGTTTCTTAAGTTCATAGATCCCAACTAGTCCAGCTGTCACTCTGGTCAGGTTCAGAATCATCTTGGTAGATCTTCGACTCTCCTTCGTCTTCTGTATCTTTCCGGTCGCCCGCTGTTTAACAAGCTTCTTTGGTTTCTTTTTTTGTCCAGCTTTTGGTTTCTTTTCTTGTCCAGCTGCCCATGTTTTGAACATCAAGCCCTTTTCCATCTCAGTAGTTACGTTTTCTGTTGATTTCGACTTTGTAGGGCTTGTAGACAATACATGACCTTGCTCGTAGATCTCTCGCAGCTTTCCCACGAGAACGACCAGCTCTCGCAACTCCGCTCGTATTTCCCGACCGATCTCCATTCTTGTAGTGTCCGTAGATCCCCTCTAGAGGGATTCTAGTTACTTAGTATTCCTTTCACTTCCAAACCAAAAGTCCGTTTTGTTTGTAACAATCTTCTTTTACTTTAGAACATAATAGCCGGCTAGAGTTTAAACCTTCAGTTTTTTTATTTTTATTTTTGGGCTTTTGACAGCTGATTTGACAGCTGTCAAAAATTTCTTGTAAATCCTCAACAGGCTCTTTTTACGGATTACTCCCGGTCCGGGAAAAGTGGTACTTAATCCAAACACATAAATTCTTGCCCTCCAGCACAATATTTTAGTCTCTAAACCCGTGGAATTAATATGTCACCGAAAATAGCGAACAGCGCTTCTCACAGCCTTAGTTGGCAGATCCTTGCTGTCAAACTGTTTACAATGGGGGGAAATGGACCTCCTCTTTTCATCTCCCCCGCTCGTGCCAAATCCAAAATGAGGTAATTTAAATTCAGTTCCGATTACTCACGGGTTGTTGATTTTGAGTCCAAATTTTAAAAGGAAGAAGTCAGCGCTCTCCAGCAAATGGCATGCGGCTTCACTCGGCAGGGGAAGCACAAGACTCACAGCACCACACCGCTCCCCGGCACCCGTTCCGTAGCCTTTAAAAAGGCTCTTCGCGAGTCGGGAGGGCGCTTAAAGGTGCCCGCCGAGTCACCACGTCCACGGGCATTCGCGCCCGTGGTTTTTAAGGGTCTCCGTGTCGCCGGCACGGCAAAACCCAGCCCCTACCGAGCCGATCCCCTCCGGAGCTCGGAGGGAATCCGCCATTAGCTGATCGCGCTAACCCGGAAGTCTGATTCTTGTGTTTTCTAATGTAGTTGCTGTGATTAATGGACTGTGACTCTTTGGTTAAACCAGATGAACTTCAGAAAGAATTTGTCTTCTTTGTTGAAACTTGCCCTTGTCATGGATTTTTAAAAAATTGATTACTTGCATGTATCTTGAAACATAAAGATGAAAATTACTGTAGTGAAAGGTGCTAGAAAAACCACCGTGACTTAACATTCAGGCTTCCTGAGACTTGGCTGGAGAGATTGGTTGCTGTCTCTTGCTTACCAGCCTCCTCTCCTGGAGTGAAAGTAGACATTGGCAAACTTTATTGCATTACATAATACTGGCCATTCCCTCCTGTGGCACCCCCTCCTTTCTTTCCTGCTCTGGAATTTGCCAACTAAGGATGAATCACTTGCTTAAAATGGTATTTATTGGAGTGTGGGTGGGTTAGGTGCTTCCTGTTCATGGGGGCAATTGGGGAAAACTGCTTCAGAACTTAGGCTCAACAAAGGCCATTTTCCATGTGCTTTTGCTCCTGGAGAAGCAGTTTGAGTGGAGAACTTCAGCAGGAACGGTATGGTCTGACCACTGTGTGTGTGTGGGGGGGGGGGGAGAGATTAGCCTTGTATAAAAGATCTGAATTGTTTCTGTTGCCTGTCATGCCCATGCTAATGGTGCAAACATTCAGGAACATAACTAGTTTCTTCCTTCCTTTCTTAATTTAATATTGGATGTCCCTGCCCCCCCACCCCTCCATGCATAAACACAGTTCTTCAAGAGAAAGAGCCCTGTTCAATTTTACATATTACGTTGTTATGATATTTTTATGTATTTCTTTTAGGACAAAGAGAACTTTCTTAAGCCAGAAGCTGAATGACTAAACGCCTGTTGGCTAGCTTCGGTTGCAGGGTTGTAAACTGTGGATTGTGTTAGCTTCTCTCTAGAGTAGTAATTTCAAAAGCTGCCCTGTCAGATATGCCTTTCTCTTGCTCTTTAAGGCTCTCCTTAGCTGCTCAGTTTCTTCCAGAGGTGTTAGCATTCCTTGCCTTAAGCTGTCCCCTACTGTTCAGCAGTGTGGAGTGTAGCTATCAGGCATGTTGATTTGTGTGTCTGTGTTTAGGGTTTCTTTTCAAGGCTGCTTGCTGGGATGTTCTGTTCCTTTGGGAAGATCTCATCTTAAAATCTTTCAGGAGGACAGGACCCAAGACCATTGTTCATTCAGATGCTTTGCATTCAAAAGCATTTCTTGATTAATTCTATCTTGAGGCTTTGTTTTCATTTGTACAGGTCTAAGGCAAGGTGCATTTGCAAATCAGCCATGTTTGAGGAGTTTATTTGATTTCTGTCTCACCCTTTAACAGGTTCCCAGTGTGGCGTAGCAAAAATTATAATTACAGTGAAACGAATTAAAAGAAAAACACTGGCATTCCACCTTCCTCCACTCAGATAAGGTGGCCGGAAAAATGTGGGCAGACCAGGCCTCAGGTCTCCACAGCTGATAAGCGAGGAGCAGCCTTGTATGCTGTGGGAGCTGCTGTGTCCAAATAGTGTCGACTGTGCAAGGACCTCCTTGTTTGTGTTCCCAGAACCAGTCTGAACTGGAATCATCCAGTCGGATTTGGCCGTGTGCCACCTCCCAAGAGGCTGTGTTAGATGTAGGTCCTGCCGGCCTGGTGTTTTGTTTGTACAAAGCAGAAAGTTGTGGGAGAGAGCTGAGAGAACAAGCAACTCCTCAGCCGCTGTGACAGACAGGGACCTCTGGCCATCCCTAGAAGGGAAGGGCTGATCCCTGGATTTGAAGGGGCGACTGCTTTAACCTGGGATGTGTACTCTCCAAGGCACACAGCAGTGCAGAAAACCTTTAATTAGGCACACGCTAAAGAGCCAGCATCTTTTGAAGTGCTGACTGTTGCACCTTCTATGCTGTATTTATCTTTTGTGTTCAGTCATTATGAATGCTCTCTCTTTATTAGCCCCTGCTGCCTTCTCTGCAGCAAAGGACTGAAGATTCATTTCATATTTTTCTTCCAGTTTTGAATTTTGCTGTTGAAAATAACGAGCTTGGGCAAAACAACCCCCAACCAGAGCTAGGAGGCCTAACTTTAGAACTTGTTTATGTGACCCCCACTCCAAATATTATTTGTTGTGGAGAGAGAATTTTTGCCTGATTGACCTGTTTATATTGTCAGGTCTTCACCCCTCACCCACTGTTGTCATCTTCTACTTTCTCCTTTTCAGGTTTGGCTGAGCACATTTATTTATTTGTTTTATTTATCCTATTTTTGCCCCACCTTTCCTCCATGAAGCTCAAGTTTGCACACATAATTCTCCCCATTTTATTTGTGAAGGGGGAGTGACTGGCCCAAGGTTGCCCAGTGAGCTTCATGGCTGATGGGGGAATAGTATGACACTCAACTCCTGATACTTTTGAGTTAATTAATGCGAGAAAACTGATTAATTTGATCATTGTGTAGTTTGTGTATTGTGTACCCCAGAAAGAATTGCTATAAAATTGTTACTGTTTTTGTTAGCAGAAAGAGTTGCATAGTGGCAGTGATGGTATTGATAGCATTGTTGTTTTCCAGTATCTCGACTGTTCTGTGATGGTAGCGTTTCTACTTGGATTTAGGAAGTTAGAAACATTACAGGAATTCTTGTAATGTATCCTTACTCTTACGAAGGATACAGAGTTGAATGGGAATACTGAACTGTCAGAAGGCTGGCAAAATCAAATCTGTAGCATCTAATTCTCTGGGTTGGGATACTGACTCAAATGCAAGTCTGGTACCCAGGAGCTGGCAATAATGTTGCCTTATTTTTGTGTAGTATTGGCAAATGTGATGACACTTAAAGGCACAGAAAATTAGTTTGACATTGGAGTGCAGATGTTTAAAGTGACAATGGCCAATAAGAGGCTTTGAAAGGCACTACTCCCACTTGTAAGTTGAACAAGACATTTCAGATCACACCCCTGTTGTAATCTGCTGTTTGAGGCGAAGTGAAGTTTTTGTCTCCCTCGTTGACAGAATCCAGATTAAGAAAGATCAGGATCCAGTCTGTAGATTAAAATAAGTGTGGCTATATCTTCTCCCACTCAAACACACTCTCCATCTATCAGGATTTGAATAGAGGATTGACCTTATGAATATCAGTAAGACCAGTTTTGAACTGGAAAAGTGTTTTCACAGCTGAAACTCTGGCTTTAGATCTCCAGAGCAAGTGAGAGAACACTGGTCATTTAATAATATTGGATTGTGTGAATGGTAGGCAGCTTGCACAACTGATCTTCCCTTGAACACCTCACCAAAAGCCTCTCTAAGAGCCAAGGCAAGGCACACAGTGTTAGAAATGCCAATCGAAATATAAGCCAATCGCCAAATGGCACCTTAAACCTAGGTTATGAGCACCACAACAGAATGCCTAGGTGCTGTTCCTCCCCCAGTAAAAATAATAATAATAATAATAATAATAATAATAATAATAATAATAAGAAGAAGAAGAAGAAGAAGAAGAAGAAGTACCTGAATGAGTGTACTAAGATTTTGATTGAAAATAAGGGATTGCCAAATTTGCCCTATTACTACATCAGGAATGACATAGCACACATGATTAACCTGATGGCAAAATGGCCTACTCTGTGAGGACCATAACGCCTTACTCGTCACTTCTGCCTAAGGAGTATTGCTACTTAAGGTCAAACACCTCATATAAAATTATCACTGTTGCCATGACTGAAACTGAGGGAGAGGGCAAGGATATAGGCGTGCCAACAGATTGTGAGTTAAGCGAGGTAAGAAGAATGCAGTGAAGTATGTCTTCTGGTTCCATAGAAAGGTGCCGTTGGGAAGCTTTCACACTCACGGCAAAGGAAATAAAATAATACTGTCACCACAAAGGTTGTTCTGGAACTAGAAGTAACCAGCAAATGCTTCTAGACAATGTTTCACATTTTATTCCACTGTGGACAGCTGTGATGGTCCCATTCTATGGGTATAGTGGTGTTACAGCTGCAGTGCTTCCAGTCAGGCTTATTTCGAGTGTACAGAATTCAAACCTACGACTCTACCTGTGCATCTGGGTGACTACATTTTCAGGCATAGTCAGTCATTAGAGGGTACCAGGAAGCTTGCTGCTGCAGCTCAAACTACACCTGTGATCATTGAGGACGATAGGAAAGAAATGGTTCAAGAAAAGGTGACTACTTGATGAGCTTCTGAACCTAGTGGGGGAGGATTTCTGAACATTCCCAGGATCACATGTTATTCAAGACAATGCTCAACAGAAAAGCAAATACAGTAACAATACCTAGGAAAGACAGATAATGTACTGCGTCCAATTTCTGAGAAGGATGACAAAGAGAAGGTGATTCACACATGCCAGAGTATCATCAATGTGCTAGAAGTGATAAAGTCACACTGTTTGTATACAACCAAAGAAGTGCATGGAAACATCCTAGCAGAAGAACCTCTTGCGCTCTGTGTGGCAGAGTTGAAGGACAATGAGAACTGATTTTTAAATTGATTCTTAATCTCAAGTAACAAAACATTCCCATACAAGGAAACTAGAGCTTAGTAGTTGTACAGAAAAGAAAGAAAAATAGGAGCTGATGGTGGTATTAGACGGTCCAAGCAAGTCAGTCAAGTCCTTAAGGTTCCATGAGTCAGTGGAGGGTGAAACCATGTTCTGTTGTCTTAACAAAGTTAATAAAAGGACACCATGTCATATAAAAGGTGTGAGTCTTCCCCCTGCCCCCGATAAATGTAAGATAATAGGGTAAATTTTGGGTCTGGTTGTAGCAATTGTCCCATCATTTGATTCTTTGTTTGAAAAACTTCTTTCCTGAAAAGCGAATGATTTGGGGGCAAAACCACCACATGTGTGTTGTTGTTAATTTATTTTTGTATTTGCATACTACCCTTCATCTGCAGATCTCAGGGCTGTTCACAACATACTAGAGAGCCCGGTAAATTGCATTTCTGCCAGCAAAGGTTGAATGTGTTATGATCACTTCTCTATAGTCTTGCTAGGCACGTGTACCAAGAGACACGGGTGGCACTGTGGTCTAAACCACTGGGCCTCTTGAGCTTGCTCAAGGTCAGCAGTTTGAATGTGCGTGATGGGGTGAACTCCTGTCTCTTTGTCCCAGTTCCTGCCAACATAGCAGTTTGAAAGCATACCAGCGCAAGTAGATAAATAGATACTGCTGCGGTGGGAAGGTAAATGGCATTTCTGTGTGCTCTGCCTTCCATCATGGTGCTCTGTTGCACCGGAAGCTGTCTAGTCATGCTGGCCATATGACCTGGAAAAGCTGTCTGTGGACAAACACCGGCTCACTCACCCTGAAAGTGGAACCCCATAGTTGAATTCTACTGGACTTAATTGTCCAGGGGTCCTTTACTTTGCCTTTACTTTGCCTTTACTTTGCCTTTACTTTGCCTATCTTTACAGCATTTTCTCAAGTTCTAATTGAGATTAATCCAAATGGTAGTTTATTCCAAATTTGTTCCCAGAGTTGTTTCTCCAAAGTCTTTCCCTGTTTTAGTCTTAATGAAGTGAGAGGAAGGGTAGCCAATTGTGTGAGGATTTTATATAGTTGGGAGATGACCTTTCTCAGTGGATGAGTTGGTTGAGTTGAGTAGTTGCTCCAAACTGTTTATGCTGCACAATGCTTGGGTATTTATATTTGATTGATTTAGAAAATGTATAATCTGGTGTACCTCTAACCAGCCATATGATCTGTCTCCCAATTGAAAATAATAATTCTGGAGCTGTAAGGAGCTTTTGATTAGTGTAGAGGTCTCTGAGTTTATATAATCCCACTGTTTCCCACCTAGGAAAGCAGCCTGATTTGGCTGCTGTGTGAAAGGAAGTGTTGAGTTATTAGGACAAAAGAGGGAATCAAGAGGTTCAGTCTCCATTACTTGCATATGGTAAAATATGATTTTAGAAAGTGGTTAATAGCAGATTTGACCAAGGTAAAAAGCAGGAGAGACAGTGGGCAGCCCTGCTTTGTGCCCCGACCAATGGGGAATGGCAAAGAGAGTTCCCCATTCACCAAAACGTGGACCAGTGACTCATAGTATAAATGATAAAGCTTATCAACCCAGAATGCACGAATACCAAAGGAACATTTAATTGTAAAGATATATTGCCAGTTTAAACCATTAAATCCCTTTACTGCACCCAGCATCAAGAAAACAGTATGTTCTGGATGTGATTAACTCTAAAAAAATTGTATTGGATCCTTCTAATAGAGAAGGCCTTAAGAATATGACTTGGTGATGGTGGACATAGTTGGGTGAAATTTTTGAAAGTCCACAGATCATTATGCCTGTAAATAATTTAGCATCCACATTAATCAATGAAATAGGTTTATATAATTCAACTTGTTCAAGTTCTTTCTGTGGTTTGGGTATGACTGTGATAAACGAGATATGCCAAGTTTCAGGAATTTGGCCTCTATTCTGTATGTCAAGAAACAATTTCAGAAGAAAATGTGAGATTTTTCTGTTTCGTTTTTCTGTTTTGGATTTCTGCTAAGAGTCTTATTAAATTTTGGGTTCATTTTTTTCTTCTAGGAAATTTGTGAAGATTTGGGAGTCCAATGGTTCAGATTTATAGAGTTTTGTATATATATTTTTTAATCCCATAGAACTTATTTTTGTCTATGGATTTCCCTCCCCAACACAAAACTTTTTGGCATTTTAAGAGAGTGCATCACTTTTTGCTGTGTGTAACATGTTCTTAGAGGTGCTGTGCGTTTCCGAGGGAGCCAATCAATCCTCCTGAATGTCATGGAGCATTATGTAGCATATTCTCCAAGACATGATGACATGTGGGAGGAATACAATGACCTAAGGAACAAGAAGTCATTATGCTGTAAAAATAGGCAAATCATTTGTCATATACAGATTTACACCTGTATAGAAACATACAAATTTGGCACTAAGCTTTCTGTAACTTTATGAAACTGGAACACAGAAATATTTTGGCAACTGAACCAGTAAGCATTTTCAGTGCATGTTCCCAGGAAACATGCTATCTTCTTGGAGACTCAATTTTACACTATGTTATAATTTCTAAATAGCGTCTTACAGCTTTTAAAACAATGAATCTGTGCAAATAAAGCTCCCACATTCCTCAGTCTGGTCTATTTCATTTACTGCCCACACATTATACTTCTGGAATTCTTGCAGATCTTGGTGATAACAACTTTAGCTAATAAATACTTTTCTCAATAATTGACCATGTGTATGTAGATGTGTATGTGTATGTAGATATTTGCAGCTGATGCTGGTATGTATGCTTACATGAATGTTGAATGTGTGTATAAATGTTTTTGTTTCTTGTCAATTTCTAGAAGAGCACTGCAAAATGCTGAAAACAATTACAAAAATATGACACAGGTTTGGAGTAAATCACTGATTGAACTTTGGCACCAGTTTGGAATAATCTAGACTGTGTTGGATTCTGAGTGGTGTTAACTAAGGGCCCTGGTTAGATATATCACTTACTGTACTTTGGGGGGGGGGGGCACGCGCTGCAAAGTGTGGGGTTTGCCCTACAAAATGCCGCAAAGCAACTGCAAAATGTTGATAGTAGTTTGGAGTGAATTGGACAGCGTTGGTTTCTTGGGTGATACCTATGACCCCCGGTTTGAGCACCAATTACTCATTTTTTGAGGTGCTGCAAAACATGGGGTTTGAACTGCAAAACAATTGCAACTGCTTGGCACCAGTTTGGAGTAAATAGGAGGAGAATGATATATTCTGAATGGTGTTAATGACAAGCTCCAGGTTGATGTATCACTTACTATGCTTTGAGCATGCTTCAAAAAGATTGCAAAATTTTGGTGCCGGTTTGGAGGGGGTCCCAGATTTCAGGATTCATAATTAATGGAGCTGTTGGTACGAACAGTGTACTGTTTGGTCTTGGGGAATATAACCCTGTCCTGTAGCCTAGCATGGCATTGACAGACACTAAATAAATACTTAAATAGTGTGACAGTCTGGCTCTTATGACTATCATTTCTTGCTGGGTCTTTTGCTGCTGTTTTTGCAACAGCAGGTGTGGGCTGCAATCTTATGTGCTTTCCCCAAACCTTGTTCAAGGACAACTCTGATCAAAATGGTAATGTCTGACATTTGCTGTCCATGTATCTGCACATAGCTATATCTGGAGGATGCTGTTCTCTGCATGGATGCTTGCTACTTGCATTTAGAAATTTTATTTGTGCATAAGGTGCCCATGCGTGTATATATTGGAAAAAGCACTTTTGCAGCTTGGTAGACTAAAAAACGGTTGTGCCACATCACTACTGTTGCTGCTTATTGCCAGAACATCTGAACCTTGGTTTCGTAAATAGCTGCTCACATGATTCCCATGAGGAAATGTTGTCTTCAGGTGATCAGGTTGAAAAAAATTCTGTAAACTTGTAGGGAGTCTGGCTAGTAACTTCTAAGGACATACTCTCTGAACCTTCTCAGTTTTCACACCAGGTTTTCAAAAACAGGCCTTAGGGTTGGGAATGTTTCTTTTCTGCTATGCTGGCTGAAGAAAGACAATTCTCAGAAGTTCTTGGAAAGTTCGACCATAACCTTGGGTTGCTTTGGTTACTCACATTCCCAGTTGGGGAATTAGACTGTGAATGAACTCAGTTGCAGATATTGGTGTGAATTTAGCACTACTTGTCATAAATAGAAAGGATGTTGCCAAGAGATCCGAATTTCAAGCTTTCATGGCTAATTAGCAGTGGAGCATTATGTTTTGCATGTTCACAGTTCTAGATTTAATACCTGACATCTCTACCAAAAGGATTCGGGGAATGGGAAATCTCTGTCTGAAATATTGGGAGAGCTGATATATTCAGTTGAAAGCTTATTGGGCAGCTGAACTGGAAAGATTCCAGCAGAGCTGGTGCAAGTCAGAGTAAGCCATACTTGCTGAGTGTTCAGAACTGCAGGCCCAAAAGAGAGCCTGAGTGAGTGGTTTGATGCAGGGATACCAAACAAGGATGTCAAAAACGCCAGACTGGCCAGGTCTAGTGCTTTATTAAAGAAAGGTGTAAACCAGGGGTCGGCAAGGCTTACTGGGCATGGGGCAGATCACTCCCGCGCAGATCCTCCGTGGGCCAAACTGGTGCAGTGTGACGCTGGAAATCGCGTCTGCGCATATCCGCGGCGCCGAAAATAGCTTTTGCGCATACCCTGGCACCGAAAATTTAGCCTGCGCAGAAGTGATTTCCGGCGTCTGGGCATGCACAGAAACGATTTCCGGAGCCAGGGAAGAGAGTCCCCACGCCGCGCTGCGCCAGTTTAGTGCAGCGTGCGGGAACTCACCAAATGGGCAACTCGGTTCGGGGGCGGCTCATGGGCCTGTTAAGTGACCCTCATGGGCCGCTTCTGGCCTATGGGCCTTAGGTTGCCGACCTCTGGTGTAAACTTGCAATACAGCTTACAAAGCCTCACTGGCTTTACAGACCTGGGACTGGACACCACAACAGTGAGAGGTTACTGTGATTTGTCCACAAGGTGCTAATTTGTATAATGTAAGCATTACTTAAGGGATGCGGGTGGCGCTGTGGGTAAAACCTAAGCAACCTGCCTAAGTACGGGCAGGGGTACCTTTACCTAAGCATTACTTATACAAACAACAGCATACATAAATTTGACCAGAACCTCCCATCAATCCACCTGACCTATGAGGGCATAGATGGCAAATATCCAAGGCTTAAAGATAGCTTCCCTCTCTGGGCCAAGAGCCCAGCATCCCAGGGCCCAGAGATAAGCATAGCATCAAAGCAAGCAAATATGATTATATATCAGCTCATTCTTGCAACAACTACCAGTTAAAGTAATTGTAGAGTTAACTTGACTATCCAGATGGTGTTTGCAGAGCTCCCAGAACATCTCAGCTTTGGTTCAATACATCTAGATAAACCAGTGTGCTGACAAGGAAGGCCTGTAGGTTCCCCCTCTGTTAGAGATGGCAGGCTCAGACTATGGTTGAATCAGAGTGGCTTGCTGAGGCCCTGCAGTTAGTGCATGGCAGAGGTGAGAGATGAGCATGAGATTTCCAGCTTAAAACATGCTCGCAGCTACTATAACACTTCAAATCATGTATAAACATAAAGTGACTCAGAAAACACATATATCCTCTGTTTTTAAAGAGTGGGACAGGTTTGTTTATTTTTTAAAAATCATCTCTACATTTTAGCACAAACTGCTAAAACCCCTGCCAACCCACTCCAGATATCTGTCATATGTAATTCCCATCCCCCTTGGCTTGGTGTTGCACCTTATGTAAATCAATACTACTAGAGTTTTTGGAATAATAATAGTCCTAAGGAAGACCTAGGGACGCGGGTGGCGCTGTGGGTAAAAGCCTCAGCGCCTAGGGCTTGCCGATCGAAAGGTCGGCGGTTCGAATCCCCGCGGCGGGGTGCGCTCCCGTTGCTTGGTCCCAGCGCCTGCCAACCTAGCAGTTCGAAAGCACCCCCGGGTGCAAGTAGATAAATAGGGACCGCTTTCTAGCGGGAAGGTAAACGGCGTTTCCGTGTGCGGCTCTGGCTCGCCAGAGCAGCGATGTCACGCTGGCCACGTGACCCGGAAGTGTCTCCGGACAGCGCTGGCCCCCGGCCTCTTGAGTGAGATGGGCGCACCAACCCCAGAGTCTGTCAAGACTGGCCCGTACGGGCAGGGGTACCTTTACCTTTACCTTAAGGAAGACCTGGTATCTGGGTACTGGAAGCATTTTGAATATCTCTTTTAAGGCCATTCTGTACAAGAATATCAGGTGAAATAACACACTTAAATGTATTTCACCACCCATTTCAAATCAAGGCACATGTGTTTACCTGTAGGATGTGTTCCAAATTCTGCTTATTAGACACAAGTCCAAAATTTGGAGGTCATTAACATGCGTAACCAGTCCTTTACTGTCGCCTTCTAATCAGTATGTAAATCAAGAAACCGGTGTGTTGTGCTCACCTGACTAAGTATCTCTGGACTCTGCCTGAGCAGTGGCCTATTTTTAGCTAGGGGGGAATTACAGTAGTTGTTTATCGACACGGTCATATGACAATATTAACTAGTAGGACGTGACACATGGCCACCAGCTGATTCCTCCGTCTTATGTAGGTCAGAGTTGTGAGGACAAAGTTAGTTTGCCTTGATGAAAGGATATGTTGGATCTTCAGACCATATTCTCTTGTATGCTGCTTGCTTGTTTCCTGAATTTACATTTCACTCTGTTTCAAAGACTCGATGGATGTTAACGCTTCCTTATTATTCTTTTCTCCAGTATCCCTCTGAGGTAGGTCACTAGTTTTCCCCATTCTACAGGTAGAGAAACTCAGGTTAAGTAGCTTGCCAAGGAAACAGGTGAATTCTCAAGGATGATCCTGATCTTGTTTCAAAAGTCCCACATGCTTCATTTCACTCTACTGTGTTGTCTCCTGTACAAGTATGGAGGCTTTGGGAGAAGGATGGGACTTGTGTGTAGGAATTAGTTGTAATTACTTCTGCCTACGTGTGCCTGAAAACAAGCGTAGATTATTGGATCACTTGAGATTGGCTCTTTTACAGTGTGTCGGCTAATCAGATTAGACTTCATTAGAAAGGCACATAAATAAAATTCTTCTGAGGTCACTGGTCCTCCTCCCCCTGGCAGTAAGTGTATATGAAGAGTGAATCGGAGTCCAATGGGGTTTGGAAGGGCTTGAATTTCTGGAGTTTAAGGGATTACAGGGAAATTTTGCTGTCTCTCCTGATGAACACTGAATTGAAAATGATACACCGAGTTTAGAGCTGTGTTAGTGCTCTATGCCAGAAAGAAATCTTAAGTTCTGTCTTAAAGAAATGTGTAAAATCAGTTTTGCACATCATGTAGATTTGCATTCATGCCTATGATCCTTCTGCAGATTACTTGGCTGATAGTGCAGTAGTTCAGTTTATCTTTTGATTTCTAGTTACGGCTTTTTGGTTACGTCCAAGGATAAGATTGATAAGGGACAGGAGCCCTGGAAAAGACTGTGAAGGGAAGGTCTGGAGCATGGAAACTTCTCTTCCCTCTCCCTTACACTGTCAGCCACCCCCCACCCAGGCCTCAATTTGAGCCTTCCACAGAACATAGAATATTCTCTTAGTTCCTCTCTGCAGTTCAAGCCTAATAGTTTGCTTTACTTGAAAATGAAAAGTGAGAGGTTTAGGAATCCCATCTGGTATGTCAGCTTGGGGAAAACGCACTGTTTGGTTCGTGTACCACTTTGAGGTCCCGTCCCCCCCGAAATCAAGCAGTATATATAATTTATGGTATGAATGAAAGAATGCATATAATCTCATACTGCATGTTTGTCACCTTGTATGGACCCCAGGGTGTTGCGGAAAGGTTGACTGCACAAATGTGGGGGTCTACAGATGGTTCCCCCCAATCCCGAACAAGCTCTGTGGCTTGGTTGGTCTTGACTTGGGAGGGACCGTTTCCATTCCGTGCTTCCCTCTGTGTCCCCCCCATTTAGTTAACTGATTAACCTGCTGTTATAAAGTGTGGTGGTATTAAAACTGTGGATT
This sequence comes from Podarcis siculus, assembly GCA_034642415.1. Classification (NCBI taxonomy): domain Eukaryota; kingdom Metazoa; phylum Chordata; class Lepidosauria; order Squamata; family Lacertidae; genus Podarcis; species Podarcis siculus. The sequence continues at coordinate 1,217,467 of JAXCMG010000088.1, read as the reverse complement.
GTGGAGTGCTTTCCTCTGCAGCTCAGTTTGCAGTTTTTAAAAGTGTTCTCTTGCCTGCAAGCACAGTTGCTTTTAATGTGTCATGTGTTTAAGTGAGTGTTTTATTCTCAGTTCTGCCTTATTTTTACATCTGAACTTCCTAGAGAGCATCTTCGCACTTTCCTTTTCAACACTAATAGATCAGCACTAATAGAAAATTAGGTCACCTCAGGTACCTGTGCTCTTGGCATGTTTACTAAGCTATTAGGTTCTGAGGCTGTTTGAGTTAATTGACTTGTACTCCAAGACGGTAATGCTTTAGTTTTGCAGATGTTGCTAAACAGAGGTGTTTGACCAAGGAGATAAAGCTAACTTAACTCTTCAGCAGCTTTAACTCTGTTTTTTGTGTGTCACCTAGCCTGAAAAAGTGCAGTCCGTGGCACAAAGTGAACATATGGAAGGTTCTATCAGCTCAAGTTTTGGTAGCAGCAAATCATTAGCTTCACTTCACATATTCCTGAGAGTGAGAAGAGAATTTTGGAGGATAAATCCCGAATTCCTAGGACACTTGCTGGTGTTAGTTGTTTGTGGTCCAGGCCAGGGGCAGCCTGGGGAGGCGTGTTGCAGGGGGCATGCAGGGTTGAGGGAGAGATCAGTTTTAAGTTTTAAAAAGTTTCCTTGGTTGGTTGCCTGGAGGCCTGGAATAATTAGTCCTTGACCCACAGATCAGAAGTGCTACTTTAGGCAAACCCAAGTTGGATGGATATTTGAGGTGGGTTTTTTTGTGATTGACCCGTAGGAGGGTCTGGAATTAGAGATATGGGACACATATGCTGTTATTTCTAACAGCAGTCTTCTGAGATAGGTTAGTTACAGCAATTACCAGCCCAAGGCCACCAAGGTCATGTTTGAGTGGAGCTGAAGACCAGGGTTTAACATTAATACATTGGACACCTGCCAGCTACACCACACTGGCCTTCAATTAGCCCATGAGACAAGCCTCCCCATCCCATGCCATATCCCATAATGCTTTTGTAACTCCCCTTAGTTTGAAAGCAGATTTCCCTGTGGAGTCGATGTGTTAATGGACTGAGAGAACCAAATGCTGAAACTAAGTGTTTGGATTTGATATCCCGCTTTATCACTACCCTAATGAGTCTCAAAGCGGCTAACATTCTCCTTTCCCTTCCTCCCCCACAACAAACACTCTGTGAGGTGAGTGGGGCTGAGAGACTTCAGAGAAGTGTGACTGGCCCAAGGTCACCCAGCAGCTGCATGTGGAGGAGCGGAGACGCAAACCTGGTTCACCAGATTATGAGTCCACCGCTCTTAACCACTACACCACACTGGCACTACACTGAAACTAAGTTTTTCTTCTTTCTTTTAAAAGGGGGCAGGTTACCGTGAAAGGCAGGGGGTTACAGACCTTTGAGAAACCACAGTCCAAAGCTCCAGTGAGAGGTGAACTGGGTATAAATTCATGTTTTTATTAAGTAATGATGCTTTCCCATGCAAGGAAAGAACCTGCATTTGGCAGTGCCCATCTTCTTCGTTACTGTGGTACGTAATCCTCGAGTTCTTCTGGAAATGACTCTTGACTTGCACACCAGAGTGGACATATTGGTGGGGTGAGACATCTCAGGGAAAAAACAGTGGAAAGCAGTAATGTGATAAGTGAATGTAAGGATACTTGACCTGTAATCACCAGCTCACAGCACATAGAATCATAGAATTTTATTAGAAGGCACCCCGAGGGGCCCCTAGTTCATACTCCTGCCATGCAGAAATCTCAGCTAAAGCATCCATGACAGGTGGCCATTCAACCTCCAATGAAGGAGTGTCCACCACCTTCCAGTGGAGGCCATTCCACTGTCAAATAGCCATAACTTTCTTAAGGAGGTAAGCAGAAGAGCTTATGTACTGCATTTATATCCCACCTTTCCCCCCAAGGAGTACATGGTTCACTCCCCTCCTCAGTTAATCCCTACAACGGCCCTGCAAGGTAGTTAAGAGGCTCTGACTGGCCCAAGGTCACCCAGTGAGCTTCATGACTGAGTGTGGGGATTTGAACCCTGATCCCATGTCCTAATCTAACCACTACATCACACTGGCTTTCTAGAATACTTCTGCTATGGGGCAGCGATATAAATTAAGTAGGTAAATAAATATGGGGAAAGCAATATGTCACTTAGAGAAGGATCTGAAATATTTCCCTTGAAGCTTGAATTTGTTTAATTCTGGATTGTTTGATTTGACGTTTTAATGTGTTGCAAACTGCTTTGAGATTTTTTCCTTCCAGTAGCACCTTAAAGACCAACTAAGTTAGTTCTTGGTATGAGCTTTCGTGTGCATGCAGTGTATCTGAAGAAGTGTGCATGCACACGAAAGCTCATACCAAGAACTAACTTAGTTGGTCTTTAAGGTGCTACTGGAAGGAAAATTTTTGTTTTGTTTTGACTATGGCAGACCAACACGGCTACCTATCTGTAACTGTGCTTTGAGATTGTTTCTTTAAAACATTGAGCAGAATTGAAATGAAATTAACAACAACAAGAAGAAGTTTCACGGGGGGCGGGGTGAGAATGGCGCCTAGACATACTGTTGTGGTGACATTTGCCAATTAGTTTATACATCTGAGTTTCTAACACTGAGCAGATCTAATCAAACAGGGTCTGTTTACCTGGTTTTGGGCCCAGAGTAGCCAGGACTGAATGATAATCAGCTGGAATAAGAGTTCTGCATTTTATATTTACAGTGATTGTTTGCTGAGAGTTAGAATAAGAAAAGTAGCTTTGTGATTTTGTATGTGTAACCGGTGAAAAGGAATGAAAAATGGCTGCAGAGAAACACCCTCATCTTCAAGATAAATGTCTTTGGCACTCTCATGTTAACTGATGGGGAGCATGTTGCCAACTGACTGAGAATTAACTGAACAAATCTGAATCATTAGCTGCCTCCATGCTCCTGCAAGGACATAGGGCTACCCTCTAAAAGGGCACTTCCAGGAAGGCTTCCAATTACACAAGGAATCAGATTCCACACTGATGGTAAATTCCCAGATTCTACATACTGTACTCTTTACTTCTATCTCACACATTTTTAATATCTTTTTTCTCATAAATATTTACTAGGCATTCTATTCGGGTAGCAAATAAGGCACAGCTTAGCTTTGTGTAATGGGTGTGTGTTGACATGCAGTAGTTCATTATTTTCATCCTGTGACAGCAAAGAAGATGAAAGATTCTGCAAATAATTCAGCGTAATAGGCTGCCTGCAAGCCTCTCACAACATGCCTCGTGTGTGTGTGTGTGTGTGTGTGTGTGTGTGTGTGTGTGTGTCTTTCTCGTGCACGCACGCTGTTTTGAGGATCCAGACTATGAGCATTTCTTCAAACTGATTTCAGAACAGAGACTGCTTTTGCTGCTCTTCTCTATTCCCTGAAAAGAGAAGCTAGAAGACATTGCAGCCTGTTACAGAACACACTGGCAACCCCCCACTGAAAGCACCAGGCTAAGGAACCCTCTCCAGTTATTCCTACTGGAAAAGGGCACCGTGCTTCAATATTTAATCAAAATAATATGTAATCCGTTTATAAATTGGGGTTCTTCCTTGAGCTCGGATAACAAAACAATGTCTGAACAAATTTCTGTTAGGAAAAAATGATCCAAGTCTGAGAACTGTACCTAGATAATCAAATCTAGATGATGTCTGGCCCAGGACAAAGCGATATCTGTATTTTTAGGACTGTGACACAATTAAAAGAAATGATAATGTCCATCAATCTAACTGAATCTGACTGCAGCTTGAAAAAAAGTTAATGCTGTTAACTTTTAGAAAAGAAAAAAACTGTTTCTGGATTGTATACATATGTCTCACAGAAGAAGCCATCCTCATCACAAGATGCTCACCATCTATGTTTTTTTGTGTACTTCTCTTGCTATGTTGTTGCATGGCTACCAGGAAATTGTTTTCCGCTATCATGAACGTTTACAAGATTAAACCACGAAGTAACACAATAAACTAAACTCAAACTCAAACCCAAACCCAAACAAACAGAATTAAAAAAAAGAACCAGAAAAGTAGAGTAGAGGGAGGGTAAGAAGTTCCCTTGAGATAAGCTTTTTTTTGGGGGGGGACATTGTTAAACCTTTTGGGGGGAAATTTAAAAAATCCAGACATTTTTAAGTGATTGTCTGAAATTCCCCCCAGACTCTAATTCTGGCATTAGAATCCCAGACATGTCCAGGAAAATCCGGGTGTATGGCAACCCTACCTTGAGAGATCCCCCCCACTAGAACACTTCCCACCCCTCTGATCCCTTCCAGCAGCCAGAGCAGATTTGCAGGATCAAAGCAGTCAGTGGAACAAATATGTTTGAGCGGCCAGAAAGTATGGTGTTCAAGAGTTTAATTTATCCACTGTATTTTGAAATCCTGAGTAACAAATCCTGAGCAGTTTATGGCGCAAGGGGAAAATCTGGCGAGAGAAAAGCTGCCAGTGGCAGGTGATTTTTAAATTCAAAACACACACAGTGAGAACAGAGGAGCATTGCCATCTAGTGGTAGGAGGGGAAATGATGCAGGAGATTGGAGCGTGACACGAAAAAGCAGGACTGTCAGGAGCCAAGCTGTCTCTGGAACTACAAAATCAGTTCCATGTCCTCACCTCGGACACCAGTTCTTGGCCAGAGGAGCAAGTACAGTGGTTACAGGCCTCAGAACACACCAAGTGGAAGATAGTGGACAGAACGATTCCTGCAGTCCCCAGAGGAGAGATGTGTAGTGACTCCCAATGGAGGGAGACAGAGGCAGCAGTGTGAGGACGAATGACTCCTGGTTTCAGTTGTCTCTACATGAATGCCCAGAGTATGGAAAACAAGCAAGAAAAACTTGAACTCTTAATATAGGATGGCAAACATGACCTAATACTGAAAGCTGGTGAGATGAGACTCATGACCATAGCTGTCAACTTTTCCCTTTTCTTGTGAGGAATGCTATTCGGAATAAGGGAATTTCCCTTAAAAAAGGGGAAACGTTGACAGCTATGCTCATGACTGGAATGTAGAAATTGGGGGGGGGGTTTACAACTCACTCAAACGAAACAGAACAAACAGGAAAGGAGCAGGAGTAGCATCATATATAAAGGATGTTTATGCTTGTGAAGAAATCCATGATCTGGAGCATGGAAGGCAGATTGGAAGTATATGGGTAAAAATTGTAGGAGAGGAAAACAGCAGTGACCTTATTGTGGGTGTCTGCTTATAGACCTCCAAGCCAGATTGAGGACTTGGATGATTCCTTCCGAGAGCAGATCACCAAACATTCAAAAAGGAGAGTGATATAGTAGTCATGGCAGACTTCAGTTACTCCAATATCTATTGGAACTCAAACTCCATCAAGAATGAAAGGTCGAACAAATTCCTCTGTTGCCTCGCTGACAGTTTTGTTTCCCAGAAGTAGGTCATCTCTCTTTGACCTGGTGCTCACCAACAGGAAGGAAAGAAGTGAAAGTACAGGGAACCTTGGGAAGAAGTGATTATCTCCTCCTGGGTTTCATTATACAGTGGTACCTCGGGTTACATACGCTTCAGGTTACAGACTCCGCTAACCTAGAAATAGTACCTCAGGTTAAGAACTTTGCTTCAGGATGAGAACAGAAATCGTGCTCCGGCAGCGCGGCAGCAGCAGGAGGCCCCATTAGCTAAAGTGGTGCTTCAGGTTAAGAACGGACCTCTGGAACGAATTAAGTACGTAACCAGAGGTACCACTGTACACAGGCAAGGGAAAACTGAGTGTAGTTGGATATGCACTGGACTTTAAGAAGGCCAGTTTCGAAAAGCTTAAGGAACTGCTGGTAACACCCGTGTTAGAAACTTAAGATATATAAGCTAATCACCAAATAATGGCGCCTTAAACCTGGGTTACAGTTGCCGCAAAGCAATGTCTAGTCGCATTTCTTTTCCTGAAAGGAATTTGTTGTTGTTAATTTCACTTCTATACCACTTTGTATTTCAAAGAAAAAAATCTCAAAGTGGGCTACAACACATTAAAGCCATAAATAAAGCAATCCAGAATAAAACATCGACAAGGCATCTCTACAGATCAGCTGGTTGGCTGGTGCACAGCAGTGTTTTTTGAACACTGAATATAAGGTGAATGAGGGTCTGGACCCTTGGAATGTGTGCAATTTTGCATTCTACTTCCTAACTGGAGCTGGTTTATTGGCCTCATTCCATTATGCCTGAAGCATTCAACCTGAACTCCCTGCCTTTGGCAGAGACATGATCATGGCTCAGTGATGCTACCAGAGTGCTGGCTATACACCTTACTCTTGAAATGAGTCATCCATTGGAAAGGAATGGGATCTTCCAGGACATTCCTTTCTCGCAAGACAATAATCTCTCATTAATGTATTGAATCACCAGATGCCATCCATTTGTACATAAAACCATAATTTTCATGCCATTGATAGGTAACCCAACCCAGTTTTAAGTTGAGCTGTACTACCAAATAATTGTGCTTAGCAGAATCCGTTAACAGGGCACCTGAACAGAAACTTGGCTAGTAATTTAAATTAGTGTGAAATTCAGTCATACCATCTCTGCTGCTTCTTAGTCTTTGTGTCGCTGTCCCTCTGCTTGCCAGGCTCACAGTGCTGCAGTGATAGCAGAGGTCATAACTGATGAAATGTCTTTGTATAGGCAAAGCACCTATATGCCCCCTTGGCTGCTCCCTTTATTCCTGTGTAAAGTACCCAGACCCTCCTGTCTCTAACCCTCCCTTTCCAACTCCCATGTCCCTACCACCCATTACTTCCTCAGGCCACTGTCTACTTTGTTCCCTCTCTTTTCTCTATCATGTTTCTAGATCAGGGGTTCCCAAACTGCAGTCCACAGACCATTCACACTTCATTCAGGTGATCCATGCCATGATTTGTGGCTGAAGACATGGGACGGCACATCCATCACATTAAATACCCATATTGATTTTAATTATATTTCTCTTGCTTCTTTTGTTTCTTATATTTTGTATTTTATTGTATTACAGTTTGAATTCCATAAAATTGTAAGGCACAGTGTGTTACAGTTCCTAAACAACAGGCAGAAAAACCATTAAGCGATCCACCATGACGCTCAGCAGTTTTCAAGTGGACTGTGGGTGGGAAGTTTGGAAACCACTGTTCTAGATCATTCTCCCTAGTTTTTCTTTCACCTCCCAAATAAAATTCTACTTGTCTTAAGCACTGTGAAATTCCTCCTGGGATTAAATTTCTCCTTCTTGCCCTTTCATGCCTTAATTCCCCCTCTCCTGCTCTACCTTCAGGTTCTTCCTCCTCCTCTTTACTTATTAAATGTACTAGTCACTTTTTTGCCATGGGAACTCAAAGCAACAATATTTTAATCAAAAAACAAAACCCACACATACACCTAAACTGGGATTTTAAAAATGCAATTTTAAATGTTTGTTTCCTCACTGTGCACCTTCATATAGCTTTCCTTTCCTCAGGGCTCCCTGTCCATTAGCTTCTCTACCTGCTCTCAGGGCCATCAAAATTTTCAACCATAACCCTGCAATGTTTTAATCCCAACTAACCAACACCCTTTTTCCCATGGAAGGTGGACCCTGAGCTGCTCTAAACTGTCCTAGCCATTGCACCAATCAGCCTATCATAGTCAAGGTGTCACCATGATTAGCAGTTAGCACCAGTTCACGTGACGCTGTGAGGAGGGAGTTTTTCCAAGACAAGTAGAGTCGCTTGGTTTTGTGAAGATCTTTATCTTCTGCTTCCTTTTCCTTTTCACATGATTGGGGCTTTAAGCTTACGCCCAAAAGGGTGTGCGACTTATTCCGTGCCCCCGTGACCAATTTATTGAGAACCATTAATTTTGTTTAGTAATTAACAGTCTTCTGACAGCTCTGGACATTTAGTTGCCAACTAACTTTGTGTTGGTTTGTGGCCCTTTTCTTCAGGCAAGTCATTTTGCCTTGTGTCCTTGTATATGTACAGAAAAGGCAGAACATTAATTTTCTAATTATGAGCTTGTCTGTAAGCAGATATGATGTGGGAGTTACGTTCCGAGGCACCCAACATGCCAGTGAAATTGAGTACAATTGACCCATTGAAAAATCCTGCAAACACCCCATTCCACCCCTGCTCTGCCCTGCCCTGCCCTGCCTCGTTCTGACCTCCCCTGCCCCCATTCTGCCTTTTTAGTGATGTTTCAGTGATGTCTTTATGATGTTTCTGGGTCACTTCCGGGTTCGGCATGATGCACATATACACAGTTGTACACATACTGAACGCGTGTAAATATTTGGCTACCTGTATATAGTGTGAAAGATGTTAGCTGAATGACTAGTTTTTGGATTTAATGGATTAATTGTTATAACAATTAAAAATTCACTTTTATTCAGGAAACGTGTGAATTGAAACATTGGAATCTTGGATTTAACTTGCAGGCAGCAACCAGTATGCCCAGATTTACAATAAACTTTAAGAGTCTATATAACTCCCCAGTTATTTGACTGTATTGGGTTCCTTAATCACATAATAGTTTCAAAATTATTTTGTTAATGCCAACCCTGCTTAGGACTGAAAAGAGATCTCAAATTTCTAATTGCCCTGTGACCAGACCCTTGAGTTTTTCCCAGGTATAAAAAGCAAACCATCTCCCACACCCTTGATTATTCTTCAGTGAAGACATTGGCATCCTCATGCTGTCCTCAGATATATATGCTGCTTTTCTGCTGATGGGTAAAAGAATTTGGCCTTGGGCACCTTTTTGTTTCAAGGCAATGACCTGACAGCCTCCCTCTGCTGAATTTTGCATTCTTTTTTTCCTTCCACAGCAGTGACTCCAGCAGCAGCTCAAGTGACGAGTCTCCGGCCCGTTCAGTTCAATCCACGGCAGTTCCAGCACCCACCTCCCAGTTGCTTCCATCTCTGGAAAAAGATGAGCCCCGCAAAAGTTTTGGGATTAAGGTTCAGAATCTTCCAGTGCGCTCCACAGGTAAGAGCTAAAGAGGCATCATCCATAATTAATGCTAAAGCAATATTGTGACCTCCCATAATATTCCACTGGAAAACGCAAGCCCTGTTTAATGAGCTTTGAACTGCATTGGTAGGCTACTGCTGAAGCGAATGCTGGTGGAAAATATGTCATATTGCAAATGGGGCAGCATTAATTTTGAAAGAGGGTTTTTTAAAGCAGTCTGGTTCATCAATCTAAGGTGCATGGAATTTTCCTACCACAGGTGAACAATATATAACAGTCAAAGCAGGGTTGTGTATGTGCCTTTAAATCAAAATTCTGTGCACAGTTTTGTCAGTTTTGCACACAAGAGGACCGAGCAAATTTGCACAGTTCTGGTTCTGCTCATCATGGAAAAGGGCAAGAAGCAACAGAGCAATACCTGTGGAGGCTGTATTGAGGTTCCTTTCTGGCCAGGGTGATTCTGCTAGGCTTCTCCCAAGTGCAGACTACACATCGCTCTATTCAGGAAATGGTTCACAGTGAAAAGAGGGGAATTGGGGAGGAGAGGTGGCATGTTTGGTTGGGAGAAGGGTGAACCCAAGCAGCTTGTTCTGCAGGTGGCAGTCTTGTGTGTATGTAACACTATACATTTTAAAATAGAAACTCACAACACGAAAGAGTACAAACCGCAACCTTTGTGCTGCGTTTTCCAAAAAGGCTACAGTGCCTTCTGTAACCATCAGCATGAATCTTCTGCTTTGCTTCTTGGGGTGTAGACACCAGCCTTAAAGATGGTTTATTCCACGAGTTCAAGAAGTACGGGAAGGTGACATCTGTGCAGATTCACGGAGCCTCTGAAGAGCGATACGGACTGGTGTTCTTCCGGCAACAGGAGGATCAGGAGAAAGCGCTCAATGCTTCCAAAGGGAAACTCTTCTTTGGCATGCAGATTGAAGTGACTGCTTGGATAGGGCCAGGTGAGCGCAGGGAGGTTGTTGCTGGCCCTTGAAAATGGCAGGTAGCCTTGTGCTGGCCCCTTAAAGGAAAATCCAAATAACAACAGTTTGGCCCAACTGAAGCACAACAAAGCCATGAGCTGGTTTTTAAGTTCTCCAGAATGGAGAAAATTCGTGAAAAAAGCTAGCTTGCTGTTGCTTTACATAGGAAATGCTGAATCCAGGAAACTTGGAGGTGTTGGAAATTGAACATGGGGCCTTCTGCTTTCAAAGCAGATGCTCTGCCAGTGAGCTATGGCTCTTCTTCAAGTTTAGCGATGCTTAAGTTGGCCCTAACAAAAACATTAGCCAGCTGGTCATTTTTGGTGCATTGGCACCATCCATCAGGAACCTCTTCACAAATCCCATTGAAGTGGGCGGGAGCTCTTGTTTCAGTTTTCCCTCCAGATTCATCTGTTGAATTTAGTTTCTGCTTACTGAATAGGAGTTGGTAGACTGCTTTGACCTTTAATTTGCTGGCATTGCTAGATCCATAATCACTTGAAATGGGGTGGGATGAAGCTCAGTCCTCCTGACATGGCACTGTAGAGAGATTTAGACACTACAGAATGTTAAAGAGAGAAGACACCACAGAATGTTAAAAGAACTTTTTTTAAATCACCTGCCTCCAGAAACAGAGAGCGAGAATGAATTTCGGCCTCTAGATGAAAGAATAGATGAATTCCACCCCAAGGCAACGAGAACTCTGTTCATCGGCAATCTAGAAAAAACCACTACATATCATGACCTTCGCAACATCTTCCAGCGTTTTGGAGGGATAGTGGTATGTACAGTGTGTGTTTGTATGAGTTCATTTGAGAGAGAAGCATGTTTCAGCTCATTAATTCTAAGCTCTGAAGGTCCATTAATCTGATAAGTATCACTGGATCTTATTGAGCCATGATCTAGAAATAATAAATTTGGAAGGGGGAAAAGGCAGCTTCCGTATCCCTGGGTAGCAATGTCTTAACAACCTTACATTGAAAACAACCCTGTTTGCTCTGCGGAATACTCTGAGCCCTACATGTGCCAGAGATTGCCTCCTTTGCTGTGCAAGAAGAGGTGGCACTTGAGGAAGATGGTTAGAAGGCTTGCCTGGCCCTTCCCACCTACAAGGGCCCAAGGAGGAAGAGCACTGGGGGCAGCTGTGCAGCCCTGGGACTTCCCTTCCTGAAGGGCGCAGCTCTTCTCGCTTTGTATTGAAGAGGTGGAGCCTTTTCACTTGCTTACTAGGCCTTTGCTAAACTCATGTCCATGGCTGAACAATGCAAGTCTGGTTCAGCAGAAACTGCTTCCGCTTCTGTGTGTTTGGCATTGGGGAAGGAGAATGTGTTAGCAAGCAGGACCGAGAGCTGCCTGGGTTGAGTGTTGCCAGGCCTTTTAATCTCCCACCTGCATGCCCTGAAAAGCACTGCATGCAAACTCAGGAGACATCCACGAGAAAAGAGACGGTCATTTGCTCACACTGACCTTGGCAGTGGGGTATGTTGCAGATCCACTGTTGTGCGGATGCCTCATCATTAATGGAAAAGTGACCCCTAGGGGTGTAGCTGTTTGTTTTTGCTTTAATTGCTTGCTCACGGCAAGTCAGTCACCCTAAGTTGGAAGCTCCTATGCTGCTATGTCACTAGAACAAAGACTGACTGGTGTTAGAGAAGTCCCCTCTTTGGGCAAGTCTTTGCTTCCCCACCTTTGTTTGGAGCCAAAGGCTTCTGGGAATGGAAGACTTCTCTGGATCTTTTGCTCTTGTCCCTGGACTTGTTGAAGGTGCTGGAGTCTCCTTCCTTGCCTGAATCTCCTAACACACTGCTCACAAAGGCAGAAGTGAGTGTTGTTTTGCAAAAATAGAAAGTGTCCAGCTTCTATTTCTAGCTTGGGAGGATGACTCGTCCTACTCAGAGAACATTGTGCCTGCCTCGGCTCCTAGTCATCAGAGTGAAGGCTGGCCAAAATGTTGTTTATCCTTCTGCCTGCCTAAGCCCATTAAATCCCCAGGTAGATAATTTTCTCTAGGACAGGCTTTAAATATTTCCAGAGTATCTTAGTCACTACTTAGATTTCAGCTGTTGCTAAAGATATATATACAAAAGCTAGCATTCAGATAATTAATCAGCATCACAGTGTTGTTGCATGGTTGCTGTTGTTCATCTGGATTTTATTGTGTGCGTCATCTTGGTTTAGAATAAGCTGCAAGATGAGGAAGGGAGGGAAGAGTGGATTGTTGTGGTTTTCCATGAGCAGTATTTTTAAGAGCATAAAAATAGGACAGGAACACTGAATGGTTTGGGGGTATTGTCATTTAGAAAAAGAAGCTGAGGAGGGGAAACTGCTTCTGTCACTTGTGTCCACACCCCAACCTGACCTTGCTGGTTTAGGAAGCAAAAGAGAATCTTGACCTAGGACCACCAGTTGCAGACTCCCACTTATGTTGCTGAGCTTTAGTGGGATGTGTGTGTGTTTTGACTTGCCAATAACTGCTTTAAACTGGGGTCCAGCTGCATCCCTGAGAGCTAACCTGCAAAACTATGAGCCTGCTTCCTCCTTAGCAGGGCGTTCTCTTTGACCAGCAGTCCTCTTGGTGCCCCGTGGCCTAGTCTGTCTCTCAGTGTGAACTGCTTTCCTTCCCCACCAGGATATTGACATCAAGAAAGTGAATGGGGTCCCCCAGTATGCATTCCTGCAGTACTGTGATATTGCAAGTGTGTGTAAAGCGATCAAGAAGATGGATGGGGAATATCTCGGAAATAATCGGCTCAAGGTAAATTTTCTCCTAGAAGTGCTGCTCTTTGAGGGTTTTTTTTTGTTTGTTTCCAGAGATTTTAAGTGATTCTTGTCAGCTTGAGCCGTGAAGCAAGGATAAGATGCCCTGTGTCCCTCTTAGGGCCTTTCTGTTTGCTTGTAGATGAGATTGGATTGTTTCTGGGATTTTTCAGTCCCTCCAGATGGCACGAATGGGCAAAGTTGTTTGACCATCTTGGTGCAGAACCTGGAAACCGAATGGGCGTGGAGGTGGCATTTGTTTTCTTGCCCATTCACAGTTTTCTCTCCAGCTCCTTGTCCTGTACAGACTGCAAGTTGCACTTGATTCACTTGCCGTAGGAAGGGGCCACACTTTGTGTCCATTTAAGCTTCTGGAATTTATGTTAATTAAAACTGGCTTAAAAAAAACCCAAAACTGGCTTAGTACTTGCTCGCACCTGCTCTACGGATCTTAGTTTAGAATTAGGCCTGCTCTTGTTAAATGAGCTTAATTGTGAATTCTTTGACTGACTGGAAGTTTTGCCCTTTTGTGTCCAGCTGGGCTTTGGGAAGAGCATGCCCACCAACTGCATGTGGTTGGATGGTCTTTCGACAAACGTGACGGATCAGTATTTAACGCGACATTTCTGCCGCTATGGTCCTGTGGTGAAGGTAGGTGGGAGGCTTTCTGCAGCACGAAGAGGTCTCCTCTCTTCCTTCCTCAATAAACCTGCTCTTTTCTGACCCCACATTCAAGCTCCATCCTGAAGACCTGCTTCTGTCTCTATATTTCTCTCTCTCTCCGGGCTGAGCCTATCCTTCCGAGAGGTCCAAAGCTCTCGCCACCTTTTTTCCAGTTGGGGAAATGGCATGTTAAGGCAAGCCAAACGTGTGCAGAGAGTGCTTGGTGTGTCTGCCCACCTTCTCTTCCTCCCCTGCCCCTCCCCTTTGCAAAACTGTGACTCCCCCTAGAATTGTGGGTGCATGGCCCACTTCAGTGACAGGGCTCAGATTAGTCACATTAGATCCAGAAGTTGTCTTATGGCTCCCATTCTAAACGCAGAGGCAACTGACTTCTCCTGCCTCCCCCAATGCCTTTAATTTCCCCTCTTCCCCCTTGCAGGTATCTCAGGTACATGCACTGAGCTGCCTTTTAATCTCTGGAGCAGAGGTTGATCTTAAAGTCATGTAGCACCTCTGCATGAATGAATCATGCAGGGGGGTTGGAGAAGCTTGAGCCAGGAATGCATCCTGCATAATCCCTGCAGGGAGTGGGTGGGATTTTGAACTCTTGGCATTACTTCCAGAGAGCCTGCTGGTGCGTTGTGTCTCAAGCAACACACGTTTATCTCCTTAGTGAAACCGTGGTTTCTTACACTTGTTTTTGTTCTGTTTTTTTAAAACAGAATTTGTACTCTCCGGGCATAAAATTTGCAACTGCAGGGAAATAAGTAAAATACAGAAAAACAAAATAAAGGCCTACCAATGCCTCAAGCCACATGATTCTCAACCTAGAGCAGTCCCTTTCGCCCCTTTTTATTGTCTCTCTTACAAGATGCCTTGTTGCGGGGAAGGCTGAAAACGCCTCTAAATTTGGTGTTGTAACCGTATCTATTCTCCCTGCCCCTAGTTGCATTTGTTTGCTGGGACTGACGTTCCTGTCCTGTGGATGAGGCTCTTATTTTGGTTTTGTTTTGTTTTTTTGTTCTTACAGGTGGTGTTTGACCGCTTAAAAGGCATGGCTCTCGTTATCTACAATGAAATTGAATATGCACAAGCTGCTGTAAAAGAGACCAAGGGGAGGAAAATCGGTGGGAATAAAATTAAGGTCTGCAAAATTAAGTTCCTAAAGATTAGTAGTAATGATAATAAACAATAGTAAATAATAGGCCAGGCAGGGGAATTGCTTAATGACACAGAATGCTTTGCCAAAGTTTTTCTAAGATTGATTATTGTCACCCCCTCTGCTGAGTGGAGCTGTGCGGGCATCTCCAACTGCTGCTTGCAGCCTTTCCCTTCCTGTCATTTGCTTTGCTCAGTTCTTCTCCTTTCCTAAGTTCTTTGGCTGCTGGACCTTGTGCCGCTAACATCTCTGCAGCTGTAGAATTTCCTTGGCCCTCTTGGCTCACTGCATCCTTCCCAAGGAGAGATCACCTTGAGCGCAGGAGTCTTGCCTTGTGTACATGGATGTGCCAGGTGCATTGACCACCTGGCCTGTGCCATTTGGGGCATAGTGAAGGCATGTGCTGTGTCCCATGGCGCTTTTTCCGAGATGGAGATAAGTTCTACGTCAGAGGAAAGATGTGGTCCTTGTGCATTGGGCACTGTCCAGGACTGCCTTTGAAATGTCATCTCCTCTTGTCTTGCTTGGTTATCTGCTTCCAAATAAGACATCCTACCTGGTGTCAGAGGTGTGGGTGGGTGCTTGCGCACACTCAGTAGGATAGCCCTCCCCAACCTAGTGCCCTCCCAGTGTTTTGGACCACAACTCACATCAGCCCCAGCTAGCAGGAAGGCACCATATTTTTTTGGGGGGGTAGGCGGGGCAGGGAACTGCACTAAGAGGTGAACACCTTAAAGGTGCATTGTAAAGGATGAATTTAACATTGAGCCTCCTGTGTGTTAGTTCTATAGCTTGTGTGGCTTCAGTGAGTTTGATGTCTGCCTGCCCTGTTGCTGTGGAGTATTACAGAATGTCTTCCGGTGCATCCATCTTAAACTTTTTAATTACTGGCCTTTGATTAAAATTAGCCGTTTGGGTTTTTTGACATTGCAACAGGTGTTTGAGGATTGATTATTCAACTTCCTGAGAGAGGGGTTTATTGAATCTATAGAGTTGGAAGGGACCCTTGCAATGCAGGAACCTCAGCTAAAGCATCCATGACAGATGGCCACCCAACCTCTGCTTAAAAACCTCCAAGGGAGGAGGCTGTTCCACTGCTGAACAGCTCTTACTGTCAGATCTCAATCTCCTTTTTTGTGACTGGAAGCCATTGGTAGGAGTCCTACCTTCCAGAGCAGGAAAAAACAAGCTTCCATTTGACAACGATTTAGATATTTGAAGATTGCTATCATATCTCCTCTCAGTCTCCTCTTTTCCATGCTAAACATACCTAGCTCCTTCAACCGTCTCTCATATAAAGCTTGGCTTCTAGACCCTTGATCATCCTAGTTGCCCTCCTCTGCACACGTTCCAGCTTGTCAACGTTCTTCTTAAATTGTGGCACCCAGAACTGGACACAGTATTCCAGGGTTGGTCTGACCAAGGCAGAATAGAGTGGTACTATTACTTCCCTGTGACGCAGGTGGTGCTGTGATCTAAACCACTGAGCCTCTTGGGCTTGCCAATCAGGAGGTCGGCAGTTCGAATCCCTGCAACGGGGTGAGCTCCCGTTGCTCGGTCCCAGCTCCTGCCAACCTAGCAGTTTGAAAGCATGCCAAAAAGTGCAAGTAGATAAATAGGTACCGCTCCGGCGGGAAGGTAAACGGCATTTCTGTGTGCTGCTCTGGTTTCGCCAGAAGCGGCTTAGTCATGCTGGCCACATGACCTGGAAAAACTGAGCGCCGCAACCCCAGAGTCATTTGCGACCGGACTTAACTGTCAGGGGTCCTTTACCTTTTTATTACTTCCCTTGATCTGAACACATCTGTTGATGCAGCCTAGAATAGCATTTGCTTTTTTTGCTGCTGCTGTATCATACTGTTGTCTCATGTTAAGCTTGTGGTCCACCAAGACCCCTAGATCCTTTTCACATGTACTGCTGGTAACCCAGGTGTCCCCCATCCTATATTTGTGCATCTCGTTCTAAGTGCAGAACCTTACATTTATCCCTATTGAAATTCTTTTTGTTAGCTTGCACCCAGTTCTCCAATCTGTCATTTTGAATTTTGATTCTGTCTTCTGTGGTATTAGCTACTGCTCCCAGTTTTGTGTCATCTGCAAATTTGATGAGCATCCCCTCAATTCCTTCATCCAAGTCACTTATAAAAACATTGAACCCCACTTGTCACTTTTTTCCAGGATGACGAGAAACCAAAAATGAGTACTCTTTGGGTTCAGTCAGTCAACCAGCTACAGATCCACCTTGTTCAACCCACATTCTACCAGCTTCCTCGCAAGAATATCGTGGGGGATTTAGTCAAAAGCCTTACTGAAATCAAGATACACTATGTCCAGAGCATTTCTCTGATCCACCAAGTTTGTAATTCCATCAAAAAAAGACATCAGATTGGTCTGGCATGACATATTTTTGAGAAACCCATGCTAGGTCTTAGCAATCACAGCATCCTTTTCTAAATGACCGACTGTTGAATTATCTGTTCTAGGACCTTCCCTGGCATTGATGTCAAGTTCACCCGTCGATAGTTACCCGGGTCTTCCTTTTCCCCCTTTCTAAGGACAGAGACAACATTTGCCCACCTCCAGTCTGTAGGGACCTCACCTGTTCTCCAGGATTTCTCAAAGATCATAGACAAAGGCTCTGAAATTACACCCACAACCTCCTTTAGTACCCTTGGATGCAGCTCATCAGGCCCTGGAGATTTGAATTCATTTAAAGTAACTAGGTGTTCCCTAATACCTCTTTTCCTATCTTGGGACGCAGCTCTCTCCTTACATCATTTATTCTGTTATCACCAGGTTCGGCATCGCTTTCCTTTTGGGTGCTGACAGAGGCAAAGTAGGTGTTGAGTAGTTCCCCCTTTTCTCTGTCTTCTCCAAGGAGAGGATCCACCACTTTCTTGTTCTTCTCCTTACTTTGGACATAGCCAAAGAAACCTTTTTAATTATTTCTAGCCTCCTTTGCAAGCCTGAGTTCATTCTGAGCTTTAGCCAGCCTGACTTCCCCCCTGCAACTGTTGGAATCACACCCAGTAGTTCCTTAAGCTTTTTGAAAATTGGCCTTTTTAAAATCCAGAGTGTGTGTCTGACTACACCGTTTCCCCTTGCCTCTGTATCATGAAAGCCAGAAGAACATGATCACTTTCTCCCAAGTTTCTTTGTACTTCCACTTTGTCGATCAGTTCCTCTTGATGATCCCCTTGATGCTTCTTCCACCTTCTGGGAAATTAAATTGTCGGAGAGGCAATGGAGGAATTTGTTGGACCTTGCATTCTTGGCAGAGTTAGAGTCCCAACAGATATCACAGAAATTGAAGTTCCTCTCTTCCTCTTCGGTCTATTCCTTTTGAACAGGTTATACCCTACAATTCCTACATTCCAGTCATGAGTCTCAAGCCACCAGTTTTCAGTAATGCCTACCAGGTCATATTTGCTTTCCTGTGCTAAAAGCTCCAATTCATCTTGCTTGTTTCTCATACTCTGTGCATTTGTGGATTTAGTATTCTGGGTTTGGCTTGCTGTGTAAGATTGACCAGAGGCATTTTAATTATAGTTCTTGGGAAAAGCAACAGTAACAACAAGAACAAGAACAATGTCTCATTAGTTACACATGCATTCATAATTAGCTCTAGATCCTTTTGACTAAAATCATACAGAAAAATCACTCTCATATTAACATGTTGAAGGTTATCGGTGGCTAAATGCACCCTGTCTTCCCCACCTTCCTTATGAGATTCTCAGATATATCTGGTTGGCCATTGCTGAATTGGCCCAGCATAGTTGCTGTTCTTTTTTCATAATGTGTATGGCATTATGATACTTCCATACCCACATCTAAGCTGTGAAGTACCATATTCTATTAAAACTAGCTTCTACATTAAAACCCACCAGCAAGCAAAGTTCTCCTCATCTGATGGTTTAATGGGGCGGGGGGCACTTTTAATCATGTCACAGATCTGCTCTCCTTTCCCTGTGTCTTAAATGCAGATGATGAACCTTTTTTCATAATTGGGTGTTATTGGGAGTAACGGGCCTTTAAAAATTCTTGTTTTTCAGGTGGATTTTGCAAACCGTGAAAGCCAGTTGTCATTCTATCAATCTATGGAGAAAACGGGTCAAGATATCAGAGACTTCTATGAAATGCTGGCAGAAAGAAGGCAAGTGCCCCTGATGTCTTTACATCAGCCCAAAATGGGTCTCTGGAGTTTGGGAGGATCTATCCATCAATTCATAATTCAAGTTTTTGGCATTTTTCCTGCCGTCATTTTAATTCTTTTTGGCATTTTTATTTTTACAATGGATATCCAAAATACCATTGTGAGTTGGGGAAGGGGTTAGCAGCCAGTAGCAATTCTGTTTAAATGACTGCAGCTCATAACCAAGGCTTGTAAACAGGGGGACATTTTGAGGGAGAGGCCCAGAGTGCTGTCTCACGGTGTACATTGGACCAAGAGACATGGATGACGAGGGAGCTGCTGCAGTGACCTGCAACACCTGTGCCATGTTGGCCTTCCTTCCTCGGAAGGTGCAGAATTGCACCTGCAACAGATATTGCCCAGCCCTGCCAGACACATTCCATATATAGCAAGGGACTACGAGATTCTGGGCTGGAAGCTGAAGGGCCTTAGAGCAGAAGTGTTTTTTTCCATCACTCATTCCTGCTGAAGGTCATGGCTTAGGAAAAGCCTCTGAAGCCTCTCTTAGCAGTGGGGCGTGGGGTGGGGGCTATTGAACTAAAGGATCAGCTGCCTGCTTAGAAAATAGCTGTTCTTTTTGTCTTTTGATTGAACCTGTAGCTACAGTAGTCGAGCTGTATATGGTGGTCTTGATCTGGGGAGAAGCTGACTTTTTTATGTTCCTGGGTTTGGCAGGGATGAAAGGAGAGGATCTTACGACTATGCTGCTGACCGTACCTACTATGAGGCTGTTCGCACCCCAGGAACATATCCTGAAGATCCTCGGAGGGAATATCCAGCCCGTAGCAGGGAGTTTTATGCTGACTGGGACCCTTACCAAGCAGAGTATTACGACCCACGGTATTACGACGACCCACGGGAATACAGAGATTACAGGGGTGACCCTTACGAGCAAGACATAAGAAAGTATAGTTACAGGCAACGGGAGCGGGAGCGATTTGAATCAGACCGGGATCGGGACCATGAAAGGAGGCCCATTGAAAGGAGCCAAAGCCCAGCTCACTCCCGACGGCCCCAAAGCCCTGGAGCATCTCCTTCCCAATCAGAGAGGCTGCAGAGCGATTCTGAGCGGAGGATCTACAGCCGGTCCTCGGAGCGGAGCGGCAGCTGCAGCTCCCTCTCCCCACCCCGCTATGACAAGCTGGACAAAGCCCGCCTCGAGCGCTACACAAAAAGCGAGAAGCCCGAAAAAGAGCGGGCCTTTGAGCAAGAGAGAACGGACAAAGACAAGCGCCTGGTAAGGAAGGAGAAGCCAGAAAAACTCGAAAAGGATAAAGCGGAGAAGCAGAAACGGAGGGCCAAAAATCATTCTCCCAGCTCTCAGTCGTCGGAAACAGACCCAGAAACTGAACGGGAGCCCACCCCTGAGAAGGTCAAAGGCAGCAGCAAAGGGAGTCGGGAGAGAGCAGATAAAGAAGGAGCTGCAAAGAACCGCCTGGAGCTGATGCCATGTGTCGTGTTAACACGAGTCAAGGAAAAGGAAGGGAAAGTAATCGAACAGCCTGCTTTGGAAAAGCTGCGTGGGAAGCAAGAAAACGACACGCTCAAGTCTCCTTTGCTTGAACAAAAAATGCAGATTTCTCAGGAAGACCAAACCAAGTCAGAGCAGCTGAAACTTGAACCCGCCCGAGTGAAAGTGCCAAAAGAGAAGGTGCTTGCCAGCCACATCGAAGTGGTCGAGAAGGATGCAAAGCTGAAGCCTAAGAAGCACCTGAAGGCAGAGCTGCCTAGTGAAGTGACTAACCCAGTAGATCTAGAAAAGCTGGAAGCTCGCAAAAGACGCTTTGCGGATGCAAACCTCAAGCCAGATAAGCAAAAAATGGACTTTAAAAGGAGTAGTCAGGAGGAGGAGGACGCGCGTGTGGTTTTGAAAAAGCAGATTGAGTTAACAAGTAGTGAATCTGAGAGAAAGCCCTTGAGGAAAGAGACTCTTAAAAGGGAATCCAAGAAAACCAAGCTGGAAAGGCTTGCCTCAGTGACCAGCCCCAAAGAAGCTCAAGAGCCAGCCAGTATTTCTCTGGGGATTGGTTTACGGCCCAGTTTAGAGCTGCAGGCTAGGCTGGGGGAGCTACTTGAGGAACCTGGGGAAGCCCCTGAGATCCATGTAAGGAAGGTCAACTCCATCAAATTGCAGCACAAGCATACACAGCTGTTGGATGACCAAGGAACTGAGCGAGAGGACACATGGAAAACCTACTGCAGTCTTCCCGATGAAGTGCCCGACCACAAGCTAGCTCAAGAGAAGCCTCCATCATCCGATATTGAGGAGAAGATTCCCATTGACATTGATCACACACAGAGTTATCGGAAGCAAATGGAGCTGAGTCGCAGGTTGAAGCAGCAAATGGAAATGGAAATTGCAAAGCACGAGAAGTTTGGCAGCCCAAAGAAAGACCTTGATGAGTATGAGAGGCGTAGCCTGGTGCATGAAGTGGGGAAACCCCCGCAAGATGTGACAGACGACTCTCCTCCCAGCAAGCGGAAGAAATCCACTGACGCTTTCGACTTTGAAATTAGCACAAAGAGAGAGAGAAACTACAGGAGCTCTCGGCAGGTGAGCGAGGACTCCGAAAGGACGGCCTGTTCCCCCAGCCTCAGGCCCTTCCCTTTCCATGAGGATGAGGAGATGCTGGAGTCCCCGAGGCTGGTGCCTGTGAAAGAAACCAAAGAGTCACCT
This sequence comes from Podarcis siculus, assembly GCA_034642415.1. Classification (NCBI taxonomy): domain Eukaryota; kingdom Metazoa; phylum Chordata; class Lepidosauria; order Squamata; family Lacertidae; genus Podarcis; species Podarcis siculus. The sequence continues at coordinate 1,196,068 of JAXCMG010000088.1, read as the reverse complement.
AAAATGGATGAAAAGGGTCCTCCATATTCTAATGTGGCTGTAAGGGAGGATTCTTTGAAATTTAACCCCTACGACTCCAGTCGAAGAGAGCAGATGGTAGAAATGGCTAAAATAAAACTATCTTCTGTGAGTTGTGAGGAGGAATTGAACCGATGGGAGTCCCAAGTGAAGCAGGAACCTGGGAGGGTGGACATCGCCTTCCCAAGCAGCATTGTCAAGAGAGATGGCATAAGGAAGCGGTCAGTACGGGATCTGGAGCCAGGAGAGGTGCCTTCAGACTCTGACGATGACGGCGATAACAAAGCCCATTCTCCAAAAAACCCTTCGTTGCTGGAGAGCTCCAGGTTGTCTTTTTTATTACGGGACAGGGAAGAGAAGCTTCGTGATCGAGAGGAGAGGCTGCCAACCTCTTTGGAAAGGAACAAGTTTTATTCCTTTGCACTGGACAAGACAATCACTCCCGACACAAAGGCCTTGCTTGAGAGAGCCAAATCTCTCTCATCCTCCAGAGAAGAGAACTGGTCTTTCCTTGATTGGGACTCGAGATTTGCTAATTTTAGGAACAATAAGGACAAAGAGAAAGTGGATTCTGCTCCAAGGCCTATCCCCTCGTGGTATATGAAAAAGAAGAAAATCCGAACCGATTCTGAAGGGAAGCTGGATGATAAGAAGGAAGACCACAAGGAGGATGAGCAAGAGAGGCAGGAGCTCTTTGCCTCGCGCTTCCTGCACAGCTCCATCTTTGAGCAGGACTCGAAGCGCCTGCAACACTTGGAAAGGAAAGACGAAGACCTTGACTTCCTCTCTGGTAGATTGTACGGCCGGCAGGCATCCCTGGATGGGAACATTGGCATGTCAGACTTTGTGCCGGAGCCAGTGGTTCTCTTCCACAGCAGGTTTGTGGAGCTCACAAGAATGCAGCAAAAAGAAAAGGAGAAAGACCAGAAGCCCAAAGAAGCAGAAAAGCAGGAGGAGAAGGAGAGTCAGCCCAAAAGCCCAGAAGCAGCTGCGCCTGAGGACAAAGTGGCAGAGCATAAGCATCTGCTTTCAGCTGGGCCATTTCCAGCTGCTCTTGTACTCCAAGAACCAGGGCCAGCCATGCCGGAAAAGGTCACAAACGAGAAGTTGCCGGTCATTGCACCCTCTTTGAGAGAAGAGAAGCCTCTTCCAGAACTTGGTCCTGTGGCTGAAGAGCCAAAGCCTCTTCCAGAACTCCTTGCTGCTGTCAAAACTGAACCCCCTGAGCATATGGAAGCACCGCCAGGAGTAGACAGCAACAAGGACCCTGCTCTTTCTGCAGCAACTCCTCCTGAGGAAGACTCGGTATCCCTAGTGCACCCTTCCTATTTGGACACAAAGCCACCCACGCCCGGATCTTCCTTCTCTCAAGCGGACATCTGCACAGATCCAGAACCTGAAATAATCCCACCACCACCACCACCACTAAAACCAGCAGCAAGGTCCGAGGAACTGCCTGAGCTGAAAGAAGAAAATGTTTCACCATCTGTGAACTCTGAGGCCAGTGCAGGGCAGAAAGCAGAGCCAGCTGTGGAGGTCCTGCCTCCAGTCTCCGACACGGAGATGGAAGCCGAACCGCTTGTTGTCATCAAAGACAAGAAGCCGAACAAGAATAAACGTTCCAAAAACCCTGTCCAGACTTCGGTTGCGAACGTTGCAGAGAAGCCTGTCACAAGGAAGAGTGAAAGGATTGACCGTGAGAAACTTAAAAGGTCGGGCTCTCCCCGCGGGGAAGCACTGAAGGTGGAAACAGAGAAGGTTTCGAGAAATGCTGCTAAATCTCCAAGTTCTGCGCCAGAGCCGGAAAACCCAGAGCCTAGCTTGCCAGTGGGCAGGACAAGGCGCAGGAATGTGCGGTCAGTTTATGCCACCACAGGGGACCACGAAGGCCCATCGCCTATGAAGGATACTCTGGAGGTCACCAGATCTACCAGGAAAAGGGTTGAAAGGGAGCCACCAGACTCTGCATTGACTCCAACCCCTCCAAGAAGAGGCAGGCCTCCCAAATCCCGTCGCAAGCCTGAGGAGGAAGTCTCTCCCGTGAAGGCTGAACCAGCCCACCCAGAGGTAGAAGAAGCAGAATCGAAAGAGATGGTGGAAGCCCCGAAACCTGTGGAGGGGTGGAGGTCACCCCGATCCCAGAAGCTGGCACACAGCCACTCTCCAGCAGCCAGCACTCCTCAAGCCAAGAAAGGGGGGAAGAACGAGTCGAAGGCTGAGAATTTGGTGGAGCCAGAAGAGCCCCCTGACCTCTCTGGCCAAGGCTCGAATGGAAGTGAAAACGGTAACAAACCCAAGGTGGAGAAAGAGCCTCTTCTGAGTGACCAGAAGCGAGAGAGGAAAGAAGTCGAGTTGGAGAAAAATGTCCCCGAAGCCTGCACCGTTGAGATTGTGGAAAGAAAGCCTGTCTCTGAGAGAACTCCAAAGTCCAAACGTGGAAGATCCAGGAACGTCAAGGCTGTCGATAAAGCCTCCTTGATGAAGAGCTTGAAAAGCGTTGAAATCCGGCTTAACGTGGATGAAGTCAAAGGTGCTTTGCGGCCCAGTGAAGAGGACACAGAGCCTGTGCCGGCATCATCCCCCAAGAACAAAAGTCCCCGGAAGGAAGACAAATTGTCACCCCATTTCATAAAGACAGAAGCAGAAGACCCCTTCCAGGAAGCAGAGAAAGATCTGGCTTGTGAGTCGACACAGTCTCCTGAAGCAGACCAGCTGGCCAAGCAGATCGAACTGGAGCAGGCCGTGGAGAATATTGCAAAGCTCACCGAAAGCCAGACGATTGCAGCCTACAAGGAACAGGCGGCTGAAGTGTCAGACGTTCGCCCGGAGGAAGACGGGGACAAGCCTGCTCATCAGGCCAGCGAAACAGAACTCGCGGCTGCCATTGGCTCCATCATCTATGACATCTCTGGAGAGGCTGAAAGTTTCCCTGCTCCGCCAACGTATCCTACCGAATCCGAATCGGAAATGCCCGCAGAACCGTTGGTGCTGCCACCCGCACGAGAAGAGATGGAGCCTGAAACTGATCAAGCCGTGAGCAATATCTTGGAGTCGGAAGCCACTTCCGTTGAGCCGCCTGCCCCACCAGGCCCTGGCACTACCCCAGAGGCAGACTCTGCCAAAGAGGCGGAAGTGAGTGTGAGCGAATCCTCCAATTCGGCACAAGAAGCAGAAACCTTGCAAGAGGCCGACATGGCTCGGAAGGAACGGGGCCGCCAGAAAACCACCCGGCCGAGGCGCAAGCGGAGCACAAGCAAGAAAGGGGATGCAGCAGCAGAACCGAGGACTGTTGAGCCCGAACGAGTACAAAGCAAATCTCCAGTGGCCAACGAGGTTCAAGGGAAGTCAGAAGGAGCCTCGAAAGAAGAGAGTCAAGAGAAAAGCTCTCCTCTGGCTTCCCAGCCGGGTCCCCCTGATGCCAGCAAGGCTGCACCCCTGGAGGGGGCTTCTCCAGAACCTCCTGTGGCAGACAGCATCCCCCCGCCCAAAGCAGTGGACCTGCTACCTCCGTCGCTTCCTGTTGAAGAGGTGAGCCAGAGCGCCTTCAAACTACAGCCGGGGGCTGAGAGTGCTCCAGTGACTCCTCCGCCAGGCACCCCCAATACACATCTGCCAGCAGCAGCCCCATCTTCAGCTGCTGCAAAGCCTGTCTCCACTGGGTCTGCCCCCCTTCACTCCAGCACAGCAAAGGTGACTGAGTGGATTGTGAAGCACGAGGAGGCCCGGGCCCGCTCCACCCCACCGCCGGCTGTCCCCCCTGACACAAAGGCATCGGATATAGACACAAATTCCAGCACTCTGAGGAAAATACTGATGGAGCCCAAGTACGTCTCTGCAACCAGCGTGGCATCAACAACGCATGTCACGACTGCCATAGCCGAGCCCGTGAGTTCACCTCGTCTGGTGGAGGAAGATCCTCCACACCCTCCAGCAGAGGTTGTCCGGCCAGGATCAGAAGACAAGCCAGCTGTCCCAGCCATGAATGCTTTGGAGCCGCCAGCTGCAGAGGCCCCAGTTTTCACCGAGAAAGAGAAGGTCATCACTGTCATTGCTCCCAAGGCCACTTCTGTGATAAGCAGGATGCCCCACAGCATTGACCTTGAGGAAACCCCGCGGATAACCCTGGTGAAGCAAGCGCCCCAGACGTGCCTAGTCAACGCCCTCTCACCAAAATACAAGCAGAGGCCAAGCACCAATGACAACAGCCGGTTCCATCCGGGATCCATGTCCGTCATTGAAGATCGGCCGGTGGAGACAGGGTCCAGCCCCGGTCTTCGCGTCAACACATCAGAAGGCATCGTGCTCCTGAGCTATTCCCAGCAGAAGACAGAAGGCCAGCAGCGGATCACAGCAAAGATCAGCCAGATCCCCCCAGCAAGCGCAGTTGACATTGAATTCCAGCAGTCGGTGTCCAAGTCCCAGATCAAGCAAGAACCTCTTGGCCCCTCTCAGCCAATCCCAAAGGGCTCTCAGACGCCAACGGGGTACGGGAGTGTCTCAGCCCCATCGTCCCTTGTGCTGGGAGCTCAGCAGTACAGCCCTTCCCCTGTACTTTCCTCCATTAAGCAGGAACGGGGCAGCCTGGAAAAATCGGAGCCCCTGCACCTCTCTGTCCAGGCGCCCACTTCTCAGTCAGGGCCAGTCAAAGTCCTTTCCCAGTCTGCCAACACTCCATCCATCCTCGTCCACAACCAGATGGTGCTCCCACAGAGCATTGCTTCTTCCACCAACAAAAAGCTTCCAGACCCAGGTGCCCTGAAAGTGGAGACCAAGACTCTTCAGCCGTCGAGCTTGAGCCCCGGGGTTGGGCCTCATCACCCTTCCTTGTCTAGCAAGATACACCCAGAGGCCAATCATGTGAGTGCAGGGCCCAGCACCCCAGCAGAGCGGGTGGTGTCTCACTTGGGGGTCACAAAGCAGGAGCCCCTCTCTCCACGGACAAGCGGGCACTCTCCGTCTCCCTTCCCAAGGGCTTGTCATCCAGGCGGCCCTTCTTCCCCAGCCCTGTCTGGGAACAACTCCATGCTAGGGATCCAGGGGTCTCCTTGCCCTGGGATCCCGGTGCCTCAATACATCTCCAGTATGCACCCTGAGCAGTCTGTGATCATGCCCCCGCACAGCGTCACCCAGACGGTCTCCCTGGGGCACCTCTCGCAAGGGGAGGTCAGGATGAACACCCCTCCTCTGCCAGGCATGCCTTACAGCATCCGTCCTGAAGCGCTTCACTCCCCAAGGGCGGCTCTGCAGCCGCAGCGGTCCAGCACGCCGCAGCCAGCCCCCATCCGAGAGATCGTCATGCCACCTCTGTCTTCCCAGCATTCCTCGGAAGAGGAGATGCACTACCACCACACGGTGTGCCGGGGGTCCGCCCCCGTGCAGTCGGACGTGCTCGTCATGCAGCCAGACTACCGCTTGCACCCCTCCGGCATTCGGCTTGACCAGTACAACGTGCCCCGGGACGTGCGGATGATGATGCACCCGCACATGGCTGCAGTAGGAGGCGACCACCACCCAGAGACCCGGCAGTCCCGCACGCCAGAAGGGAGGTCTGTGAAGACACCCCCCGCCACAAAGACTCTCCCGTCGGGCAAAGAGGCACCCAAGGCCTCGGAAGTCAAGATGGCTCACTCCCCCCACAGTGAGCCCCGCCTCCTCAGCGGCCAGCTGCCAGGACTGCCTCTGACGCAACCAGTTGTCGTCCCTCACGGCGTGCAGATCATGCACCCGGCAGGCACCTCCTTCCACGATTACAGGACGGTCTACGGGGACATGAGGAGCTACCACCCAGCGGCTCAGCTAGGCCATCCTCAGTTTTCCGGGGCATCGCCAATCGGGCTGCCTTCTCGGAGTATGACCCCCTCTCAGGTAAGCCAAATCACTGGGATCAATAGGTGGGATGCTTCTGCGTCTTGTACCACCTTGGAGACTAGTAGCATTTAGGATGGCTACATAAGCTTTTGCGGACCAGGTTCCATATCTCCAGGTGTCATAGTAATTGATAAAAATGCAGTCTGCAAAATTCAGTTGGGGCTAAAATGTGTGCAAAAAAGAAAATCTTGTTCATGCAGGCTGCTTATGCCATAGTGAAGCGGGTTCCTCTTTAACTGAGGTCCCTGATGTTGCCTGTGAGAACCACAGCACCCTCAGACTCCTCTCGTGGTGCGTGCTAAGGCTCCTGTGCCTCCCGTGTGTGTGTGTGTGTGTGTGTGTGTGTGTGTGTGTTGGGGGGGTTTTGTCTGCTGTGTTTTTATTTTGAGGTGTGTGGAGTTTTCTCCATCTAGTTGTTTTGGGGTCAGGGAAGCATTCTGAGCATCACCCTTCTTCTGTGAAATCGGTATTTTGTGGTGCCCACAACAGTATCAAAAGTGCCCCGGGCCCCAAAAGGTTAGGGGTCCCTGTGTTGCAAGACTGGCTGTTTTGTTTGCTGCAAGAGAACCAGGTGGGAATTGGCTCCTCTTCTTTAACGTGCCCAGAATCAGATTCCTTCCTCTCCTCAGCCTGGGAGTTGCTCTGCCTGCCCGTCTGCCTTGGGAGTAGGGTGTGCATCTTCCAGGCTTCCTGAGGCAAGGAAGGGAAGTGCCACCAGCAAGTCCCTCCCTTTGTCTTCCGTTCCCACCCCTCCTCCCAGTTTCCAAGCCTGCTCTTGGCTTGTGTATAAAAACATTTTGGGATTGATACAGCTGGGATGTGTGTGGCAAGTTCTTGCATGGCTGGGAGGCATGTACCTCAGAAGGAAGTGGAGTGTGCCAGCAGCAGCTACCACAAGCATTCGATGCACAGGGAGTGTTTTTGGGGTCCTACAGTGGTCCTTAATTTGTAGCTGTGTGGCAACAGATGTGGGGGCTTGGAAATCAGGGTCCTGGAAACCAGAGAAGGCTGCTCTGGAAACCAGAACCACGGCCACAGAGGCAGGTTATGGCTGAGCATGCAGACATCCTTGAGGAAGAGCCATTGTTGGAGACCCTAGGGATAGAAGCCACAAGTTTTTTTTAATCTAGAATGATAAACCTGCACTAGTTTGCTTCTCTGGGGAGAGGGTGTGGTGGTGTTTCTGAGAACTTTGGTTCTCAGCTGCTCCTTTGCTGCCTGCCAGAGCCCTCTTTCAGAGAGCAGGCACAAGGAAGGCAGGACTGGACCAGTGTTTCCTCCTCCTCCAATGCGCCCTGATTTTGTCTTTGTGCCTTTCAGGGTCTGCCAGAAGGGGAACACACCCACCCCAGCCAGCCAGCTCATAGCAAGACTCCCCAGCACACCCAGGAGCCCAAGGGAGCCCAGGCGGCAGGACCAGACCCCACTCACCACCCAGTGGCTGTCAACCGGCACGTCCAGCAGATCGACCCCCACTTGCACCTTCAGCGCAGCCAGGCGGACGCAGGCCAGACCTCCTACCCGTCTCCCGTCGCTATCTCTGTCAAACAGGAACTCCCATCTCCACATCAGGCCCCAGTGCAGAAGCCGGCGCTCTTTATCCCAACCACCTCTGGGCCTGGGGCTCCTCCGGGGCTGCCCCTCTCCCGGCCCGAGCCCCAGTCGGTGCTCAAGCAAGACCTCGCACCTCATCCTGTTTCCCAGAGACCGGTGGACATGGTCCAGCTGCTGACCGTGAGTTTTCTGTGCTGGCTTTTGATTGAATTATTGTTGGTGGGAGGTTGGGGAGTGGTGCAGATGGCGGGGGGAGGCCTGGTGATGAACGTTCAGTTGGAAAGGGGGGTGCAAGTTGGAAGCAAGGGGCTGGTTGTGAAGGAGGAGGGCCCTGAGTGGGCCACAGAGGCTGGGCTCTGGCAGGGAGGCACTCGCCAATCTTGCATCCAGTTGTTGAAACCTCCAGGGGTGGGGAATCCTTTCGGTCCAAGGGCCGCATTCTCTTCCAGGCAACTTCCTGGGGGCTGCATGCCACCGATGGGCAGGGCCAGAGGCAAATGTGCATGGGGCAAGGATACATTTCAGCTGGGCAAAAACACGATGGGTTTGGGGGGTGCATTTGGTGGCTGGGCCTGAGGTCGCCCCCTCCAGCTCTGCCCTGCTTCCTTGCAGTTATTCTATCGCTTTCACCATTTACACTGAAGTGTTCTCTCTCTCTGTCTCTCCCCCCCCCCTTTGTAGAAATACCCCATTGTCTGGCAGGGGCTCCTGGCCTTGAAGAATGACACGGCGGCCGTCCAGCTGCACTTTGTCTCCGGCAATAACGTCCTGGCACACCGCTCCTTGCCAGCCCCAGAAGGGGGACCTCCCCTGAGGATTGCTCAGCGCATGAGGCTGGAAGCGTCGCAGTTGGAGGGCGTGGCGCGCAGGATGATGGTAAATGGCAGGAGAAAGAGGCTCCTTTCCGAGGAGGGTCTCACGCCCGCTGAATCTGCTTGGCACATCTGCCTTGGATTCCAGCTGCTAAAAGCGTCTGTGAGACCAGGCTTCAGAGGCCTGTTCAATCTGCAGCAGAATTGCACATTGCAGGACTGAGCATGGCTGCGTTCTGTGGGGAAAGCAGGGGTTGTTCATCAGTGCACATGAAAGCACCTGTCAGGTGTTGATGGATGTGCTTTTGCAGGCGCCTGGAATATATGGCGCTGGTTCCTTGGGAATGCAGGGATGGGGCAGCAAAGCACGTGCACATGAGATGTGCTCTTCAGGGGTCTTGTCCTGCCTTCCAGGTGGAGAGCGACTATTGCCTGCTGCTGGCCTTGCCTTGTGGACGAGACCAAGAGGATGTTGTGAACCAGACGGAGTCGCTCAAGGCAGCCTTCATTAGCTACCTGCAAGCCAAGCAAGCCGCTGGCATCATCAATGTTCCCAACCCCGGCTCCAACCAGGTATGGGGAAGGGGGAGAAAGATGGGCTCGTTTCCTCCCCATAATGTGTTTAAATGCGAGGACTTATTTGGCTGTTGTTAGAATGCAGTGCCTGAGCATATGCAGAACGCCTTTCCCTCACCACTGTGTGAACTTAATGAGACTTGTCTACACCTGCTCTTCCAGGCAGGCTTAAGAGACATCCCCACCACATCTCTCCCGCTCCCCAACTTTGCTTTGTTCTTTTGGGGATGTCACAGTGGAGCTTGTGAGGCAGCAGCAAGGTGGAGCCTGTTGAGTTCGAATCACAGGAGCCCAGGCCTTTCAGCACAAGCGGCTGAGGGTCTGCCCTTTGTGCTCCTGCCTGGGGCGAGTGTGTTGGCCATTGAGAGCTTGTGTGGTCACCCTTTCCCTCTCCTTTGTGTCTTCTCTATTCCAGCCTGCCTACGTCCTACAGATCTTCCCACCCTGTGAGTTCTCCGAGAGTCACCTCTCCCGCCTCGCCCCAGACCTCCTCGCCAGTATCTCAAACATCTCTCCTCACCTGATGATTGTCATTGCATCGGTCTGAGTGGCTTACAGTTACGGACTTCTTTCTCCAAGGCCCTACAGCAAAAACAGAGAGACAGTGAATGACAAAGGAAGGGAGGATGGACGGAAGGGATTGGACCCTCCTGCCCGAAACTCTGGCTTTGTAGTGGCCGCCATTCTACCTTGTATGTTTACATATTGCTCTAGTGAAGACGGACACCTGAGGCACTTCAACGAGGCAGACTGGTCCTGGGAGCTGGTGCCTCCTTGTGGGGGGAATGAAAGGAAGGCTATTTTTTTTAACTTAAAAACAAAAAAAAAGGAGGAGGAACCAGAACTGCCTTTGCACTAAATCAGTGACTTTGGACCTTTGCACAGTTAAAGATTTGTTGTGGCGTTCAGGGTGGATGTCTCGATACACGCACGAACTTGCGTTGTGGACTTAGAAAACGCAGGACCTGGGAACTTCCGCTCCAGTCTGCGGGTCAAGGAGCATTTCACGATGTGTCTCCCCACTCCTTCTCCCGGATGACCCCGCGCGCTGCCCCCCTCCCCCAATGCTGCAGTTGCCTCCTCTTCCTCCTCCATCATCTGGGATGTACAGTTTACACTGAAGCAAAGCAAAACACAAAAGGGAGAGAACTATTTTCCTTCCTGGTGGGATATGCAGGACTCTGTGGGTGTGTGTACATAGAAATATATATATATATATAATATATATATATATATAAATATATAATACTGACTTTAAAAAGAAATCTGATCCCCACAACATACTTTTTTTTAATCTGTGCCAAAAAATGTGTTTTCAGAGAAAATCTTATTTTCATACTCAGACTTTGTATTTGTCACTCATTTGTAAGTGTGCTTCATTTAGACATTGCCGCCTCCTCCCCGCCTCTCCCTGTTCCTTCACATGTGGAAGTGTTATACACTTGTACAGACTTTTTATCTCCTCCTCCTTCTCCTCCTGTCCTTGTCGTCCTAACAATTAATTTATGGAAATGTTTTCTCAGCGCCGTTTTGTTTTGTGTGTCCATTGGATTACAAACTTTATTAAAAAATACAAGACATTCCAGTCTTTGGTGTGCTGTGTGCAGCTGACGGGGGGGGGGACTGCAGTTTATTTATTGTACTACTTTCAACCTTTTTGCCTTCTGCTAGCTTGATTCTCACCTGCTACTTGCACTTGGATCTGGTACTTTAAAATTATTATACCCACTAGCACCCTTAACCCTAAAATGCCAGGTATCTAATTTCAGGCAGGCAGGCAGAGCTGGTCACGGGAGATGGAACCCACGGCGGGTGAGTGTCTCAGCATTTTCTGTCAGTCACTTGAAATGTGTATGTGGAAGAAAAAGACTGGGGTGGGGTTTGAGGATGTTTGGTCTTCGTTCTTGTGGATTACAGTGGGGCCTTTAGTGCACTTTAGTCTGGATCCAACCCTACAAAGAAACAATGCCATTTAAAAAAATGGAATTACATGAGGTTCTGCAAATATAGCATATATTTGCTTCAGGGTGGGTTAACGCCTTATTATCCTTTCTGGAGTGTGTCAGAGCAGAAATGTGGGTGTTGTAACATTTACCTTACATGCAAGAGAGCCCAGTTCCAAAATGAAGTGTCCCATCCACCCCCCTGGCTCATGGAGAGAGCAGCAGCAGCAGATGTACAAGGAGAAACCATTTTGTCAGCCAGAGGGGGTGCTGGGATTCAATCTCCAGCTTCAAAAATAAATAAATGAGGCTGGTAAAGTTGTTTTAATTCACTTCTTCCCTAGCTGGAGCATCTTTCTCTACCCTGCCGCCGGCACCTGCCAAAATATTGACCAAATGCAGCTGAGGAGAATCTCTAGGAAACCCAACACGGATGACCTGCCATTTTTCACCAACCATTTTTCACTTCCTCATTTCTCATTTCTCAACCACATCAAATAATTGGACAAACAGAAAACTTTTTCTTTTAATACAGTGCTAAGGGATTTTTAAGGGACGCGGGTGGCGCTGTGGGTTAAACTACAGAGCCTAGGGCTTGCCGATCCAAAGGTTGGCAGTTCGAATCCCCGTGACAGGGTGAGCTCCCGTTGCTCGGTCCCTCCTCCTGCCAACCTAGCAGTTCGAAAGCACGTCAAATGCAAGTAGATAAATAGGTACCACTCTGGTGGGAAGGTAAACGGCGTTTCCGTGCACTGCTCTGGTTCGCCAGAAGCAGCTTAGTCATGCTGGCCACATGACCCGGAAGCTGTCTGCCGGCTCCCTCGGCCAATAAAGCGAGACGAGCGCCGCAACCCCAGAGTCGGCCACAACTGGACCTAATGGTCAGGGGTCCCTTTACCCTTAAGGGATTTTTAAACAGGCTGCCGAGACAATACCCACCAAACAGTGTGCATTTTGAATCAGACGTTAGAAAATAATGGCCTTTATTTTGTTTCTAAATATTAACACAGATGCAGGAGCTTCTCAAATACAGAAATAATTATATATTTTTTTACATTGGGAACGCCATCGTCACCTCCTTAAAATAGCTGCTTGTGAGTGAAGCTGGAGGCATTGGATGGGCAAGGAGGGAACAGCCAGCAGCACCTTAAAACCAAACCACACCTGCCACCCCACCCCCCGACTGAGCAGCGTGTAGTACAATCCATACAGGTCCCCTTGCCCCTCCGCAACCAGCCCTCCCTTCACTCTGCAGTCTGTGGGGCCTCTGTGGGCAGAGAAGTGGGCTGGGCCTCGTTGCCATCCCTCGTGCGGAAGAGCAGCTCCCCCGAGGGAATGACCTGTTCAGGCTGCCAGGCAGCGGTGGGGGCACCGTACTGCTGGTAAAAGTCTGTGTCCGCCTGGAACATCACCAGGGCTTGGGCTGTGTGGATGCGGACGTGCTGGGCCAGGCTGTTGGCATCCAGGAACTTCTCCCCGCAGGAGTCGCAAGCGTACAGGATTTGGGTGTTTGGATCTGGAAAGACAGGACAAAGCCAGAAGACAGCAAATTGCAGGAGAGCCGGGGTGGTCAGTCCCATCTGTTTCCTTTGAAAGCGCTTCATCCCAGAGGCAGTCATACAGAAAAGCCGAGCGGTAGGGCCATGGGTGAATCGCTTCAAACGGCCCCAGCCACCCATCCTACAAATCCTAGCTTTCCGTAAAGAAACCAGGGAGGTGTAGTTTGTCACAGGTGCTGAGAGAAGGTGTAAGGGCTCTCCCACAGGACTACAATTCCTAGAGTTCCCTGCGAAGAGGTATTAAGTGTTAAACCCCTCAAGAAATGTAGCTCTGGGGGGAACTCTCTGCACTACACTTAGCACCAAAGAACTGCAGTTTCCAGGATTATTTTGGGGATGCCAGGACTTGTCTGAAGTGGCACGGCATTTTAAATGTCTAGTGCATGGGTAGGCAAACTAAGGCCCGGGGGCCAGATCTGGCCCAATTACCTTCTAAATCCGGCCCGCAGACAGTCCAGGAATCAGCGTGTTTTTACATGAGTAGAATGTGTTCTTTTATTTATAATGCATCTCGGGGGTATTTGTGGGGCATAGGAATTCGTTCTTTTTTCTCTCTCCAAATTATAGTCCAGCCCCCCACAAGGTCTGAGGGACAGTGGACCAGGCCCCTGCTGAAAAAGTTCGCTGACCCCTGGTCTAGTGCAACTGAGCCTGACAACAAAGTACACTTTGAAAACTTGTGCACAGCTACTGCTCTCGCCCCGCTGGAGGGTAAGCAGACCCAACAGCATGGCAGGTGGCAGAGGTGAATTTAGGGCAAAGCCACCCTGACCAAAGCCCTTCTATTTGCAGACGAGTGAATCCAGGAGTGAAGCTCCTTACTGTTACTAAGCACGTCTTCTTTTCCTTTACCTGCACTTTTTTAAAAACCACCACCGTGAACCTGTATTTAGGTACATTTAAAAGCTGGCTTTTAGTATTTTCCTCTTTTATACTGTATAGGGATACATGGATGAACAGGGACGTGGGTGGCGCTGTGAGTTAAACCACAGAGCCTAGGACTTGCCGATCAGAAGGTTGGCAGTTCGAATCCCCGCGACTGGGTGAGCTCCCATTGCTAGGTCCCTGCACCTGCCAACCTTGCAGTTCGAAAGCACCTCAAAGTGCAAGTAGATAAATAGCTTCCGCTCTGGCGGGAAGGTAAACAGCGTTTCTGTGCGCTGCTCTGGTTTGCCAGAAGCGGCATAGTCATGCTGGCCACATGACCCGGAAGCTGTACGCCGGCTCCCTCGGCCAATAAAGCGAGATGAGCGCCACAACCCCAGAGTCAGCCACGACTGGACCTAATGGTCAGGGGTCCCTTTACCTTTACCTTACATGGATGAACAGCAAAGGGTGATGGGGCTGTAGCCCCAAACAGCCGAAGGGCACACACTGCTGCATTACTGAAGGATGCTAGGAAAAATAGACCCTCTCTAGAAATCCAACATCTCTGAGAGCTGTTAAGAGTTGCATCCCTTTTCAAGCTTAACCCCATCACCTGAAAGGCCAAAGAATGGGGAAGAGCATAAAACAGCTGGTCACACATTGGGGTGCTGCCCCCTTGTGGCCAGATTTCTATACTGCAAGCGTCTAGAAACAGCCCAGCTTTGTGTTCTGCGCAGTCTGAGCTGTGATGAAGAAAGCTGAGCCAAGGGCCTCCTTTGGAGGGGTAGTGGCCCACTCACTCCCAGACGGATGCTCACCTGCTTCCTGGACTTGCTTCACAGCCTTTGTTATTTCAGCCTTCAAGGCTTCCGTCTCGTCAGCTGTGACGGGTGCTGCCACGGGGACCACTGCAGAGGAGAACCACAGGGGAGTTAAGCAGCACACAATGGAGGCCCCGTAGCCACCCAAGCCAGCAGAGGGGCCCTTTGCATTGTGGTGGGGACCCTTCCTAGCAGCGGGGAGGGCTTAAGGAGGGACTGAAATACTGGGGGGGAGGGAGAGAAGACACTAAATACCCTAGCGAAGATTGTTCCACGGACAGGGAAGAGGCCATAGCTTCAGTCTGTTAGATCATCTGCTTGGCAGGCAGGTTCTAGGCATTCAGTTCCCAGCAGCATTTCCAGCTGGGAAAAACACCCCATCCCCATTTAAAACACTGGAGATACTGCTCCTCAGCGTAGGCAATGAACAAAGGAGGAGAAAAGCCACCCTGCCCACAACTATTCAACTTTGGGTGAAAACCAGAAGGCTTCATTTGTTTGGATTTCAAAATTCAGCTTACCAGCTCTTTTGCAACCTCCTCTATTTGCCAAGGATAATAGAGTAATAAGAATAAAGAATAAAGCAAGGGAGGAGGAAAATGCAAATTGCTCGGGGCGCTCGTGAATGTTGCAAGCATTCCTTTTTAAGGGGAGAGCCCCACCCGAGTTCTCAAGCCTCCCTCAGGCCCTTGGTAAGAGAATGGCAAGGCCGGGATCTTCTGCTCACCCGTCAGCTGTGTGACTGCCGTGGCCGCCAAGGCTTCCGTGGCCAGAGTCACCATCTCGTCGGACGCCACGGTCACGATGTTGAACTCGTCGCCCTCCCCGTGCTCCAGAACCTTCATCCCGGCCTTGCCCTGATGGACCGTCTTGACGTGAGAGCGGAGGTTGTCCACACGGTTGAAGCCGCGGCCGCACTTGTCGCAGAGGAAGGGTTTCTCGCCTGCGGGGAGTCCAGGACGGAGCAGAGGCCTCAGCAACCTGCCAGCTGGCTGCCTCTCACTTTGGCCTCTCCCACAGAGAGGTCCAGCAGGGCCCCACCACTGCGCAACACTCCCTGCTCTGCACATGACTATCGCAGTCTTGCTGTGCCTATGTATTCTACCTCCACCGTCTTGAGGCAGTTTGCACCCTCAAAGGATGATACCAAGTGTCCTGCTCATGGGCTTCTCTAGGGGGCATCTGGCTGGCCAGCGGGAAGACAGTGTTGGTGTCTTGCCAAAATAAACTTGAAACTGCCTTGAAGCACACCTAAAACATCTGCCTAGTGACAAGAATTCTCCCCAGGCATCTTTATCAGGGCATGTGGTGGAAACCGCCTGCCAGAATATGCGAAAGTTTGTGAGCCCGTCTCTCTGGCCGAATAGCTGAAGGGTGCAGAGATCTGCATATACAGTGGTACCTCGGTTTTTGAACGTAATCCATTCTGGAAGATCGTTCGAGTTCTGAAACATTTGAAAACTGGAAACTCAATAGGCGGCAGCCAGGCCTCAGGATCTTGCACTCAGTGGAAGCCGCGTAACATGTTCGACTTCGGAGGTGTATTTGAAAACTGAAGCATTTACTTCTGGGTTTATGGCATTCGAAAACCCAAATGTTCGTCAGTGGAGACGTTCGAAAACGAAGGTACCACTGTAGTTCTGTTTCTTATTTTATATGCAACTTGCAATGTAAAAAATAAAGAATTTAAGGAATGAACTGGATAGACACGGTGGTTATTCCTGATGTGGGAATTTACCAAGAGAAAGCTGGACTGATGCTCCTGTGCAGGAAGACTTTAAGTAACTCTGCCAAGTTGAAGCAAGAGTTGGCGCTCATGCACTAACAGGCAGGAGGCCGGAGTGGGCCTGGCTGGATGCAGCTGCCCCAGGGCTCTCCCTACAGCCGGACTCACCTGTGTGGATGATGATGTGCTTGGAGAGGTCACCCACGTTCACGAAGGCCTTGTTGCAGACGCTGCACTTGTGGGGGCGGATGTTGTCGTGGTGGCGGATGTGGTTGGCCAATTGGCTGGACTGGACGAACCTGAAGGGGGGGGCACAGAAACAGAACTGAAACGTGTACAGGACTTCTAGGTATTCAAAATGTTTCCCTGGATTTATTTAACAGAATTTATAGGCTGCTTGACTGTAAAACAAACCAACAAACCTCAAAGAGGTTTGCAAAAATACGAAACAAGATTTTCTTTTTCTTTCAACAATAGTCCAAAAAGTTAAGCTACTGAAACGAGTTAAAATTTACCTTGACTTTCTAAGCATTCGGACAGGCTTCTCTAAGCATAGGTAAAAGGTAAAGGGACCCCTGACCATTAGGTCCAGTCGTGACCGACTCTGGGGTTGCGGCTCTCATCTCGCTTTATTGGCCGAGGGAGCCGGCGTACAGCTTCCGGGTCATGTGGCCAGCATGACTAAGCCATTTCTGGCGAACCAGAGTAGCACGGAAACGCCGTTTATCTTCCCACCGGAGTGGTACCTATTTATCTACTTGCACTTTGATGTGCTTTCGAACTGCTAGGTTGGCAGGAGCAGGGACCGAGCAACGGGAGCTCACTCCGTCGCGGGGATTCAAACCACCGACCTTCTGATCGGCAAGTCCTAGGCTCTGTGGTTTAACCCATGGCACCACCCTATCTAAGCATATATCTATAAAATAATTGGGAGGGCCCAGTTTAATCTCCCGCCCTGCCTCCATGTTTAGCAACCCCCCCCAAAAAAAAAGCTCAACACAAATATTTTGTTTTAGCACATGGTACACAGATCGCCTCCTCCCGCCACGCAAAAACACAGCCCCCAGCCCAGGATGGATGAAGATGACCCCTGAACCCTGAAGCTCTCCCTAGGCCAGGCCAAGAGCCAAGAGAGGGGCCCACCTCTTGCCACAGCGCTCGCAGACGTAAGGCTTCTCCCCGGTGTGCTGGCGCACATGGGCAATGAGGGAGCTGGCTTGAGTGAAGGCCTTGCCACAGATCAGGCATTGGCAGGGCTTTTCACCTGGGGAGAGAAGGGAGGGGAGGGTAACATCACAGGGGCGCAGGGATGGCCACCTACTTGGATGACTTGAGGATTACAAGCTTCCTTTATTGTTAAGGAAAGGGACCACGGCTCAGGGGCCAAGCTCCCACTTTGCATGCAGAAGGTCCAAGGTTCAATCTTCCGAGGTTGTCCCTCCCACACCTTCCTAATGTTTGTGGGGTGTAATCCATTGGTACAGTCAAGGGCAACATTCCTTATTTCCCAAGAGTGGGCACAGGCAGGGGGGCACCCACTCAGTGTAACTTCCTGTTCCACTGGTCTGGAGCAGCCTCCCGCTGCATGGGACCTGGGAGATGCGCGTGGCTCTGGCTGACTCCATAAAAGAGCCGAGTCATGCAGCCATTTTCCCTGTCGTTTTATTCTCTCTCTTTTGCTGCCATGCTGCTCTCCTGCAGCCATTTTGTTATCTTAATGTAATTTCGCTGTCTGCTGGCTCTCAGCCAGCGGCACATGAGTTCAGTTTCCCTGTGAGATTAACTCACACTTTGTTTGTGTAACCACTAAAGTAAAGTCTGCCTTTCAGGGATCATATCGTGAATTAAAATGTGAGTAAATGTTGTGTTACTTTACTCAGAAAGACGCTTGTCTTTATTCTTTTAAGAGGGATTAAAGGGGAGACCAGGAAATAATCTTAACTAAGAGATTCAAATGAATCTGCAAACTGGCTTCCAGCTATATTGAGGGGAATCACTTCTTTTTACGATACGATAATCTTTATTGTCATTGTCCCATACAGAACAATGAAATTGAAAAATCTACATAAGACATTCAAAAACCCCTAAAAAACTCTGAAACCCCATTTTAAAATACAATATACTCCTATATAGACCCCTTATACTGCATTTAAAACCAGAATTGCATTTAGGTAGAAACTGTTTCTCCGGCGGCTAGTCCTAGTCTTTATAACCCCGCACCTTCTTCCAGAAGGCCGTGTGCAACAAGGGGAGAAAATACTCTTGACAAGGTGTATACGAACATTAGACAGGCATAGCATGAGTGAAGGAAGGATAATACTTATTCAATACAGTGGTACCTCGGGTTAAGTACTTAATTCATTCTGGAGCTCCGTTCTTAACCTGAAACTGTTCTTAACCTGAAGCACCACTTTAGCTAATGGGGCCTCCTGCTGCTGCTATGCCAGTGCCGCACGATTTCTGTTCTCATCCTGAAGCAAAGTTCTTAACCTGAAGCACTATTTCAGGGTTAGCGGAGTATGTAACCTGAAGCGTACGTAACCTGAAGCGTATGTAACCTGAGGTACCCCTGTATATCCTTTCCTACTATCCTCAACATTCCCACAATGTTTAGCTGGAATTTCCATATAACTTGAACCAACAGATTCTAATGACAAGGGAGGAGATTGCAACTGAACACGAGGAAGAATTTCCCAACAGTAAGAGCTGTTTGACAGAGGCCTGGGGAAGCGGCTGACTCTCCTTCCCTTCTGACTCCATAGAACTCTATGATCCTATGAGCCCCAGCAGGTCAGGGCTGGGAGAGCTACCCGGCTGGAAGGTAACAGCTACAACGCCTTCTCTGATCACCCGGGGAATGAAGGGAGCGCCCCCTTGGCCAAACTCACCCGTGTGGATGCGGACATGGCGCTGCAGAGCCCCCGGGTCGGCAAACTGCCGCTGGCAGTGCACACAGATGTACGGTTTCTCCCCACTGTGGATGCGCAGGTGTCGCTTGAGGTTGCCTGCGGGCAAAGGAGGAGGAAATATGGAGATGCCTTGGGCAGGCTGTCGGAGACTGGCTACATTCCCCCCCCCCCCCTGAATTTGCAATTATTTATTTGTTAACATTCTTATATTACATCGGTAAAGGTTGCCATATTACATAACAGGACTTACTGTAATATAATTTCCAACATGTATACAAAAATTATATACAAATTTTATATACCTAGAAAGAAAATTGGGGGGGGGGGGAGAACAAAGAGAAAAAAACAATTTCCCCCCCAAAATCATATACATACCAACACACTAGACTTCCTGTTGTATATTTCTTTTTTATAAATGAATGTACTCTTATTATTGTATCTTTACTTATGGAGACTGGCTAGATCAGGAGGAGTGGTGGAAACCGCCTTTCCCCAGGGAAAGCGCCAAGGGAGAGGATTTGAATCCAGGCCTCCTGGTGGTGGACAACTGGACACACCCCAAAGGAGGGGAAGAGCTGGGAGGTACAAGAGGCTGGGAGTTTGGAGACTGAGGAAAAGGGGGAAACAATCAGGTGCCCCAACACGGAATAAAGACGGGAGTCAAACCTGGCAGCTTCACCCCTGCCAGTGTTTCTGCCAACAGCCTGCCAGCTCCTCTTTGCTACACATAACAGAGAGCCAGGCAGAGACAGAGAGGGGCCCTTGGGGCCCACTACAGAGGGGCCCAAAACACAGGGAATAGAGTGAAGTGGGAGGTGCAAGACAGCCCAAGCAACTGCTTGCTATAGTGAAGTATATCTCAGGAGTCCCCGAGTCCTTACGGGGTCCTCGCTGCAGGATCACATTCACCCGGTGCTATACCAGCTGCACTGGATCCCGGTGGAGTACAGGATCAGGTTTAAGGTGCTGATTTTAACCTTTAAAGCTCTATACGGCCTAGGACCCTCGTACCTATGGGACCGCCTCTCCTGGTATGTCCCACGGAGGACCTTACGGTCTTCAAACAAAAACATATTGGAGGTCCCGGGCCACAGAGAGGTTAGGCTGGCCTCAACCAGAGCCAGGGCTTTTTCGGCTGTGGCCCCGATCTGGTGGAACGCTCTGTCACAAGAGACTAGGGCCCTGCGGGACTTGACATCTTTCCGCAGGGCCTGCAAAACAGAGCTGTTCCACCAGGCCTTTGGCCAAGGCACAGCCTGACCCCCTCCTTTGGTAATTCTTCACAGAACTCTAGCCCAATGGTTGCCATCAATTTGATTTGAACTGATTTTATAATGAATTGATTTTAGAATGCTGTATTATTTTACTGCTGCTAGCCACTCTGAGCCCGGCTTTGGCTGGGAAGGGCGGGATATAAATAAAATTTTATTATTATTATTATTATGTTTTCTGTTCTGATTCCTTAACAAAACGACTAACTGCAAGTGAGCTCACGTTGCCTCGTTTTTCTCTGATCTGCAAACGGACTGTGCTCTGTCTCAGCTCCCTTGACAAAGGCCCCAGATGGGCTGCGGGCAAAGGAGGCCGTGGGGCACCCAGCCCGTCTGGGCGACCGCCCAAGAACTGCATACCTGATGTAGTGAACTGCTTTCCGCACTCCCGGCACTTGAGGGGTCCATCGGCAATGTGGATCTTCAAGTGGGCCTTGAGGTTCCCCACCTGGCAGGAAAGGCGAGAGACCGGCTTTGAGAGGGGGTGGGGGGTGGTCCCAAACCCCTGCAGGTGTTCCACCCCCCCCCCCGCCCGAGCAGGGGAGCTGCCCTCCAGCCCTCCCGCCTTACCTGGTTGAACTTCTTCTCGCAATGGGGGCACTTGTGCTCCTTGTGGGTGTCGTGGGTCTCCAAGTGGCGCATCTTGGAGGTGGGGTCGGAGAACGAGCGGCCGCAATAGTCACACCGGTAGGGCTTCTCCCCGCTGTGGACCAGCTGGTGGCGCTTCAGGTTGCCAGAGGTGGTGAAGAGCTTGCCGCAGTCCTCGCAGCGGTACTTGGCCTCCCCGGTGTGGCGCTTCTTGTGCAGGTTCAACAGGCTGATGAGGCGGTAGCTCTTGCCACACTCTTCACAGCTGTATGGCTTCAGGGGGCTGGGAGAACGGGGGAGAGGGAGAGGGAAGGGTCACTGATACTACCGGCCCACCTGACTCCGCAACTAACAGAAGCATAATTACACTGCTGCGGGAGAATTCAGGGTGGGCGAGAGGGAATGAAGGACAGCTTTGCAGAAAGAAAAGATGCTGTTAACCGGCGGAACCCCTTGCTGCAGGGTGGCGCAACAGTAAGTCGGTTTTACAGAACAGCTTGGTGCTTAGTAGGACAGGCTGGCACCTCAGAGGCTGTGGTTGTTTTTGTTTTAATTATCTATTTTGTGTTTTCATCTTGCAATTTCATATTGTGAACCGCCCGGAGACCTGTGGGTATCAGGCGGTTTACAAACTTAATAAATAATAATCATGATTTTAGGAATGCGGGTGGCGCTGTGGGTTAAACCACAGAGCCTAGGACTTGCCGATCAGAAGGTTGGCGGTTCAAATCCCCGCGACGGGGTGAGCTCCCATTGCTCAGTCCCTGCTCCTGCCAACCTAGCAGTTCAAAAGCACAAAAGTGCAAGTAGATAAATAGGTACCACTCCGGTGGGAAGCTAAACGGCGCTTCCGTGAGCTGCTCTGGTTTGCCAGAAGCGGCTTAGTCATGCTGGCCACATGACCCGGAGGCTGTACACCGGCTCCCTCGGCCAATAAAGTGAGATGAGTGCCACAATCCCAGAGTCGGCCACGACTGGACCTAATGGTCAGGGGTCCCTTTACCTTTACCTAATCATGATTTTATGGGCAGGAGCAAACATCAGCTTTGATTAACTACAGCCGAGAGGATCTGCTCATAATACCAACCAAGAGGTCGGAGGCTCACGCAGCCTCCCCACATCCCTGGGAGGAGGATGGCCGTCGTCGGCATTTGCGCCATTTATGCAGACAGAAGCTGGGCAGGGAAGGGTGAGCTGTCAGCACGGGCATCGCACAGCCACCCCGACTGCCAACGGGAATCCTTCCTTCCCTTCCTTCACGAGGCTGCCCATCCCACTGCAATGCCTTCCCCTCCTGGATCAGCCTCACTGGCCGCTGGCCACCTACCTGTGTGTCTTTTCATGCGCCTTGCAGGCTGCCGGGTCAGAGAAGGCCTTGCTGCACTCGCGGCAGGTGAAGGGCTTCTCCCCGGTGTGGATGCGGATGTGCCGCTTGAAGTTGCCAGTGTGAGTGAACTCCTTCCCGCAGTCCTGTTGGGGGGGGGGAGAAGGAGGAGGGGGCATAAGTGGCTGGTCCCAAGGGAGCCCCCTCGCAAAATTCGGACGCATGCCGAATTTTCCAGCTTTCAAAATTCCCAAAATGAGGGGTGATTAAAAAAAAGTTGTTACACGACTCAGGAATTCAAAACCTATTGCGGTTTAATTAATATAATTTAGTTTGGTAAACCGCTATGTAAGAAATATGAGGAATTAATTTTCAATGATTTTAAACTTGCGTTACTATTTTTCATGGGGGGAAATGTGAGTGAATTGCATAAAAATCATCAAAAAATGATTGCACCATCAGATTGGCTCGCCAGATCTGCCTGAGCGTAACAGGCAAAGAACAGAAGCAACAAGAAGACAAGAGAATATAAGCAGAAATAAGCAGGATAGAAATCGTGGAAGTCATGAAATGACATTAGGAAAGTACGACTTCCACTTCCCATAAAAAGACGGAGTACAACAAAGTATGGATGCATAATGCTCTGCAGAGCATCAGATATGGTGTTGGGCCTGCGTGCCACAGCTGCCGCCACACCACTGTCGCCTTCTTCTATGTGCAGTGAGCCAGGTGAAATATATCTCTACCACTTCACTCCAGAGAAAGGCTCAAAGAAAGAAACACCAGCTGAAGTTATTGCTTGTACAGTGGTACCTTGGGTTACATACGCTTCAGGTTACATACGCTTCAGGTTACAGACTCCGCTAACCCAGAAATAGTACCTAGGGTTAAGAACTTTGCTTCAGGATGAGAACAGAAATTGCGTGGTGGCAGCGGGAGGCCCCATTAGCTAAAGTGGTGCTTCAGGTTAAGAACAGTTTCAGGTTCAAAACGGACCTCCGGAACGAATTAAGTACTTAACCCGAGGTACCACTGTAATCTTGTAGAAGGGCACTGATAACCACCTGCAGGCCGTTAGAGGCGATTCTACAAATGTTCACACCAGCCGGGAGGGTAGTGTCATGCATCGGGTAGAGGTCAAGCTCAGTCGTAAGCTAATCTGGTTGGTTTGGTTTGTGCCCTCCACACCGAGGAGTTCCCCCTGCGACACCTGATCACGGCATCCGATGGGGAGACCTTGGACAGGTAACATTGGCAAGATGCTGCTGCTGCTGAACCTGAAATTGCTCCTTCGTCCACCAAACTCTCAACTGGAGAGCCTCTTACTTCACTTCAATGTCGTAAAGGGTCTGTCCTACTGTTTGGTATCTGTCTGTCTCGAGAGACAACTGAGGAGTGTGGCTACTGATCTAGCATACAGGTCACCCAGGCCATAAGGACAGGATCTGGGCCTTCTTAAAATTGGCCCAGTGAGCTATTCAAGGTGGTTGGTAACAGCACCCAGGTTTTGTTGCAAAACCCCCCAACAACTTAAGGCTGATAGTGAAATACATGGTTTGCCTGTCCTATCACTGTTGGTTCAACATCAAAGTAAAACATTCTGGGGTGGAAGCAGTGGCGTAGCGTGGGGGGTGCCAGGGGTGCCGGCCGCACCGGGCGCAACTTCTGGGGGGCGCGCTCGCTGCCTCCGGAATCGCCCAGAGCCCCATGGCAGCGGCTCTCAGCGCTCGCTGCGGAAGGCGCGCCAGGCAGCCCCTCCTCACCGACGGGCAGCGTTCGCCTGCGGGGCTCGGCCAGCGCGCAGGGCTGGCCGCATGGAGTTGCCGGGGAGCCGCCGCCGCCTGCCATGCCGCCCTGGCTGCTTCAGCCGCGTCCGACCGCCGGCTCGAGGCTCCTTCCGGCCAGGTCTCCCGATGGGGTGCTGCGGGCGGAGGCTTCGGCACCAAGCGCCACGCCGCCCACCCGCCCCGACGGGGCCCGCCCACCCGCGCCGGAGGCTGGCCAACCCACTGGCCCCAGAGGCGCCCCCTCCCCGCGCCAGAAAGAAGCCGCGTCGGGGCTAGCCGGGCCGGGGAGGGAGACCGAAAAGGCTGCGCCGCAACGCCCAAAGACGCGCGTCTTGGCGCAAAGGGGCCCACGGCACCCAGACGCGGAAGGGACCCTCTCCCCCTGACCCGCCACTGAACTGCAATTCCCAGCTCCCTTGGCAAATCCCAGTGCCCAATCCCCATGCTTTATTTGAGGCAGGGGTCCTTTAATTGCAAAAACAACACCACGGAGGGCAGTAGTCACTACGAAGTTTGCCCCAGAGTAGAGCCGTCAGTATTAATGACCATGGTTAGGGGTTAGGGGGCGCAAATTACTTGCCTTGCCCCGGGTGCTGACTACCCACGCTACGCCGCTGGGTGGAAGGTCCACGCCACATCATGTTTCAGCTGCAGAAAGTTAGGCTGCAAAAGGTGGCTGCAGCAGATGCTGTTTGGCCAACCATGGTATGCATTCCGTGAAATGATAATCTCTCACCTCGCACTTGTGGGTGACCGACCCGTAGGTCTTGGACTCCGTCCTGTCGCTGTAGGTCCCCGAGCGCAGAAGCCGGGCCTCCCCTGCATTCTCTGCCCCAGAGTCCGTTTCCCCCGACTCTTCCTCATCCTGGGAGTTGCCGTTGGCCAGCTGGGCCTCGTGGGCCTGGGAAGGTACCTCGTCCTCCGGCGGCACGGTCCCCTCGCCCTTGCCTTCCAGCTCTACCTCCATCTCAGAGGGCAGCTTCAGGTCAGAGGGCTCAGCTAGAGAAACAGAGAGAAAGAAGCAGTCAAGTGGGCCACCTGCAATAGACGCCATCTTGTGGGAGCCAACAGTGTCTAGGTGGCTGCAGCTGCCACCCCCAAAACCCTTCCCCCTGTAGAAAAAGAAGAAGAAGAAGAGTTTGGATTTGATATCCCGCCTTTCCTTCCCTTTAAGGAGTCTCAAAGCGGCTCACATTCTCCTTTCCCTTCCTCCCCCACAACAAACACTCTGTGAGACTTCAGAGAAGTGTGACTAGCCCAAGGTCACCCAGCAGCTGCATGTGGAGGAGCGGAGACTCGAACCTGGTTCCCCAGATTACGAGACTACTGCTCTTAACCACTACACCACACTGGCACTGTACCCTCCTGGATTACATTCACAAAATTGGCAAGGCGGGTGGGGTTTCTGGAGGGCATCTAGCCTGACCCTCTGCTAAGGATTGGGATCTTGCAACGTACAGCCCCCTCTCCAACAGAAGGATGCCCAGGCGATGCTTCTGAGCCTGAGGTGGGTGGTGCCCCCCTGGCCAAAGGAGCCCCCTAAGGTATTGCCAAAATCTGCCTCCCTGCCTTGTCCACCTGCATGCTCTGCCCTCTGGAGGAACAGAGAGAACAAGGGTCTGCTCTGCCTCCCCCCCCCCCCCCCGGCAGCCTTTCAGATACCCGGAGGCCATCTTCCTGAAATCTTCAGCTGGGATTCCTGCATTGCAGGGGGTTGGGCTAGATGATCCTCAGGGATCCCTTCCAACTCTGCAATTCCATGGGCTACTTTTAAAACGAGGCTGCATTTTAAATTGCATTTTAACCTGTATTTTAACCCCCCCCATATTATGTTTTTATTGTAATTTTATTGGTGTTAGCTGCCCTGAACCCAGCTCTGGCTGGGGAGGGCGGGGTATAAATAAAATATTTATTATTATTATTATTATTATTATTATTATTATTTCTCTGATTAATAATAATAATTATCTGATTCTATGAACCTGGATCCTGCAAGCCTCATCTGTTGCTCTTCTGACGTGATACAAGAATGTTCTCCCCGAAAGGAATCTCGCTTGGTGCCCTCTTGACCTACAGGCGTCATGGGCAAAGGATCCTTTGGGTGCCATGCAGAGATCACCCCCAGAAGCACCCAAGAAAGGCTTTCTGCCCTGCTGCTGTTGCCACTCACCATCCTCTGCAGCCCTCGAAAGGGCGAGTTTTGGGGCAGCGCTGCTTTCCCCAGGGGAGGAGTCTTCCGTCTGCGAGGTCTCGGGCACTGGGGAGGAGACGTCGTCTTCCACAGCTGAAAAAAGAGAGGAGTTGGTCACATACCCCTCTGCACTAGTGACCAACAGCCACGGGGATAAGGGGCAACAAATCAAGAGGGAGGGAACAGGATGCAGGGCAGGATTTGATGGGGGAGGGAAGCGAACAGACATCCCGGATTAACAGACGAAGCCTGCTGCAGATGTTAAAATCAAGTCCCACCCAAGGTGCTAGATCTCATGAACGCTGAGTAATACAGTCTTCCTAAAGATTTAGTTTGAATTTCCTCCTCTTGGGTCTTCAGATCTCACACCAGCCTTCCCCAGCCTTCTGCCCTCCAGATGTTTTGGACTACAACACCCGAAACATCTGGAGGGAATCAGGTTGTGAGGGAAGGCTGTCCTACACACGGATCACCGGGCTGTGATTGCAGGGGGTTGGACTAGATGGCCCTTGGGGGACCTACTTATTCTCTGTAAGATACTTCTGACGCTTCTTCAAATAAGCTCTACTTGGATTTTTGGCCCATTTCATTGCATCAGGAAAGGCACCCAAGGTTTCGAAACAGATTTTTAGGTTTTGTTCTGAGATGTTTCAGTGTGCCCTGAGCTTTGGGAGAGGACTGGAATAGGGGTGGGTTTTTTTTATAAATTGCCGCCGTGATCCCAAGCCAGCTCTCTCCCCACCACCAGGAGGCTTCTCCCAAAGGAAGCCCCCAGGTACCAAATCAGACCGCTGCTCAGCCAAGCTCAGTATTGCCCACACCGATGAGCAGCCCACAAGGCAGGGAACATTCTCAGCCAAACCTGGTGGTTCAGGGGATCGAACCAGGACCTCCTGCATGCAGAGCAGGTGTTCTACCGCTCAGCTACTGAAAACGAAGGAAACGCTAGTCCTTGTGGCCCCACATAAAGGGCTGATTTAAACAGAGGCTCAGGAAGCGACATTGGTCCGTTTGGCATCACATGCACTGACTGGTGGCAGGCTCTCTGGAGACGTCAGGATTTGAACCCGGGTTGCGCTGTGGGTTAAACCACAGGGCCTAGGACTTGCCGATCAGAAGGTGGGTGGTTCGAATCCCCGCGACGGGGTGAGCTCCCGCTGCTCGGTCCCTGCTCCTGCTAACCTAGCAGTTCGAAAGCACATCAAAGCACAAGTAGATAAATAGGTACCGCTCCAGAGGGAAGGTAAACGGCATTTCCATGCGCTGCTCTGGTTCGCCAGAAGCAGCTTAGTCATGCTGGCCACATGACCCGGAAGCTGTACGCCAGCTCCCTCGGCCAATAAAGTGAGATGAGCGACGCAACCCCAGAGTCGGCCACGACTGGACCCAGTGGTCAGGGGTCCCTTTACCTTTACCTTCCAAGGACCAAGCAGGAGTGTTTCAACTGAGCAAAAGTTTTCATTTGCTTATTTACTGTTTGTGCCCTTCACCAAACTGTTCCAGGGCAGACTGTGAAAATACCACAATGCAGACAAATATGATTTACACATTTAAGTCCCGGCTCTATGCAAGACCCCTGTTCCCGGTGCCTACCTGAGCCCTTGCCAGCTGCACATTCAGCCTCCTCCTCCTCCTCTTGTTCCTCTGTGGGATCCACGGCCGCCTCCTTCTGGATGCTGCTGGGTGGGGGCTGTGGGGTCTCCTCCAGATCCCGGGGGGTCTCT
The DNA here is from genome assembly GCA_034642415.1 of Podarcis siculus. Classification (NCBI taxonomy): domain Eukaryota; kingdom Metazoa; phylum Chordata; class Lepidosauria; order Squamata; family Lacertidae; genus Podarcis; species Podarcis siculus. The sequence goes on along the minus strand of JAXCMG010000088.1, from coordinate 1,168,530 downwards.
GTTGCCTCTTTACCCCCGCCAGCCGTTTTCTCCTGCCCTAGGAAAGAGAGGGGCCAAAACCAACTAGGACGGGCTCCTCTCAGCTGTGACCCCAGGAGAGCAGCTCTGCTACCAGATGCTGAGCCCCCACCCACTTACCCCATCTGCACAATGGGCACAAGGGCTGCCATGATGACAAGAACTTGAGGGGGTGCTGGGGGAGAGAAGGGTGAGGAACGCCCTGCTGGATCAGGCCAAGGTGGGGGGGTCTCCCTACAGATGCCCTCTTGGTAGACCGCAAGCTTAACATGAGCCAGCTGTGTGATGCAGCAGCTGTATTCTGCCCTGCCAAGATGATCAAGGGTCTGGAAACCAAGCTTTATAAGGAACAGTTGAGAGAACTCTCCTTCCTTGGCAGGTCATTTTTGTTTTTTGTATAATTTTTATTAAGCTTTTCTATTTTACATTTTAGTATATTCATTTAAACAACCTCAAATCAATGACTTCCCTTCTTCTCTTTCCATGGCTTAACTTACATACCATAAATCCCTGCATATTTTACATAAGCTAAACCATTCAGTATTCCATTGTTAGATCCATCAAAAATTATCTACACTGTTGAATTTATCTAATGCTGCCAGCATTTTTAAATGTACACAATTTTCACCAATATATTCAATAAACATTTTCCATTCATCTTTAAACGTTACGTTCTTCTTGTTCTCTTATTCTATAAGTTAAATCTGCAAGCTGTGTATATTCTATCAGTTTAAGTTGCCATTCTGCTTTGGGTGGGACCTCTCTTGTTTTCCATTTTTGGGCTAACAAAACACGGGCCACAGGAGTGGCATACATAAATAGTTTTTTGTCTTTTGTTTTTTTTGACACCTGGGAATTTCCATCTGAATTATCCCCAACAAGAAGGATTCTGATTTTTTTGGAAAACATCTTTTTCCAAATCATTGTAAATTATTTCCCAATACTCCTTTACCCTGTTACAAGTCCAGTTTTTAAGTAGCGGCTGTGTGGCCATCTGTAATGGATGCTTTAGCTGAGATTCCTGCATTGCAGGGGGTTGGACTAGATGACACATGGGTTCCCTTCCAAGAATCATAATAACAACAATAAATAAATAAATATTCAGGAGGGATAAAGCGAGGAGGGAGAGGAGTTGACTATTGGCTGCCCTGTCCTGCCTAAGTCGGCTCGTCCTGTCGGGGGTCGTTCCCAGCCCAGCTGCTGGCCATGGCAGAAGGTGAAGAAAGTGATGGTGCAGCCCATCAACCTCACCTTCAGATACCTACAGAATAGGTACAGAATTCAAGTGTGGCTGTATGAACAGGTGAACATGAGAAGGCTGTAATATTGGATTTGATGAATATACGAACTTGGTTCTGGATGTTGCTGAGGAGATTCACTCCAAGACAAAACCAAGGAAACAGCTGGGTCGAGTCATGTTAAAAGGAGATCATATTACTCTTCTACAGAGTGCTTCTAATTAGAAATAGCTATTGAGTCTGTTTTGCTTATTATTTTAATCTTCTATAGAAGAAAATATGCAGCGGTTTAATGGTACCCCTCCCAATTCTACCATTGGTGTCTGAAGAGTGAAGAATGAAGCCAGTTACTTAATTCATGCTTGCAGAATTTTCAATAACTTTTCTACATTGGTGTTGAATTGTAGTTCTTTATAAATAAAACTTTTTGTTAAAATATAAATAAATACTGGACTGAGACCCCCTTTTGGGGCTCATGCACCAATCTCCAGAGATCTAACCAGGGATCGCCCAGAAATCTAGAGCAGTGCCCCCTGTTACCTCCCTGCTCACACAATTACAACCACAGCCCCATACCAGCTGTCGGGGGGTCTCCCGGGCTCTCCACTGCCGTTTCTGCCGGTGCCGACAGAGTCCTCAGGGAGTTGCAAGCGCTGATGATCTCCTGCATCTGAAGGAAGCCGGCCACAGCCAAGACGTCCTCCACGTTCTCCAGGCTCAGGTTCAGCTTGGATGTGTACATGAATTCCAGTACTTGCTCGAGACCTGGGACAGGCACGGACAGGCAGTCAGTGCAGGACAACGGCTCTGCTCTGCCTTCCACAGTTGGAGGAAGCAATGCTTGTGGATGCCCGTTTCTGGGAACCACAGGAGGGGAGAATTGCTCATGTGCTCAGTTCCTGCTCACAGGCTTCCCATAGGCGTGTGGCTGGCCCCTGTGAGAACAGGAGGCAGGACTAGATGGGCCATTGGCTCTGCTTATGTTCTTATGACAGACCATCATGAACTTCCCACCTGCAAGTAAGGCAGAGCGGACCCTAGTGCCAAGGGCTGGATGGCCCAACAGGCAAATTGAGCACATGGTTTAAGGCAGGGGTCAGCAAACTTTTTCAGCCGTGGGCCAGTCCACCATCCCTCAGACTTTGTGGGGGCCAGACTGTATTTTGAAAAAAATAAATGAACGACTTCCTATGCCCCACAAATAACACAGAGATGCATTTGAAATAAAAGCACACATTCTAGTCATGTAAAAACACCAGGCAGGCCCCACAAATAACCCAGAGATGCAATTTAAATAAAAGGACACATTCTACTCATGTAAAAACACGCTGATTCCCGGAGCGTCCGCAGGCCGGATTTAGAAGGCGATTTGGCCACATCCGGCCCCCGGATCTTAGGTTGCCTTCCCCTGGTTTGAGGCATCCGCAAAGCAGGGGCACCAACAATTTGAAAGAATTTGATTTTAAAAAATAGAAAGCACTGAAAAAATCATGGGAAAAAGCCAGAACTTTGCTAGATCTCCTTCCTCTCTACACTCTTCTTTTAAAAACTGAATCTCATAGTTTTACAAAGCTAAAAATGAAAACAGTAAAGGCAAGAAGCACCCCATATTCCCCACCCTCCCTAGCCATTTCCCCCTTCCCTTTCTATGACTTATTCCCACCTAAACTGGGTGGGGTGGGGGGTGGGGACATGTCTTGTTCATGCAGATTAATGTGAAGAAATCAGACCCAGTCCTGTGTCGCATATGACATACACACACACATGGAAGTTATGTTGTTTTACAAAATAAAATTATATTTTGTGGCTTAGTATCCAATTTTATTTATTTTAATTCTGTATTTATTTATTAAGCAATTTTTATGCCGGGACGTGGGTGGCGCTGTGGGTTAAACCACAAAGCCTAGGACTTGCCGATCAATAGGTTGGCGGTTCGAATCCCCGTGATGGGGTGAGCTCCCATTGCTCGGTCCCTGCTACTGCCAACCTAGCAGTTCGACAGCACGTCAAAGTGCAAGTAGATAAATAGGTACCGCTCCGGCGGGAAGGTAAACGGCGTTTCTGTGAGCTGCTCTGGTTCGCCAGAAGCGGCTTAGTCATGCTGGCCACATGACCTGGAAGCTGTACGCCAGCTCCCTTGGCCAATAAGGCGAGATGAGCGCCGCAACCCCAGAGTCGGCCACGACTGGACCTAATGGTCAGGGGTCCCTTTACCTTTAAATTTATATGCTGCCTCGGAACTTCAAAGAAATCTCTAGGCTCCTTCTGGGGACCATGGAGGCACCCATTGCTACTTCCTTGGGGGCACCAGGGACATTGGGGGACAGGGTACTGGGTGGCCCAGAGGCACCGCCAGGGCCCAGTCATACTTCCCCCAAGGTGGTGTTTGCTCAAGCCTGACTCTGACTTCTATCTCTGGCCCAGAGGTGGGAGGGTACAACTTGCCCCATAGTTTTCAGAAGGGGGCTTGCTGCTGTTTGCCTTGCACGGGGCATGCGACGTGGGTCCCTTGCTCAACTCACCTGGACCATTCACTCTGGACCCACCTTGCTTGACTTACCTGTACTCATTAAGAGACTTGGACTGGACTCTGGGAGGGACCAGGGTTCAAATCTCTGCTCATTCATAAAGCTCTCACTGGGCAACCCTGCCTCTCAGCCTAACCTAGGGTTGTTGTGGTGATTAATTGAGGAGGGGGGGGAACCATGCATACCACCTTGAGCTCCTTAGAGAAAAAGGCTGGATATAATGCAATCCATCAGCTCTGCAGGCCCCTTCCTTGAGACACCTGCACAACCTAGGCTGGCTGCTTCAGGGCCTGGTGGTCATTTGGGCCCCTTGCAACTGCTATCCTGGCCAGCTAGACATTGCCCTTAACTCTGATTTCACAGACCATTCAGGCACGGGATAATATCCCGCAACCCCATCCACCGCTGGGCCCACCTGCCGCGTTGCTGATGTCCAGGTGCACCACGTCCTTCTGGTCCACAAAGAGCATCCTGAAGTATTCGCTGCAGGCCGCCAGCACTGCCTTGTGGGCCTTGAAGTCGATGCCATCTACCACAAAGGTGCAATCACACAGCAGGCCCAGTTGCCGCTGCTGGTTCAGCTGCTCCAGCACCTGCTTGCTGTGCTGAGGGAAATCCATGGCTGCGGGGAGAGAGGCAGGAGGCCCTTGAGCACAGACGCCCCTCCTCTGACTAGGCAGGCTTCCCTCTGCCCCAGCTGAAGAAAAGCAGTATGCAGTTCCAAGCCTTCACCATCTGTCATGGATGTTTGAGTTTTGATACCTGCATTGCAGGGGGTGGGACTAGATGACCCTCAGGTGTCCCTTCCAACTTTGCTATTCTGTTGACAACCACTTCTGCACAACAGAAGGGGATGGGGCTTAGCTCTGTTGGAGAGCACCTGCTTGGCATGCAGAAGGCCCCAGGTTCAATCCACAGTGGTGCCTCCAGGTAAGGCTGAGAGATACTCCTGCCTGAAATGCTGGAAAACTGCTACCAGTCAGTGTAGACAGTACTGAGCTAGATGGACCAACAATGGGATTCAGTATATGGCATCTCCCTCCTTTCCAGGAACAGCCCAGCAAATCAACACACTAATCCTGAGGCACATCTGAAGAAGTCTGACAGCTGTCACTCCAAACAGGCTGACCTTTCCAGTTACAGTGGTACCTCGGGTTAAGTACTTAATTTGTTCCGGAGGTCCGTACTTAACCTGAAAGCACCACTTTAGCTAATGGGGTCTCCTGCTGCTGCCGCGCCACCAGAGCCCGATTTCTGTTCTGATCCTGAAGCAAAGTTCTTAACCTGAAGCACTATTTCTAGGTTAGCGGGGTGTGTAACCTGAAGCGTATGTAGCCTGAAGCGTATGTAACCTGAAGCGTATGTAACCTGAGGTACCACTGTATATCCTCTTTTTCTAGGATGTGTATTTGCAAAGGGCTCTGCTGCCCTTAAGTGTTGCTGCTCTCAAGATGAGGCAAATCAGCTTGTTCCCATTTTACAGACACTCAGACAGGCTGAGATGACTTATTTCCTTGGTCCTGGGGCCCAGGTGGGACTTGAACCCAGCTCCCCTCCTCCAACACCTTCAATCTCCTCCTTCATGGGGCCAAACTCCCCATCCCACCCCATTAAGAGCACCCATCACCTGCCCCACCACCACAACGCAGAAAGTGGACAGGCAGCAAAGGCTCTCCCGGGTTTCAAGCAAGGGTCTCTCTCCCAGCCCTACCTGGAGATGCTGCCAGCCGAGACTGAACCTGGGGCGTTCTGCATGCCATGCTCCAACCACTGAGCAACAGCCCCTTCCCCTCACCCGAATACGCTTTGAGCCCCCAATCAACTCTGTCACAGGCTTCCTGCCCCTCACCAAAAAAGGGGGCACAAGAAATAATCCTAACTGTACCTTTGTGTCTCTCCCCCACCCTGAACAAGTAAGTCCCACCACCCCACATTTTTTCTATTTTTAAATTCCAAATTGTATTTCCAAACACAATACAAATGTTACTGACCTGGATTTCCGCACCTGACACTCGGGTGTGTCTGTGTGTGTGTGTTGGGGGGGGCAATTGGCCTCCACAGGCGGGCAGCGCCCTCAGTTATCCCCTTCCTCCTCTCCCCCTTCCACTGCTCGCTTTCCTGAACCCCCCCTTAACCCCGATCCCCCACCGCACACCCCCCCTATTGCCCCCCTGCTTGTTTCTTCTCCCCTCCGGCCCTCCAACCCCCCCCGATTGCCGCCTCTTTCAATGCCCCTCATTAGCTCCCCGCTCCCCCTTTACCGGCAGCCCCCGGCCCCCTGAATCCCCCCCCCCTTGCTGGCTGGCAGCCCCCTCCCCCTGACAGGCAGCCCCCCCCACCCCGGCTGCCTTCCTGCCCCTCCCCTCCCCTCCCCTTCCCGGCCCCTCCCCTTCCACGAACCCTCCCCCCGCCCCCCCACTCCCACCCCGCACCTGCTCTCCGGCGCGCGTCACATAATCCCGGGCGGCGGCGGCGGCGGCGGCGCTCAGAGTGACACGGAACAGACAAAGGGCGCCGCCATCTTGGGCCCGGGCGGAAGCGGCGTCTCCGTAGCCACCGCCCTCTTTCTCGACGCGCACATTTTTTTCCCCCTCTTTCGCTTTGCGTGCACGGCGCGTCCCGTCTCGCCGGCGGAAAAGGGGCGGGGGCAAAGGAACGGCTGGCACGTGACGCCGGCGGCTCCGCAGCGTCTCTTGGCCGCCATGACACCAGAGGCAGGGACAAGCACTAGAGGCAGCGCAGTTTCTCCGGGCGTTAGGGAAGCGCGGAGATTGAGGGGGACCCGTTGCCTGCTTCCCCGCTCATTCATTTCTTCTTCTTTTGCTCTTTCCCCCTCATATTTTCCTCTTCCTATTGTTATTGATTATTAATCATCATGATCGACTGTTATTTGTACATCACTTTTTTGAAACAATCCCTTCCCCCCGAACGGCTGCAATAATCGCAGTGAAAAAACTAATATCAATTTTTTAATTCCAATTTTTTTTTAAAAAAAAATTTCGCCCATGCATTCTTCTTCTTTCCATATCTTTGTTCCTCTTTCTTGTCCCCCAAACTTTCTTTTCCTTTCTCCACCTTTTGCTCCACTCTTCATTTTCCGCCAGCAAACAAGAAGTTTCAAGAGAAAGAGAGAGAGAGAGGATTAAGATAAAAAGAATGCTGTTTAAAGTAAACTTTCCAGCTAGGTAGGCAGGTAAATACTATCAGTATAATAGACAAACAACTGGCATAATGCTGGACAACAGCAGAATGATCACCCGGGCTGGGGTATTGTTTAGAGAGGTCGTTGTTGATGTGATCATGAAGCTGTTTTTGCCCTAACTGTTTTAAAGTTGATTTTAAGTTGATTTAACTTCTGTGTTTTTAAATTTGGAGGTTTTGTTGTTTTTTAGATTAAGGACCGTAGGTTGCTCTCAGAATAGAAGAGCTGGGGAGATCAGGAGAGATTTAATCACAGTGATTCAGGGCAGGGGAAGGTATGGTTTTGGGGCAGGGGCAGGCCAGGTAAGGGGCGCCCGGCACAGGCATTTAGTGCCAGCCAGAGGCACCACCTTGAGCCGAAGACTGGAGGGGCCAAGCCGTGTGACATGAACCTGTGACATCATGTGTGTGACATGTGTTGGGCATACATCATCAACAGGAGTCATTGCTCAGCACCGCAAAGCTTCAATGGCCGCGGCTCCTCCTCTCTCAGGCTCAGGAGGAGCCTGTCTTTGATGCTGTGCCATGCTTGGGTCTGCGGCTGCGGTTGCTGAATGCCAACCCGGCTCTGAGTAAGACCCTCCTCATCCATGATCATATTACGAATGGTTAGGCTGATCTGGTCTGTATCAGCTGTGCCCACCTGTGTAAAGCTGGCAAAAATATAAAGGACGAGGGACAAAAAATGCTGGAAATGTAAAGAAGTGGATGGAGAATTCTATCACATGTGGTGGACTTGTGATAAAGTAAAGACATTTTGGGAGTCCATTTATAACGAACTAAAGAAAATATTAAAATGTACTTTCCCTAAAAAGCCAGAAGCATTTTTGCTTGGCTTGATGGGAAAGGAGATTAAGAAATCAGACCAAAGATTATTTTTGTACACCACAGCTGCTGCGAGGACTTTGTTGGCCCAAAACTGGAAATCACAAGAAATTCCTACTATTGCGGAGTGGCAGGTGAAAATGATGGACTATGCGGAGTTAGCCAAACTGACCAGCAGGATTTGGGATGATTTGGAAATTCCAGGACAACTGGAGTAAATTTATTGTATACTTAAAGGATAACTGTAAAAATTTAAAGACACTAGCAGGACTGAAGTAATTCCTACAATGTAGATAAGAGGTAAAAAGTTAAAATACGTGATTGGATTTGATAAGGGATACAGCTGAAGGGGACGCGGGTGGCGCTGTGGGTAAAAGCCTCAGCGCCTAGGGCTTGCTGATCGAAAGGTCGGCGGTTCGAATCCCCGCGGCGGGGTGCGCTCCCGTTGCTCGGTCCCAGCGCCTGCCAACCTAGCAGTTCGAAAGCACCCCCGGGTGCAAGTAGATAAATAGGGACCGCTTTCTAGCGGGAAGGTAAACGGCGTTTCCGTGTGCGGCTCTGGCTCGCCAGAGCAGCGATGTCACGCTGGCCACGTGACCCGGAAGTGTCTCCGGACAGCGCTGGCCCCCGGCCTATAGAGTGAGATGGGCGCACCAACCCCAGAGTCTGTCAAGACTGGCCCGTACGGGCAGGGGTACCGTTACCTTTACCTTACAGCTGAAGGGAAGGAGGGAAGTCGCAAGCTCGGCAGAGCAAAAAGGTTTATATGTTGATTAATGTACTGTAAGAATTGATTGTGTAAAGAAGATAATAAAAAAATATTGGGAAAAAAGAGGAAGAGTTGAGAGTTGGGGAGCAGGAGTTGCTGTGGTCTTTAGCGATCCTCTCTCTCTCCTGACTCTCTGTCCATTTGTGGGGGGATATAGTGTGTGTGTTCCTGGCACTGGGCAATCGGACCAATTGAGGATTCTGTTGGTTTAGCACCCACCCTGCTGCCCAGCAGTCTCCGTGCCTGAGCTGACGGAGCTGGTCTTGGAGGCACAATGGAGGACGCCCAGCCTGCTGCTTTCAGAGGACTTCAATATCCAAGGCCAGGTGTCTGGCTCTGGGGTGGCTCAGGACTTCATGGCTGCCATGATAATTATGGGGCTGCTGTCCCAACATGTCACCGGGCCAATGCATGTGACAGGCCACACTCTGGACCTTGTTTTCTCAACCGATCAGGTGATTGGAAAGCGTGTGGGAGGGTGTTAAGATCAGTCACTTGTCATGGTCCGATCACTTCCGGCTGAGATTTAGGCTTTCAGTACCCTTTGCCCTCTGCAGAGGAGGGTGGGTGGACAGCCTCAGAGACTGATTGATCCAATGGGTTTCCAGATGGCTCTGGGTGATTTGGGGGCTGATGGAGCTGGAGCTCCAGTCAAAGCCCTGGCTAACCTGTGGAACATTCAAATGTTGAGACCAGGGGTAGGCAAACTAAGGCCCGGGGGCCAGATCCGGCCCAATCGCCTTCTAAATCCGGCCTGCGGATTGTCCGGGAATCAGCGTGTTTTTACATGAATAGAATGTGTCCTTTTATTTAAAATGCATCTCTGGGTTATTTGTGGGGCCTGCCTGGTGTTTTTACATGAGTAGAATGCGGGCTTTTATTTCAAATGCATCTCTGAGTTATTTGTGGGGCATAGGAATTCGTTCATTTTGCCCCCAAAAATATAGTCCGCCCCCCCCCCCCAAGGTCTGAGGGACAGTGGACTGGCCCCCTGCTGAAAAAGTTTGCTGACCCCTGGTTGAGACAATCGTGCCCCGAATGCCCTCTCCCGCTTTGTGGAGCCTTTGTGATGGCCAGGTAGATTCCCTTTCTGGTGCCATTATGGCAGGCTGTTGCCTCTCCTGACAGTCCCCCCCCCCTCCAGAAAAGGGAGAGGACACAGTGACCTCTACGCTCCTTTCCCTGTTGCACCAACACAATGCCAAGAGTGCCTGGTGTTACTATAAACAGACCCATCCCAGAGCCAAACACCAGGCGCCGGCGTCTTGTTTTGCAGACAAAACACAGGCCAGCTCTTTCTCACATGCCCTGTCCACTAGGGAGGCCGGCCAAAGTCTTATGCAAGTGCACTGACCTCCCCACGTCCCGCCCCCCCAAAACCCACACATTTTGGCCAAGTCAAATGTTCCAGGGGGAACCATCTTTATTTAATGCGGTGCCCTCAGAGCAAGGGGGTATCTCTCTTGGCGCCTGCCAGGCAGTTCAGGAGGCATCCTCACAGAATGAAATGGCCGGTGGGCACACTTCCCTTCAAGCCATGTGTGACCAACCGCTAGATCAGCCTCCCAAAATTGCACCCTCCAGGACACTGTTATACACCAAAGCATCTGGGTTGGGGATAGATGAGGCAGCCGGCCTCTTACCACCCCCACCAGCAAATCAAAACAAATCCTTGCACTTTGAAATTGAGCGCTTTAGGATTCCAGCCTGATATGCTCCCCGCTGTTGTCATTTCTATGTGTGGGGATTCCCCCCCCCCTTCCCATGCAGAAGCATTTTGGTATGACGCTTTGTGACACACTGCAGCTGACAAACAAGGCCTTCCTCAGATCTTGTCCCCAAGAGCGAACAGCGAGTCTCCTTGCAAAATAAACCAGTTGCGAAATAAAACCATCCAACCCACTGAGGTGCCACCAGACCCTTGCCACTGTTTTGACTGCCCCAGACTCACACAACCACGTGCCCTGGAATTTGTTCCCCAAAAGACAAGGGTTTTTTCTCCCTAGATAGCCTACCGCCCCCCCTCCCCCCCCAAACGTTTTTTTTTTGTAGTGTCCTGCTTGTGAACCCCGCCCCCCGAATATGGCTCCCTCACCCCCCCCCCCACCCTCCCCTGTTTTCATTGAGCCCCAGCTATGAGACCTGTTTTTTTATTTCTAAGGACCTTCAGGGTGCAAGTGACCCTGTTCATAAAGATTTGCATTGCTAGTTGTTTTCGGTTTCAGTTACGGCTGCTTTAAATTATGGCTTTAAATTTGTTTGTGTGCTGTTGGATGCAGTTAGCAGCTCTGAACTCCTCTTACATTCTGTTATCGGTTAAAATACTTTGTGCATCATGTGGGAATCAGGAATGTGGTCTTGCTATTCAAATGCTGACCACGGCCAGTTGAGGCCAGCTACTAATTTATCTCATTCTTCCTTCCCACATTCTTAGAGTATGCAGTTGGGCTCACTCACTCGAGTCATATTCCGGAGCTAGGATCGCTCTGCTGCCTCCCAAGGCTCCGAATTGCATTGGGCTGGGGTCAGGGTTGACTCTGATCTGAACTTTGTGTGTTCCTCAGCTGGGTGGGTTGGGATGCAGTTCCAACAGCCATGAATGGAGCCAGGACAGAATGGGAACAAACTGTAGCCATGTTGGGACATTGGGCAGACGTCCCCTGGTGCCATTTGCACCATGGGGGAGACTTCTGTCTGTCTTCTGCCCAAAGGGCAAGGTGGCTCTGAATGGGATGTGGTTACTGCCCACCCTGTCTTTTGTCAGGGCAGCTATTTCCAGACAGTGACTCACTCCTTCCACCCTTCTCACTTCTCAGGCCGTTGGCCCTCGGCCTACATGGGACAGAGCATCAAGGACGGACATCTCCACCTCACCCCCTTTTTTTCCCCAGGGTCCACAAACCGAGAAATACGTTTGCTCCCAGATCCATCATTCCCCAGCAACTCTGATTTCTACAATATTCGCTTTTTTAATTCTTCTGCTTATGGGAAGCTCCCATTCATGGGATGGTCCTGGGCTGGCGAGGGATTTTGCAAGCCATCGGTATCACCTAAGCCATGGGTAGGCAAACTAAGGCCCGGGGGTCGGATCCGGCCCAATCGCCTTCTAAATCCAGCCCGCGGACGGTCCGGGAATCAGTGTGTTTTTACATGAGTAGAATGTGCTCTTTTATTTAAAATGCATCTCAGGGTTATTTGCGGGGCCTGCCTGGTGTTTTTACATGAGTAGAATGTGTCCTTTTATTTCAAATGCACCTCTGGGTTATTTGTGGGGCACAGGAATTCATTCATTTTGCCCCCCAAAATATAGTCCGGCCCCCCACAAGGTCTGAGAGACAGTGGACCAGACCCCTGCTGAAAAAGTTTACTGACCCCTGACCTAAGTGGTCAGGAAAAAAGCAAGATCCACTGGCTTAATTGAAAGTAAGTTCCAGTGTTTTCTATGGGGTAACAAGGTCTAGGATTGCAACTTTTATTTTCCTTTCCCCCCAAATATGCCCCAGAACAACCCTGCTACAGAAAACGAGGCTCGCGTGTTGAGGACTGGGGTGATGAAATTTTTGCAATAGGGGAGAATCCCGCCCCCCATCTCATCCGCTTTAAATGGTGTGGCTGTGGCCCTGGCCTCCCTCACCCCACTGCCTCTAATTATTGAGGAATCAAAAAGGATTTCCCTGTTTGGTCCTTTTTAACAGCTTCAAATATCTCAGGAAGAAGAAAGACTTTGTATCTCATGCCAATTTGGGTGGTTTCTGCTTGATTGTTGAGATCATACAACCATTTCAATTGGGAAACTATTTAATAGAGATTATTTTTTATTAAAACCTTTGAATGTGTTTTAAATGTGTTATATAAATCATACGTTCATAAAGTATATAAACCACGTGTCTGAAATAGTACACGACAGCAATCCTGAAGCCATTTTGACTCTCCCAATGGCCTCAGATTTTCTCCCCATTGTCTCTTTGCTCACAACTCCTGTCTTTAGGGCGTATTTCTGTATAAATAGGGTGAGCCTGTGACCTGGATTCAGAAACTAAGTATTTAGCATCTCAAAAAGAATAGCCAGGATACCCAGGTCAAGCAATCAGTGACCATTATCAGATAACTGGACAGACAGGTTTTCTGCTATTGACGGCCCCATGTTGCATTTCTGCTGGGACCACCTCTTTCTGTGATGTATGTATGATGTTTGGGGGGGGGGGTCCTTGAGCGACAGGGGAGCCAATTTCAAAAGTCTATACAGTGGTACCTCGGGTTACATACGCTTCAGGTTACAGACGCTTCAGGTTACAGACTCCGCTAACCCAGAAATAGTACCTCGGGTTAAGAACTTTGCTTCAGGATGAGAACAGAAATCGTGCTCCGGTGGCATGGCGGCAGCAGGAGGCCCCATTAGCTAAAGTGGTGCTTCAGGTTAAGAACAGTTTCAGGTTAAGAACAGACCTCCGGAACGAATTAAGTACTTAACCCGAGGTACCACTGTATAATAGCTTGCACACCATTGTTCTGGGTGCCTCTCTCCCTCCCTGCATGCAACACTTTAATAAAGATCAGGCTTACTAGCTAATAAGAAGAAGAAGAAGAAGAAGAAGAAGAAGAAGAAGAAGAAGAAGCAGCAGCAGCACCCCCTTCGCTTGGGATTTCCCAGCAACTGGTACTCAAAGGCAGGATGCTTGTGGCAGCCAAAGCAGAACATTGATATGATGCCTAGGAGTTGCTAGAACAGAGGAGGCTGCTTTGTCCTGAGTCAGGCCATGCATGGGGTCCACCTAGCCAACAATGGACTTTAATCATCTTGCATAATATGGCACCCTATGCATGGCCAAAGTTTGGTGTGTCCCCCGATGGAACTTCTCAATTCTGGGTTTTCTTATTTTGTACCTGCTTGGTGCCCCCTGCAGCGGAACTGCCTGCACTGCCCTGAATCCCTCGCTGATCTAGCTCAGTGGTGTCTGCACTGACTGGCAGCGGGACTCTCTCCCAGCCTTGCCTGGAGATGCTGCCAGGTATTAAACCTGGAGCCTTCTGCATGCCCAGCAGGTGTCCTGCCATTGAGCTACTACAGCCCTTTCCCTCCACGGATTTTCTAATCCCCTTTTAAAATCCATCCATGTTGGCGACCGTCGCTACATCTTGTGGCGGTGAGTTCCACCGTTCAATCCTGCTTCCTCTTATCTGTCCTGAATCTCCCAACATTCAGCTTTGCTGGATGACCACGAGTTCTAGCGTTATGAGGGAGGGAGGAAAAACTACTCCCTATCCAGCTTTCCCTGTGCCGTGCATAATTTTGTAGACTTCTAGCATTTCCCTTTTTTACTCGCCTTTTCCTTAAACTATAAAACCCCCGAATGCTACAGCAATATCCTCTTCGAGGCGAAGAACTGTACCCCAGGATTCCCACACATGCAGAGACGAACGTGATGACCCTCCTTCCCTTAGGAAAAAAAATTCTCTGAAAAGAAACAGTCGCCCACAAGAGAAAAAGCAGATGTCACACCAGCTACCGGTATCCCCAATAATTTATAACAAACCAAAGGCAATCTATTATATACAAAGGAGAACGGCCAAAGGGGGGGAGTGGTGAGCCCAACCCCTTCGCTCACCTTCCGAAACCAACCAACCCCCCACCTCACCCCCAGGCCGTCCCCCAGTTGCTATGGGGCGATGGGGGATGCTCAGATTTTGATTTCAGTCCGGAAGGTCTGTTGGACGTGCTCAATGTGCTTGCCGGGGCGCTTTTGAGCCTTGATGGTCAGGGAGCCGTCCCCGCCCAGGGCAGAAGTGACAGAAGTGGGGTCCACATCCTCCGGCAGCTGGCATTTGTGGGTGAAGGTGTTCATGATGGTCCCGTCCGCTGCCAGCTGAGCAGGGCAAAGAGAGAGGAGAGAGGAGTCAGCGGGGGCCCGGACTGGGGATGTTTAGTCTGCCTCCCTTTTCCCTCTGAGGATGGGTCAGCCTTTAGCACAGCGGGCCCTGTGGAACTCCCTGCCACAGGAATCGTCACTGCTGTCTTTTAGATGTCTCTCGAAAAACGTGTTACTGTTCAGGTAGGACTTTGTCACTGTGATTTCTACCAACCAGCATTTATTGATGCTTTCATTGTGATTTTTTTGGTGGTGTATACCACCTTCCTGTATTTTTATGGAATCATAGAGTTGGAAGGGACCCAAGGGTCATCTAGTCCAACCCCCTGCAATGCAGGAATCTTGGCTAAAGCATCCATGAGCTGCCTATAAATAGTTCAGTCCATCTGCCTATAAATAGTTCAGTCAATCAGTTTAGGGCCATGACCACAGAGATGGGTTGCAGTTGTGTATAGGGGAGGGCAAGGAGTCTCCCCAGTGGGAGATGGGGGTGGGCTCTAGAGCATGGGCAGATGGCAGGGGGTGCAGCCTCCTTGCAGAAGCTCAGCCAATCTGGACCTGGAAGGGAGACACTGAGTGGTATGCATTGCTAGCCTTACTCAGAGTAAGCCCATTGACATTAAGGGATGTGACTAACTGAACTCCAGGAGTTTCATTGCCCGACTCCCCCCCCCCAAAAAAAAAGAATCCTGGGAGCTGTAGTTTGCTAAGGGTGATCTGTATTGGGTGAACTACAGTTCTCGGGATTCTTTGCAGGAAAGTGATGTGTTTTTAAATGCATTACGTATACGCAGCTGTCCAGTTTTCAGCTCTTGCTACGCTGCGATCCTTGTGATATGTGGGTGTCCCTGATAGAAACCACACCTCCCTGCCTCAGTTGCCTGGTCTGTACAATGGGGCCAACTCATTCTGCTTCCACAGCCTCACTGCCCAACGCCAAGCTCTCCAAGTCGCCCCTTCTCCCGTCAGCCCCCCTGGGGACCCCGAACCAGAACAGGTGCGCCCATTTCCTGGCCCGCAAGGCTCATGCCTTCCTCCCAAAATCCCTCCAGGATTTTCAAGGCAGCCAGAGAGCGAGGGAGATGGTTCAGTGCTTCTGTCACCATGCCTACTGTCTGGAACATTGCGTTCCCGCCCCGGAGGAGTGGCAGCAGGAGAGAGCACTGTGTCCCCAGCATAGGCAGAGAGGATTTGTCACTGGGGGGATGCCAGGCAGACAGGGAGAGAAAGTCCAGGAGGAGCCCCCCCTCCCACTCCCTGGCAGCATCCTGGGTGCCCTTTCTTATGCCAGCAACATCCAGTACATCTGCAAAAAGGGCACTGCTTGACCCCATCTCATTTCGGGCTGAAAGCACTTTTAAGCACCCAGCTTCCCCTAATAATTCTGGGAACCATAGTTTGCCCCTCAGGTTTCTGATTGGCCACTGTGAGAGCAGGCTGCTGGACTTATCCTGAAGTACCCTCTTAATTCCCAACTACAATTCCCTCAATCCTTTGGGGGAAGCTATGCTCTTTAAAAAAGGGACACGGGTGGCACTGTGGGTTAGACCACAGAGTCTAGGACTTGCCAATCAGAAGGTCGGTGGTTCGAATCCCCGCGACGGGGTGAGCTCCCGTTGCTCGGTCCCTGCTCCTGCCAACCTAGCAGTTCGAAAGCACGTCAAAGCGCAAGTAGATAAATAGGTACCGCTCTGGCGGGAAGGTAAACGGCGTTTCCGTGCGCTGCTCTGGTTCACCAGAAGCGGCTTAGTCATGCTGGCCACATGACCCAGAAGCTGTACGCCGGCTCCCTCGGCCAATAAAGTGAGATGAGCGCCGCAACCCCAGAGTTGGTCACGACTGGACCTAATGGTCAGGGGTCCCTTTACCTATGCGCATTAAAGTTACGGTGTGTCCCCAGCCCCAAACTCAGAGGCTCTTTGGGAATAGATCTTGCCCTAAGAAGGCAGAACGGTTGGTCTGGAGGGGAGCTGGGCATCCCTGTGGTCCACCCTTCCTTCCCCAGATCCTTTGGACTACAGTTCCCATCAGCCCCAGCACCACACAACTGAGGCTCATGGGAGTTGTAGTCCAGAGCTCCCTTAAAAGCTAATTTCCCCCAATCTAAGAGGAAGAGGGGGAGGACTCGGAGGGGCCCCTCACCTTTTCTGCGTGGACTTCAATCTGGTTTTTCGACGTGGTGATGATGATGTCTTCGGGGGAGAAGTCGCTGACGTCCACTGCAAACTGGTACGTGTCCCCCAAGGTCTTGATGTTCCCCATCCCTCCAGCACGGCCCGCTGTGAAAAAGAGGGACAAGGTCGACGTGAACCCCAGATCCCTCGGCACAAGGATCTGTTCCCTGGGCCATGGAAGGGTTCAGAGCATTGGCCCAAAACTGGAAGCAAGAAGAATTACCAACGAAAGAAGAATGGAGGATGAAATTGATGGACTATGCAGAATTAGATAAACTAACAGGAAGGATTCGAAAGCTTCGGGACCAGAGATTCTCAGAAGACTGGAGCAAATTTACGGATTATTTGAAAAGTAATTGTGATGAACAGATTACGCTGGTAGGTTTGCGAGAAGTTTGGTAAGGCGAATTATTTGAAATATTGCAAGAAATATAATGAGGAGAATTATTAGTTTAAGATAATTAAAGGTAATATGAAATTAAGAGATGCATAATAAGTGATAAGAACGGAAAATCATCAGAGGTGTTGACGGGAGTCCCCCAAAAAATATTGTATAAGATGTGAAGTTCTGTTGTATGAATGTTAATTAATATGTTAAAAACTAATAAAAATGTGTGTGTGTATATATATATATATGGAAGGGTTCAGAGCATCTGTCTGCTGGGGACAGAATACTGAGGCAGGATACTGGAGAAAGACAGGTGTCCTCCCTCCCTCTCTGAAATACTGGAGCTGGAAGTGAGAGAGCCAGTTTATTTATTTATTTATTATTTATATTTATACCCCGCCCTCCCCGGGCTCAGGGCAGCTAACAACCAATAATAAAAACAAGTTGATTGAAATACAATTTAAAAACAAGATTAAAATGAAAGTTTAGAGGATTCAGGACAGCGAAAAGGAAACCCAGTGACAACAGTTAAGCTGTGGAACTCCCTCCCACAGGTGGCAGCGATGCCGAACAATTTGGACGGCTTGAAAAGAGAACTGGACAAATTCTGGAAGACAACGAAGCAAATAATGGTTGCCGTCCACATTGGCAATGCTCTGCACTCACAGCCAGAGGTCGAGATGCTCTGGTCTCCCATGGGGTGGGGGCTTCTGGTCAGCCACTGTGAGAACAGGAGGCTGGGCTACATGGGTGGGGTCCCTTTGGCCTGATTCACTACACTGCACTGACCAGGTCCAGAGTGCCTATCACACCTCCTTGGGCCACAGAAAAGACCCCCAGAGTGGAGCATCAGTAAGAAAATCAGCAGCCGCCCTCCCTCTCCCCCCAGCATTGTTTCAGGCCTGTTCCCGTCTGAATAAGGGAAGGGCAGTGGTTGCTCAGTGGTTAGAGCATCTGCTTTGCCTGCAGAACGCCCCAGGTTCAGTTTCCCACGACGGCACCTCCAAGCAGGGCTGGGAAGGAGTCGATACTGAGCAGGATGGAACAGTGGCTGGACTCAGCCGAATGCAGCTTCCTGTGGTCCTGTGCAGCCAAATGACCTCTGCCTTAGACCTTGGGAAGCTCCTTGGAGGCGGAGGAAGCAGTCTGAGAGACTTCACAAGGGAGCTCCTTCTGTCCTGGGGTGCCCCGTCCAACCTGAAGGTCCAATTGGCTTAAGGATGGAATGATCTGCATCTTTGGATCCTTCCAGTTTATCATTTACCCCTTTGGAAGTTCAGTGCTCCACATTAGTTTGCAAATTCTTTTTATAAATAAAGTCACCGCAGAAAATCGCCAGCATTTTAGTGCCGTATCTCCTAATATATTTTTGGTTGGCTCTGTTGCGGTTCAAGACGTGAAAACATGGGAGCAAATTTGCCTTAGAAGCAACATCCACCTTCAGATCACCTTTACACCACTTTTAACAGCCTTGGCTCCCCTCCCTAAGAATCCCGGGAAATGTAGTTTACCCCCTACAGCGCTTAACCTCAACAAACTACAGTTTCCAGGCTGCTTTGAGGGAAGCCATGCACTTTAAAGGTGTGGTGTGGACAGGATCACACCCAGGCACACGCACACGCACACACACACCCGTTCCCACAGCCGCCTTGCCTGAGTAGCCCAGGGGCTCGCTGCGTGGCCTCAGGAAGCCCCCAAAATTGTCGCCGAATATCCCGTGCGCCTTCTCCATGGCGGCGAGCCTTGCTTGAGGAAAGAGCTGCACCCCTGACAGTGGCTTCGACCTCTCTGAGGGGCTTATCCGGGAGAAAGAAAAGGAGGCGCCCTAATTCAAGGAGTCTGGAGGCACCCAAGTTGGGTGGGCGAGGAGAGAGCAACTCCCTTCCCTGTTCGGCCCTTTCTGCTCTGCTCTGAGTCACTCTTGGGTGCTCGTGAGGGATTCAGCCACAGCTGCGGCGCATATAAAGGCGCTCCGAGCCTCTGGGCCGACTTCCAGGCCTCTTGTCAAAGTCTCTAAATTTAGGCACTCTAGCATCATCACTCCCTCCAACCATCCCGCTGGAAAGTTTCCCCGGTGGATTGGGGGGGGGGGACACGGGCTCCAAACAAACAAGGTTGGGGAGCGTCATGGCTAGCATTCCTGCCGGCCTGGATAATAACAGCTCCCCCCCCAGCGATTAGCCCTGCCTTCCAAAAAAAGGCACATGACTGGGCATGTGAGCCTGGCAAGGGATTGGGGCGGGGCGGGGAGGGTGAGTTGGTGGGACAGGAGACAACAAAAGCAGATCCTAAAGGAACGATTCTCTGAGCTGGAGCAGAGAGAAGCACTGGGATCTGGGCTGGCAGATCAAGACCTTGGGGACAGGACGTCGGGAGAGCCCCACAGACACCAGACCACAAAATCATGTAATTGTAGAGATAAAAGGGGACCCCCAAGGGTCATCTTGTCCAACCCCCTGCAGTGCAGGAATCTCAGCTAAAGAATCCCTGACAGACGGCCACCCAACCTCTGCCTTAAAATTTCCAAGGAAGGAGAGTCCACCACCTCCCAAGGGTGTCAAACAGCTCTTGCTGTCAGAAATGTCTTCCTTATGTTTAGTCGGAATCTCCTTTATCATCTTGGTCACCCTCCTCTGCACACCTTTTAGTTTGTCAATATCCTTCTTAAATGGTGGTCTTCAGAACTGGGCACAGTAGATCTGGATCTGGCCAACTGAAATTGACCAATTCCTAGCTCGGTCATGGGAGTCACTGGCAGGGGTGTCGCTGGTCATTCCTGGAATTGGCAAGGCTCACTTGACGATTATGAGAAACGTCAGCCCGGCTGGTGGAACTCTCCGCCACTGGAGATTCAGCAGGAGGTGCCTTCTGTGCCAACCTTTAAATTCCTCCTATTCCGTCAGGTAAGAAGACATACTTCCAAAATGGTTCATTGATGTCCGTTTTTAAACTTTTTAGTATGGTTTATATTTTCACTGCTGTAAACTGCTTTGACAGATATATATATATTTATGATACAGCAATATACAAATATTTAAATAAATAAATAAAGAACCACCGCCAAGTCCAGCATCCTGCCTTGACGTTGGCCAACCAGATGCCTCTTCCTAAACAGGGCCCTGAGCACAACAACAATTCTCTCTTTTTGCTGTTCCCTGCAACGGGATTCATAAACATTTACTGGCTCCAGTTAAAGCCTAGCTATTGCAACTAGTTTGTGCCTACTGCTTTTGCTTGACTCTGTGGCGTCCAACAGAAGCACAAAGATGAAAAATGTATATATTATATATACCATAGTCTGGGCTGTCTTAAGCGTATGGGGCTCCGGGGTGCAAAGTTCCGCCCGGCGCGCCCCCCCCCAGGTTGCCTAGTCCCAGGCATGCAGGAGGGTGGAGTCGGTCAACTGCCTCAGCGTCTCGCTGGCTCAGTTGTCCTCAAACTTGTGGCACAGAGCTGCCCGCAGCAGAAGAATCCGCCGCGGCACTCTGACCAATGGGCCAGCTCTTCCCTGGACTCAACTCTCGGGCCCCGGACTCTTGGCCTGGTGCCCCTGAGAGCCCAGCGCCCGGGTGCCCCGCACCCCTAGCACCTATGGGTAAGATGGCCCTGACCATAGTTCAGTAAGGGGGCTAAAGGACCCCTGACAATTAAGTCCGGTCACAGACAACTCTGGGGTTGCGGCGCTCATCTCACTTTACAGGCCAAGGGAGCCGGTGTTTGTCTGCAGACAGCTTCTGGGTCATGTGGCCAGCAGGACTAAGCCGCTTCTGGTGAAACCAGAGCAGTGCACGGAAACGCCGTTTACCTTCCCGCCAGAGCGGTACCTATTTATCTACTTGCACTTTTTGGCATGCTTTCGAACGGGTAGGTTGGCAGGAGCAGGGACCGAGCAATGGGGCTCACCCCGTCGCGGGGATTCGAACCGCCGACCTTCTGATCAGCAAGCCCAAGAGGCTCAGTGGTTCAGACCACAGCACCACCCACATCCCTCAGCAAGGGGGGAGGGAAGCTAAATCAAGCATGCCCCCCTTCAAACAAGCCCAAAGGAAACCTGTTTGATTTGCATCTTGCGTCCTGAAAGAAGCTATTCCCAAACAGTTGCGAGGCTCAGGCTGGAATCCAACAGGGGAAGCAGCGATGCGCAAAGCCTCACCTGTACAAATTCTGCCTGCCTTGCAGCCCGGGGGGGGGGATGAAAGGGGACGCCGTGAGCATTGGGGGAGGCAGTGCCAGACCCCACACACACCTTGCATCCTTCGCCCATTTAAGGTTCCCTTTCCCAGCTCGCTCCGAGGGATCCCGGGCCAAGGCCACCCCGGGGCGCTTCCGCGCACCCGGCCGCCCGGAATGTGCCTCGGTTGCGCGCTGGGAGGGGTGAGATGAGACAGGCGGCTCGGAGGAGGAGGAGAAGGGGCTGGATCAGAGCTAAATCCGGCTTGCTTGGTCACCGTCCCGGCTCAAGCCTGAGTCACCCTTTGCTCGCGTTCTCTTGCCAGGGACGCCTGCCAATGTCACGCCGATCGCCCTCCGCTGCTTCCCGCAGGAGAAGCTCGCCCTTAAGCCAGGAGCCCGGCAGGCTCCTCCTCCGGGTGGCGCGGAGGCACAGAAATCATTCACACGTTACCTACTGGGGGCATATTTGGGTTCGGAGGCAAACTGGTCCTGCCCCCCCAGGGATGCCAACTAGAATAAAACATTGGGGGAGGGCAGGTAAGTCCCTCATAATCTTTTTTTTTATATATATAGAATTTTTATTGAATGATTTTATGTTACAAAAAGCATTACAACCATACTACCACAAAATATTATTGAGAAATAAAAGTTACATGCATCAATATTTTGTTTGTTATTTGTTATTTACCGTCTTGTTTCCTCCCAAACATTTCATACAAAACACCCACCTGCACACACACGAAAAATAATGATGAAAATAATGAAAATAAACATTTTCCCCCTTTTATCTTACAAAATCTTTTTTTCGATTTTGACTTCCTGTCAAGTCCCTTCGCATATGTTTTACCTTACAATTGAACGTACGCAAAACAATAAACCCTGCACAATCGATCACACACGCACACCATTTGAATGGCAATACACATCAACTGGGGGGGGGCAGTCCCATCAAAAATTTTATTGGGGGGCCATGGTACCTTGGCCCCTAGGAGTTGGCTCCTATGCTGCCCCCCTGTATTTTGTTTCATAAAACATATATACTCTTTGATTTGCAAAAATAAAAGCAAATTATCAGAAGCTATTTAAAACGTCGGAAAATTTTAAACCAACTGATTAAAACCGTGTCAACAGTCTGGGTATCTGTCGAAACAAAAATGGTGGGGTTTTTAAAGCGGGCACCAAAAATAAAAACCACCTTGAAGGCACCTGACATCAATAGGCAGGGAGTTCCAAAGTGTGGGTGCTGCCGTGCTATCTGACACAGTTCTCCCCAACAGTGGCGTAGCGTGGGGGTGCAGGGGGGGCCAGCCGCACCGGGCGCAACATCTGGGGGGGCGCTCGCACTCGCAGCTCTCTGCCCCTACCGGGTTAGGAGGCGCAAATTACTTGCCTTGCCCCGGGTGCTGACAACCCACGCTACACCACTGCTCCCCAATGCTTGAGAAAAGATGGGGCTCACATTTTCCAGTTAAAAGGGATGGTTTTTTCTGCCTGCGGCCTCTCTCTCTCCCTGCCCCATTTCCAGGAGACTTGGGGGAGCTGCTCTCTTGCACTCGGGTCCTGCTTGCAGACTCCCTTGAGGGGCATCTGGTTGGCCATGGGGACTGAAAGCAACAGGCTGAACTGCAAGGGCCCTGGTCCTGATCCAGCTGCCTCTCCTGATGTTCTTATGTCTCTCTGCCAGGTACACAATGGGGACCATTCAGCTCAGCAACCCAGCACGGCCTTTAACAAGGAGGCGCTGAGTGATGGGGGCATTTTCCATCCTGCAACAAGTGGTTCAGGGGTATGTCATCTCTGCCCCCTATATACGATATATATGATATATACGATATCTTTATTGTCATTGTCCCATGCAGGACAATGAAATTGAAAAACTACATAAAACTACTACAAAACTACATAAAAACTACGTAAAACTACATAAAAACTACATAAAACATTCAAAAACCCCTAAAAACTCTGAAACCCCATTTTAAAATACACTATACTATAAAGACCCCTTATGCTGCGTTTAGAACCAGAATTGCCTTTGGAACAGGTCTCGGTGTTTCAATTTCTGGGAATGGAGTTGAGAGGTGACCTAACCTGGGGAGAAAACAGCAAAGACCTGATGAAGAGAGCACAGCAGAGGTTATATTTTCTGAGAATCCTCCGGAAAAACAATCTCTCAAAGGACCTGTTGATGGCATTTTACCATTGTACTGTTGAGAGTGTATGAACTTGTGGTCTCTGTGTGTGGTTTGGGAGCTGCACGGTCAGGGGAAAAACAATGCTGTCCAGGGCTGTAATGACTGCGGAGAGAATAATTGGGTGCACTCTTCCCACCTTGGATCAAATCTATGCTTCCAGGTGCTGTAAGAAAGCTGCAGGGATAGTGCAGGATTGTGCGCACCCCAGAAATGATCTCCTTCAGCTTCTGCCTTCTGGAAGAAGGTACAGGGTTATAAAGACTAGGACTAGCCGCCTGAGAAACAGTTTCTATCCAAATGCGATTTTGGTTTTAAACACAGTGTAAGGAGTCTCTTACACTGTGTCAGGGACGTGGATGGTGCTGTGGGTTAAACCACAGAGCCTAGGACTTGCTGATCAGAAGTTCAGCGGTTCGAATCCCCATGACAGGGTGAGCTCCCGTTGCTCGGTCCCTGCTCCTGCCAACCTAGCAGTTCGAAAGCACGTCAAAGTGCAAGTAGATAAATAGGTACCGCTCCAGTGGGAAGGTAAATGGCGTTTCTGTGCGCTGCTCTGGTTCGCCAGAAGCGGCTTAGTCATGCTGGCCACATGACCCGGAAGCTGTCCGTTGGCTCCCTCGGCCAATAAAGCGAAATGAGCGCCGCAACCCCAGAGTCGGCCACGACTGGACCTAATGGTCAGGGGTCCCTTTACCTTTACTTAAGGAGTCTCTATGGGAGTGTATTGTATTTTTAAAATGTATCAGAGTTTTTAGGGGGCTAACCAGGCTGGGATAGCAGGCTTGTTGGTTTTGAATGTCTTATGTAGATCCCCCCCCCAATTTCGTTGTTCTGTATGGTACAATGACAATAAAGATTATCGTATCGTATCATTCAAACATACCCCCAGTGCCACCCCCAGTTACACAGTTGGTGATGAGGGGGCATATTTCAAGGCCACAAGTATTGTCCCATCCAGAGCAGGCAAAAGCAAGTTCTAGCACCTCTCTCTGTCCTCACAGTGGCCATTCCAAAGGGAATAATAGAATTATAAGAATTGCGGAGTTGGAAGGGAACCCAAAGGTCATCTAGTCCAGCCCCACAAGCAGGACCTGAGCTTAGCAGCAGCAGCACTCTTCCCTTTGTGATGCCCACCAACTGACATTCAAGTGTATCCTGCCTCCAACAGTGGAGAGCATAGCCATTGCGGCTTGCAGCCATGAATTTCTCTAATCCTCTTTCAAAGTCCTCCATGTCGGTGACCATCACCGCTTCCTGTGGGAGGGAGTTCCATAGGTTAACTATGCACTGTGCAAATAATGTGCTTTCGTATGTTGTTTTCACTAATGCCCCTTTCCCCCAAACTAATGCACTTCCATTGTGTGGCTGGGGAATTATATCATGAAGTTCAGAGAAGCAGTTTCTCACCGAAACACAAATAAAACCGAGTCTCTCGCCACCACCCCTCCTTATTTATGACGCTTACAGAGGAGAAAGGAAAGCGCGGAGGCACAGCGAGGCCCTGCCCACACAGCCCCGCTGCCCTTGGCTCTGTCTTTTGGTCACGCAAGAGTGTGACGCGTACTTTTGGGAACTGGAATGCAGGCATGTACTCCGCAGATGAGCTCCTGCAACTGAAATCAGATGCTGGCCCTCGAATCTGCCTCAGACAACACCCTTGTGGTGTAGGAGGGCTGGATCCCAGCGCAGGCAAGCTGCTCTTCCCTCGCAGCCCTTTTCCTTGCTCCTGAGTTGCTGCCAGGCCAGTTCCTTCCAGCTCAGGTCTGCCTGGATCCCTGAAGGGCACTTTCTGCAAGGTCCCAAATCACCTGCAGATGGTTAGAGGTCAGAGAGAGGGGTGTGGTGGGGAGGGAGGGAGACAGGTGTGTTCTCTGGCTAGTGCAGGTGCAGAGAGACAAGATCCCGGAGAGGACACACCAGGACTTTTCCACCAGGGAGGCAGGGTAAGTCTTTTGCACGCTCTAGGGTTGTAGTGGGTTAACTCAGGCAGCCACCTGTGACTTGTGCACTTACCTGGGATTCAGCCCATTAAACATAGCAGGTCTTACTCTTGTGTAATGCAGCCTAGGGCAGAGCTGTGGGAGTCTCTTGCAGAAAACCCCCTGCAAGGGGGTCTTCAGAGAAGACTCTTGGTTGCTCCCGTAGCTGAAACGACAAGGGTTGCTCAGAGTGTTTCGTTGGGGTTAATTCTTTCCAGTTTGGTGGTTTTCAAGAAGAAACAGCAGCCGTTGCCATGAATTCCTACTTGAGGCTGAAAGAGGAGAAGGAGATGTAAATTGCTAGCATTTTCTCTTAGAAATAAACCCTGTGGGAGGTGGTGGGGCTTTGATTTTCTGAATTTTTGAGTGATTTGGCAGCCCAACCCTATGCTAAGCAGGAAGGTCCGCTTTGCAGGGTTTACTCCTAGCTTAAGTGTGCACAGGATTGCAGCCTCAGGAACTTCAGAATATTTCCTGTTTACACTTAAAATTATGCAGGGGGGCTACCTGGATCGGCCTGTTTTATGTTATACCGTAGTTGTGGCCCAGAACTCCAGGTGCTAGTGGAGTACTCAGAACTCAGTTGTGCAGAGAAAAGGCGCTCTGTGCATGCCTAGAGGCACCCTTTCCCTCCTGCTTCGCACATTCCATGGCAATGTGGGGCTGAGTTTACCCAGGTCTAGGCTTGAATGAGCCGGAAGAGGGCCAAGGATGGATTTAGGGGAAGGGCCCAGAGTGAATTCAGCAGCACAGGGCCCCACAGAGTTGCGCCAACTTGCCCACAGGATCACAACTCCCACAGAGTTGGGAGGAACAGTGCAGCAAATTTGGTCTTCAGCCTTTCCTCCCTGCCCCACCATGTAGTCACCCGCTGGGAACTTTCCCCATTTTCAACAGGGGGTGCTTGCCAGCCCTATCAGAAGATGGATGCAGAAGGTCAGCAGAAGAGGAAGGATGGAAGAGAGGAGGAGGAAGAGCGGATTCTGATGCTGGAGCAGAGTTGGAAACCTTGGCCAAAAACACGGAGGAAGATCAGAGGTAAGGGGAAAGGAATCCAGGGATCTATAAGAGTCAGAGGATCCCCTGGGTGGTTATGCAGAGACAGGTTCCCTGTGCAGCATCCAAGCTGGTCCTCAAAACCTTCAGCTGCTGGTGGGATTGCAGGAAGAATCAAGGCTGATAAGAGAAAGTCCTTTTTCACACAGTGACCGCCACCAACCTAGATCGCTTGAAAGGAGGATCAGACAACTTCATGGAGGAGATGGCAATAATAATAATAATAATAATAATAATAATAATAATAATAATAATAATA
>JAXCMG010000088.1:1093539-1141853 GCA_034642415.1 Podarcis siculus | reverse complement strand
TAATAATAATAATAATAATAATAATAATAATAATAATAATAATAATATAATGATTCCGCTCACTCTGGGGAGCTTCCAACAAATTATAAAAACCACAGTAAAACTTCAAACATTAAAACCTTCCCTATACAGGGCTGCCTTCAGGTGTCTTCTATAAGTCAAAAAATTGTTTATCTCCTTGATATCTGAAGGGAGGGCGTTCCACAGGGCAGGTGCCACCACCGAGAAGGCCCTCTGCCTGGCTCCCTGTAACCTCCCTTCTTGCGGTGAGGGAACCGCATGGAGACCCTCGGAGCTGGACCTCAGTGTCTGGGCTGAACGATAGGAGTGGAGACGCTCCTTCAGGTATACAGGGCCAAGGCCATTTTAGGGCTTTAAAGGTCAGCACCTATACTTTGAATTGTGCTCAGAAACGTACTGTAGATCTTTTCAGACTGGTGTTCTATGGCAGCACCTAGAATTCCCTGCCTGTTGACATCAGGCAGGCCCCTTCGCTGTACCTGATAAAACATTTTTGTTTAAGCAAGCCTGCCCAGATGTTTATTAGAAAGCCGATGTCTTAATCTGTTTGCAGTCCACTGCTGTTTTAACTTTTTGAACGTTTTGAATTATGGTAGTTATTTTCCCTATTGGTAATTTTATTGCTTTATTCCTTTTCTGCAAAACTGAGGTTGCTGTTGTTGTGTTTTTAACAGCCAAGCGGTATATATATTTTTTATAAACAATAAGTGTTTATGAGCGAGTGCGAGAGAGAAATCAAGGCATAAGAAGAACCTGCCTGCCTTTAAGAGAGAAGGGCATGATCCGAATTTGCAAGCGAGGCAATGTGCCTAAAACGCTGTCATGGAAAATGCACGACCTTCTTTCGTGTAGGCAGGGCTTGTTGGTCCCTAAACAACAGTCCCATCTGGTGAAGGCGGAGCTCTGTCGGTCTCGAAAACTGGCGCTGCGCCCCAGCCAAGAGAAACCCCGTGAACGCGCCAGAGATGTTTTGAAGCCGGGAAAAAGACCTTTTCTTGCTCCTACCCGGACGGCGATGGAAGTGGCTGCCTGGGGGGCGGGGGGAGAAGGAGGTGGGAATGAGATTCCAGCGCGGTGACCCAGAGAGGGATTTAGCTATGGACCCACACGCTCCCTGGCCGGTCATTCCTGCGTCTGGCCAGCTTCAAAATACGCCCGGCGGGGAATGGGGAGGAGACTTTGTCCCGGACTTTGTGTTTTTCCTGCATCTCTCCCCCCCCCCCCCAAAGCACAAGTGGGATAAGACTGAGAGCCGAGCTGATTCCATTTGGTGCCAAATTGCTCAGAAAGGAATCTGAGATCTCAGGACGCAATAGATTTAACCTTCCTGCGGGGCACAACTTTTATAACTTCCAGCGCGCACTGGTGAAAGGGGGTGGGAAGAGGTTTTTTTGTGGGGGGGGGGGTTTCTGTTGTCGCTGTCCCATCTTAAAGCCCCAAGTGTGTCATGATATGATCCAATGTTTATAAATATAGGCCTAGTGAGCATGAGCGTAGCATGGGCGCAGCTGCCCCCTCTAAAAAAATGAAAACCAATACAAATCTGAGGTTCCCCCCCCCACCCTGCATCAAAAATCCTGGTTATGCCCGTGCTATTTCCCAGTAGTGATGTATGGAAGTGAGAGCTGGACCATAAAGAAGGCTGATCGCCGAAGAATTGATGCTTTTGAATTATGGTGCTGGAGGAGACTCTTGAGAGTCGCATGGACTGCAAGAAGATCAAACCTCTCCATTCTGAAGGAAACCAGCCCTGAGTGCTCACTGGAAGGACAGATCCTGAAGCTGAGGCTCCAATACTTTGGCCACCTCATGAGAAGAGAAGACTCCCTGGAAAAGACCCTGATGTTGGGAAAGATGGAGGGCACAAGGAGAAGGGGACGACAGAGGACGAGATGGTGGGACAGTGTTCTCGAAGCTACCAGCATAAGTTTGACCAGTGGAAGACAGGAGTGCCTGGCGTGCTGTGGTCCATGGGGTCATGAAGAGTCGGACATGACTAAACGACTAAACAACAACAGCTACAACAATGCCCATGCTAGTGAGGAGTTATAGAATTGTAGCGTTGGAAGGGACCCCAGGGTCATCTAGTCCAACCCCCTGGGATGCAGGAATCTCAGCTAAAGCATCCATGACAGATGGCCATCCAACCTCTGCTTAAAAACCTCAAAGGAAGAGGAGAAATTGCATTTTTCCATCCTGCCCTCATACGACTAAAATTCAGGGTCACCCGATTCAGAGGCAAATCAAAAGGACTTGTCTGCACTGTTGTGAAATGTAACTGACGGAACTCCCTGCCACAAGGTTCTGATTCAAATTGGCTTAAATAGGGAGAAACTGACACCCACCCACGGAGGGAGACGAGTCTGTTACAGGGGTGGGGGACTTCTCAGGTGCCATTGGACTTCAATACGCATCAGCCCCAGTTAGCAAGACCAAAAGGTCCTGCAATGCAGGGGGCTGGACTAGATGACCCTTTGGGGACCCTTCCAGCCCTACAATTCCATGATTCTCGGTCAGAGATGATGGGAAGCCAGCAGGCTCCCCATCACTAGGGTGAATATGACGCAAGGGGGAAAAGGGACCCTCCATGTGCAGAGCCAGTCAACCTTGGAGTACTATTTATTGTTAAATGAAAAGCAGGAGAAGGCTTTTACCCTCACGCCCTGCTTGCAGGCTTCCCAGAGGCATCTGATTCTGCAGGGATGCTCCTGACATTCATATGCTGTGTCCTTAAATCTATAGATAAACTCCTGCAGCAGATTCTAATTTTAAATAATAATAATAATAATAATAATAATAATAACAATAATAATAAATTTTATTTATACCCGGCCCTCCCGAGCCAAGGCCGGGCTCAGAGCAGCTAACAACCAATAATAAAAACTAGTTGAATGAATACAACTTAAAAACAAGATTAAAATACAACATTAAAACCTTAAAATGCAGCCTCATCACAGAAGAAAGAGGGGGAGGGAACCTTGTGACCTTAAAATTTCTCAGCGAGTTGTTTTCATCAAATTTCAAAACTGAAACGTCAGCATTTTGGGGGTGGGGGTGGTGGATTCCAATGTGTGCCAAATGAAAGGTCTGTAGATGCCCCCCCCCCAAAAACCCCCACTGATCTTCTTTTCTTATGGGTGCCAACGTACCTAACTCACCCTGGTCCTCTGCTGCCCCCTGCAGGTTGCCTGGAGTTCGTCAAGCGGCAGCTTTTCCGTGTGGGGGACGACTGGTACTTCCTCTTCGCCCTGGGGGTCATCATGGCCCTGGTCAGCTTCGCCATGGACTTCACCGTCTCCAGGATGGCCAACGGTAACAGACACCCCCAGACTGCTCTCAGTCCGCCTTGGGCTCCTAATCTCTGAAAGGCAGCAGGAGGAACCAGGAGAACCGGAGAGCTAAATTATTATTCATGGGATTTATTTAATTGGATTCTTGCATTGCAGCAGCTTGCTCTAGATCATTGTTTCCCAAATTTGGGTCTCCAGCTGTTTTTGGACTACAACTCCCATCATCCCTAGCTAGCAAGGCCAGTGGCCAGGAATGATGGGAATTGTAGTCTGAAACAACAGCTGGAGCCCCAAGTTTGGGAAACACTGGGCTAAATGATGATGATGATGATGATGATGATGATGATTTTATTATTTATACCCCACCCATCTGGCTGGGTTGCCCCTTTTAAATTAATAGACTTTGCCAATGTTGGTCCATTTTCAATGGGTTCATCGGCCCGTACAGGCCAGTCTTGACAGACTCTGGGGTTGTGTGCCCATCTCACTCAAGATGCCGGGGGCCAGCGCTGTCCGGAGACACTTCCGGGTCACGTGGCCAGCGTGACAAAGCTGCACCTGGTGAGCCAGCGCAGCACACGGAAACGCCGTTTACCTTCCCGCCAGTAAGCGGTCCCTATTTATCTACTTGCACCCAGGGGTTGCTTTCGAACTGCTAGGTTGGCAGGCTCTGGGACCGAGCAGCGGGAGCGCACCCCGCCACGGGGATTCGAACCGCCGACCTTTCGATCGGCAAGCCCTAGGCGCTGAGGCTTTTACCCACAGCGCCACCCGCGTCCCACTGAGTGTAAACCTTAGTAAACCACAAAATTGCAGAAATGGAAGGGACCCGGGAGTCATCTAGTCTAGCCCGCCCACCACAATGCTAAAGAATCCCTGACTTAATTGGGTACTTAGTTGAATATTCTCCCATCAGAGCCCCTACAGGAAGGATTGTAGCCTCCTCGCATTCATCCCCTTTAATGGGTTCATTCATTTAAAAGACTTCTGTTCTGCCTTTGGGCCCAATTAGCAGCAATTATTGACTTGCAATGCCATTTATAAGAACGACACTGTGGGACGTCAAAGCCCTTAGAACAAAGCCGCCTTCAAAAGCTATCCAGAAAAACCAACTTTTTTGCACAGCTTTTAAAAGGACTGGGCGAAATGTGAAGACAGTGTGATGCCCTTCAGTTCACTGCTGGACTCCAACTCCCAGAAGCCTCAGCAGCCCGGATGACCAATGGTCAGAGGAATGATGGGAGCTGGAGTCCAGCAACGTCCAGAGTGCCACATATGATTTCCATCTGTCCATTCATAGAATCACAGAATTGGAAGGGAGCCTGAGGGTCATTTAGACAAGTGTTTCCCAATTTTGGGTCTCTAGCTGTGTTGAATAGTGGGTAGACATAGCAGACGACACAGCGATTTCTCCAAAGCAGCTCTTTATTTGTAAGCTGGAACAGAACTGAACAGCAAACAGCTCAGCCAGCCTGCTTTTATAGGCAGCCGGCTGTCAACATTGTAGCAACAACAACCCAGGGTTTCCCGCCTAAAATAACTGACGTGGACCTGAGTGAAAACTATATACACAATACTCCTGATGGCCAGGGTGAGAACTTCAATACATAACAAGCTGGGTTGTGGGGTGTTTTTTTTTTTTTTTTTTTGGACTACAACTCCCATCTTCCCCAAATAGCAAGACCAGTGGTCAAGGATGATGGGAACTGTAGTCCAAAAAACCCCAAAATAAGGCAGAGTAGTGATGGGGGTAGCCAGGGGCAGTAAAGGCAAGTGTCAGGGGCAGTAAATGGCCTGTGTGGTCCTCCAGCCATTGCTGAGGCAGCCCAGCCAGTGACTAACGATGAGGGGAGTTGGAATCCAACTACGTTTGGGGGGCCATCGGTTCTCCATCCTTGTGTTAAGCCGCCCAGTTTGAACCAGCTGCTAGGGACATGTCGATTTTCCTTTCTGTTTCTTTAGCCCACATGTGGCTTTACCAAGAGATTGGGGACTACCCGGTGCTGAAGTACCTCTCCTGGACCATGTACCCTGTCGCGCTGTCGGCTTTCTCGACTGGCTTCGCCCAGAGCATCACGCCACACTCTGCAGGTGAGCCTTTGGGTGGGCGAGTGGGAGCAGGGGTCGGCCACTGGCGGCCAAGGTGCAAAGCCTGCCCCAGCCCCAAACCGCCAGCAGCACAACAGCCTGCCTGATTCCCTGGCAACTTAACAGCAGAGGGAAGAGAAGGAGAAGGAACATTAGGCACTCCTGCTTACCACTTCTGTCTTAACTGTCATATTTGCACCTCCTTTTCCTTCCAAAAAGGGACGCAGGTGGCGCTGTGGGTTAAACCACAGAGCCTAGGACTTGCCGATCAGAAGGTCGGCGGTTCGAATCCCCGCGACGGGGTGAGCTCCCGTTGCTCGGTCCCTGCACCTGCCAACCTAGGAGTTCGAAAGCACATCAAAGCGCAAGTAGATAAATAGGTACCACTCCAGCGGGAAGGTAAATGGCGTTTCCGTGCGTTGCTCTGGCTCGCCAGAAGTGGCTTAGTCATGCTGGCCACATGACCCGGAAGCTGTATGCCGGCTTCCTCGGCCAATAAAGCAAGATGAGCGCCGCAACCCCACAGTCGGCCACGACTGGACCTAATGGTCAGGGGTCCCCTTTGCCTTTACCTTCCTTCCAAAAGGAAGCCTGATGCAGCTGGGAAAGAGTGTAAACACAATTCATTTGCAGAGGACTGGGGTGCAGGAAGCCTCTGAGTTTGTACTCAGGGGAAAGGTCAGAGCTCAAGTGGTAGAGCCTTGCATGCAAAAGCCCCCAGATTCAACCCCTGGAACAGGGCCAGGTTAAGAGCTTTAGAGGCCCTAAGCACTTAATAGATTTTGGTGTCCTTGCACAGTGCTTTTTTCAGGGGGTACGCAGGGGTACGCATACCCCGAAACATTTTGTGAATCTAACAGGAAAAGAAACTAAAAATGTTAAAAATGTTAGTTTCTTCTCTAGCGTGGTGAATCGTCAGTTCCGTTGCTACCCCTGATGGTGGCCTATAAAATGGTGGTTTTCTTGAGTCAAAATGAGAGTACCCTTAATTTTTTTTTTTAGAAAAAAAGCGCCTGCATATACCTAATTCAAAATATAAATAGGTAAAGGTAAAGGGACACCTGACCATTAGGTCCAGTTGTGACCGACTCTGGGGTTGCAGCACTCATCTCGCTTTATTGGCCGAGGGAGCCGACGTACAGGTCATGTGGCCAGCATGACTAAGCCGCTTCTGTCTGGCAAACCAGAGCAGCACACAGAAAGGCTGTTTACCTTCCCGCCAGAGTGGTACCTATTTATCTACTTGCAGTTTGACGTGCTTTCGAACTGCTAGGTTGGCAGGAGCAGGGACCGAGCAACGGGAGCTCACCCCATTGCGGGGATTCGAACAGCCGACCTTCTGATCGGCAAGCCCTAGACTCTGTGGTTTAACCCACGGAAACAGTAAAATAAAATTCCATTTTTCAAAATGAAACAAAACCTATAGTAAGATGGAAAATAATGCTTGTTTTTGTATACTTCCACTTTATTTGTATTTGAAAAAAATTCTCCTGCTTTTTCTAATTGCAAAGTCTTTGATCAGATTCTCAAAACATCTTACGTAACACATTTGCTACTATACTTAGTAGGCATCCAGCATGCCTTGTTTGTATAGTTGTTCTGCTGGGATTTGTAATATACTTTAGCTAAGAAAATGAACGCTCAGCTGAGCAATTTGTGGCCATTAATGTTAAAAATCCGGCAGTGGAAAATTTCCTGCGGTGCCCCTTTCCCTCGATGCCCGAAGCATGTGCTTGTTTTGCTTAATGGTTAATCCAGCCCTGCCCTGGCAGCATCGTCAGGTAGGGCTGGGAGAGGCTCCCTGCTTGAAACCCCAGAGAGCTTCTGCCAGTGAGTGTAGACAAGACTGAACTCAATACGCCAAGGGTCCTCAGTTCCTGCATCTTAAAGGAAGGGTCTTCACTCAGCTCGCAAGGAATGCCGCTTATAAGAACAACGTTCTGGTTTGCATGCCAAAGGTCCCTGGGTTCAATGCCCTGGGTTCCAAGTGGGGCCCAAGACCCTGGAGAGCTGCTGCCAGTCAGTGTAGACAGAACTGAGCTGGATGGACTAATTGGCTAACTCAGCAAAGGCCTTAAAGGTGGGTTCCCATGAGGCAAGACACAGTGATAACAGCAGGAACCTTTATTGAACCACATAACTGGGAAACAGAGGCAAAGCAACTGCTTATATACATTTCTGAGAGCCTGGGCCACTCCCACTCCCAACGTGATTGGCTGTCTAAACTTCCAAACTGCGAATCACGACTCAGGGTTCAAGGGCCAATGGCAGAGGCCCAAATCCTGAAATGTTCTGTGATTGGACAACGTGTATCGAAACAGAACACAGGAGCTCAGATTCCTTAGTCCAGACTCAAGCTCAGGCCAACACAGGCCACTGAATACATAACAGGCCTCCTATGAGGTGGGCTAGGGAGAACGCTGTTGGGTGGAGCCAATGCAGAAAGAAAAGAGGCAGATCCTCCTCAGGAGGCCACCAGGAACATCTTCCTAGCCTGGCTGGAGGTCCTCCAAACAACCTGGAACCTCCTCTCTGTGTGCTTCTTCCAGGTTCTGGCATTCCTGAGCTCAAGATCATCCTGACGGGGGTCATCCTGGAAGAATACCTGGCCATCGAGAACTTTAGCGCCAAAGTCGTGGGCTTGACCTGCACCCTGGCATGTGGGAGCACCATCTTCCTTGGGAAAGTCGTAAGTGACCCGTTGGTCGGTCAAAGGGAAGCAGCCCATGGCCTCTAGGCTGCAGAGCTCTTCTTCACTGTTTACACCAAGCATCCCCAACCTGCAGCCCCCTAGATCTTTTGGCCTACAACTCCCATGATCCTTAGCTAACAGGACCAGTGGTCAGGGATGATGGGAATTGTAGTCCAAAACATCTGGAGGGCCGAAGGTTGGGGATGCCTGGTTTACACCCTGCGGCTGTTTGCAAACAGGCTCACACCCCCAGCAGCTTCAGAGCAAGGTAGCTTAGGTCTAGGAGGAGGTGGCAAGTTGGTGGCCTGCAACTTCTGCCTCCAGGTCCACTCAAGAAACTTGGGTCAGTGGACCATGCCACCCTCTGCAGGAGATCCATCGGATTCCTACAGAATCATAGAATTGTAAAGTAGGAACAGACTGCAATAACAACAACAACAATAAATATATAATTGATTATTTATACCCCACCCATCTGACTGGGTTTCCCCAGCCACTCTGGGTGGCTTCCAAAATAATAATAATAATAATAATAATAATCTGATAAAACATCAAACATTAAAAACTTCCCTAAACAGGGCTTCCTTCAGATGTCTTCTAAAAGTCAGCTAGTTGTTTATTTCCTTGACATCTGAAGGTAGGGTGTTCCACAGGGTGGGAGCCACTACCGAGAAGGCCCTGGCTCCCTGTAGCTCCTCTTCTCACAGTGAGGGAACCGCCAGAAGGCCCTCGGCGCTGGATCTCAGTGTCCGGGCTGGACGATGGGGGTGGAGACTCTCCTTCAGGTATACTGGGCCAAGGCCGTTTAGGACTTTAAAGGTCAGCACCAACACTTTGAATTGTGCTTGGAAACGTACTGGGAGCCAATGTAGGTCTTTCAGGACTGGGGTTATATGGTCTCGGTGGCCGCTCCCAGTCACCAGTCTAGCTTCCGCATTCTGGATTAGTTGTAGTTTCCGGGTCACCTTCAAAGGTAGCCCCACGTAGAGCGCATTGCAGTAGTCCAAGTGGGAGATAACCAGAGCATGCACCACTCGGGCGAGACAGTCTGCGGGCAGGTAGGGTCTCAGCCTGCGTACAAGATGGTGGTTCACCAATCCCCTGCAATGTAGGAATCGCAGCCCAATCATCCCTATATAATTGTAGAATCCCTTCCTCTACTAATCTGCGCTCCTCTTGTCTTCCCCCAGGGGCCTTTCGTTCACCTCTCCAGCATGATCGCTGCCTACCTAGGGAAGATTCGGACCAGTGTCTCTGGGGAATATGAGGTAAGGAGCCAGGGGACATCCACCCCCACCTCCCACCAAGGCTAAGGGGTGGAGTGGGCCTGCCCAAGGATTCCTTCACCAGATTGCTAAATGTAGATTCATTGTCCCTCTTGACGCCTTCCTACATTCACAACCAGGGTGGCTGAAGAGGTGATTTCTGCCCCCACAAAATAACCACCCCACCACATTTTCAGTGGGTGCTTTTGAGGCAGGCGAGGCAAGGGAGAAATTCGATTCCATTCGCGTTAGAGGTGAGTCCAGAACAATACGCACGTTAGGAGCTCGTCCTACACTTGAGTAGGACCCTGGCAGAGACACATGCCCAACTGGCATATTCTCTTCCTCCTGGTATTTCGTTCGGGAGCTTCAAGAGCTTTCTTCAGCCTGAACATCACAGCAACCTATGCCAACCGACATCGGCACACTTAGGGATCTGCAGAGTCTTCGCAACTTGCGTGACAGACCTCAGCAACTCAGCATTTTGGCTAATCTACTTTATTTACATATAAGCACACATGGAGCACTGCAACATGGCTCCCTCTCTCTCTAGCGTCAGGCAGCAAAGAGAAAAAGAACACAGGACAATAGTCTCACTTCACGGGACTCAGTAACACAAACATCCTGTCTCCATCACTTCCCACTCTGTGGAGTCAAAACATATACCGTCATGTGCTAGACACAATCCCATGACTGCAATCATGGAGCAGGAATTCTAACAACTCAAACCTAAATTGCAGCCATCCTCTGAAATTTGAACCTTTCCAAATTTTGCAAGGCAGAGTCAGGCGTACAGAAATGCATAGAACCAGGGCAAAGTGTACATAAAGAGCATGCATTAGGGAAAAGCAACATACACAAATGTGCTATATGAAGAGAAATGTCTTTGCAAAAAAAATGTGTACATTAGGCAAAATCACACACACACAAAGATGTGCCTATCAGGAACATTTCGCACTAGAATGTTGCAGACCTCATCTATTTTATTTTTCAAAAATCACTAACTAATGCAGAAATGAGAACTGGATTTAAGAGGTTGAGAAATGAGAACCGGAGAAGAACCGGAAGGAACGTATTGTCTCCCCCAGTCTTCGCTCAGTTTAATAATCTGAGCACAGAGACGGAAAGGGGTCAAACTGGAGTGGCTCCTGCTGGCTTGGAAGGCAAATGCAGCACTCAGCACCCGTTCTGGAGCCCTGGGGGAATTCTGACTCTCAGGCAGAGGCAAGAGGCACTTAGCAAACGGATCTCTCTTCCTCCTAGAATAAGAGCAAACAGAACGAGATGCTGGTGGCCGGAGCGGCTGTTGGAGTGGCCACTGTCTTCGGGGCTCCCATCAGCGGTAAGAGAAACAAGCACACAGACTAGCAAAGCTTTGCCCTCCCCCGTGGGTCAGATTCAGTAAACCTAGCTGGCAAGTGGCTTGCAAAATTTACAGAGCTTGGAGTTCTTGTGTGTTTGGTGAAAACGCTTTGTGTTGCGCTGTCAAGCCGCTCATATCTAAAGTGGCAAACCGGTGGTCATTGGGGGAAGGAGGTCATTCTGGTTTGAAGTGGGTAAGAGCCCCCCACAGCTCTGGGCAGTGTGATAGGAATTTTGAGGTCTTAGATATATGGTAATGTTCATAAGCGTACCAACCAAGCACGTACATAGATCAGCACAGGAAGATCAACCTGGAACCATTTTGATTCCTAAACTGAGCCAATGTTTTCTCTGCAAGGTCAAAGTGGGAAACCTCCCCATTGTCTCTTTCCTCCTGTCTTAAGGGCACATTTAAGATATGAATAGGGTGTGAGCCTGTGACCTGGCCCAGGAACTAAGTATTTATCATTACAAAAGACTGGCCAGGCTCCCCAGGCAATCCAGTCAAGTAACCTGCCAGACAGGAGATAAACAACAACAGGAGAAAAACAATATTAAAATTTCTGTTTTAGACCGCCTTTTGTGTGATGTAGGTGTGATGTATCTGAGGGGTGGTCTTAGGTTACACCCTTTCTGTGATGTATGTATGATGTTTCTGGAGGTGGTCTTGATCTACAGGGTGGCAATTTATAAGGCCTTGCACGCCATTTTTCTGGGTCCTCCTCCTTTCCTGCGTGTGAGGGGAGCACCCTGTTGCAACAGATCAATAGAGATCAGACTTCCTAGCTGCTTTGCTTCTTAATATTCTCTGGTTGGCCTCTGTTATTCTCTCCTACCAATAGGGAACCTATGTTAGGATTCTATATGGGCTCTTGGATACCCCATAAGGGAAAAGGGCGATTTTTGTTTACAACAAGTTCCCCCACAGTTCTGGGCAGCGAGACGAGGCGTGCAGACTCCTTTGGGTGCCTCAGTGGAGGGATCCAGTCATGGCCGTGGAGGAAGTCAGTGGCAGAGCACAGGAGGCGAAAAACAGCAAACTGTAATAAACAAAAATCTGCCCTTATTCCCTTATGGGGAACACAAGAGCCCTTATAGAGTCCTTTGTAGGTTCTCCATCGGTCAGAGAAAATAACAGAGGCCAACCAGCTTGTAAGCCTGATCTTTATTGATCTGTTGCAACAGGGTGCTCCCCTCACACGCAGGAAAGGAGGAGGACCCAGAACAAAGGTGTCCCCCCCCCCTTATATAGACATTTTAAATTGCCCGCCCTGGAGTCCAAGACCACCCCAAGAAACATCATACCTATATCACAGAAAGGGTTGTAGCTCAAGACCACCCCCCAGATACATCATACCAAATCACAAAAAGGGCGGTCTACAGCAGAAATCTGAGTACATTGTTTATCTCCTGTCTGGCAGACCTGTTAATGGTCACTTGATTGGATACCCTGGGGAGCCTGGCCAGTCTTTTGTAATGACAAATACTTAGTTCCTGAGCCAGGTCACAGGCTCACCCTATTCATACACAGACATACTCTTAAGACAGGATTTGTGAATGGGGAGGCTTTTCCATTTTTCTTCGACCTTGGAAAGAAATGTTTGAGGTCAATTTGGGAGGGACAAAATGGTTTCAAGACTTTCTGTGGGGTTTCAGACATGTGGTTTATATATTGATATACGTGCTTGATTGGTGCATTTATGAACATTTATTTTATATATATATAAAGGTAAAGGGACCCCTGACCATTAGGTCCAGTCATGGCCGACTCTGGGGTTGCGGCGCTCATCTCGCTTTATTGGCCGAGGGAGCAGTCGTACAGCTTCTGGGTCATGTGGCCGGCATGACTAAACCACTTCTGGAGAACCAGAGCAGCGCACGGAAACACCGTTTACCTTCCCGCTGGAGTGGTACCTATTTATCTACTTGCACTTTGACGTGCTTTTGAACTGCTAGGTGGGCAGGAGCAGGGACTGAGCAATGGGAGCTCACTCCGTCGCGGGGATTCGAACCGCCGACCTTCTGATCGGCAAGTCCTAGGCTCTGTGGCTTAACCCACAGCGCCACCCATATATATATATATCTCCTTAAATTTTTTATTTCATAACTTTATGAGTTTCTTGTCCATGGTTTCTCTGAACTTTGAAGGCGTCAATACATCTCCTTGTCAAGGCACAAGGGAGCCTAGGTCCGCCTCTGGTCGGGGCATATTGGCTGCCAGTTGCCGACCTCTGCCTTACCTGTTTTCTTCACCTGCCCATTCTCTTCCTCACCTGGTCCCACTCAGGGGTCCTCTTCAGCATCGAGGTCGTGTCCTCCCATTTCGCCGTCCGGGACTACTGGAGGGGATTCTTCTCAGCCACCTGTGGGGCCTTCATGTTTCGCCTCCTGGCCGTCTTCAACAGCGAACAAGGTGAGGAAGTTGAGTAGAGTTGCTGGGGAAGTGCAAAGCGGGTGGGAGGAGAGAACCTCTTTCTTCCAGCTTGCTCTGCAGTGTTGGGCGCCCTGGCCAGCGTGCTCATCCACACAGCAAACACCTCTCCCCACCCGCTGCTTTTTCTGGCACGCTAAGCACAATCTTAGGCTCTTACCTTGCATGGGCTGGAAATAGATTTGATGGGGGGGTTGCTGGGAGACAGCAGTTTAAGCCTCACATGTGGAAATAATAATAATAATTTATTATTTATACCTCGCCCATCTGGCTGGGTTTCCCCAGCCACTCTGGGCGGCTTCCAACAAAGATTAAAAATACATTAAAATGTCACACATTAAAAACTTCCCTGAACAGGGCTGCCTTCAGATGTCTTCTAAATGTCAGATAGTTGTTTATCTCTTTGACATCTGGTGGGAGGGCGTTCCACAGGGCGGGTGCCACTACCGAGAAGGCCCTCTGCCTGGTTCCCTGTAACTTGGCTTCTCGCAATGAGGGAACCGCCAGAAGGCCCTCGGTGCTGGATCTCAGCGTCCGGGCAGAATGATGGGGGTGGAGATGCTCCTTCAGGTATACTAATATTCTAAACTGACCGCAACTGCCCTGGAAAGAGATGACTGAGCAATTGTGGCAACCTTGTTGGAAGTGCCAAAGGTTTGCTGCAAAATGGATGTTTTCTGTTAGGGAAGGGAAACGAGGGCTGCCATATGCTTGAAAATGGCGTCTGGGCAGATTTTAACAGCTAGTCCTCCTTAGGCTAAGTGTTGCCCTTGAAGAAGAACTAGCAGGGAGGCGAAAAAGAAGGATGGAAGGTGCAAGGCTAGGAGCAGTTTCCCTGTCGTTGGCTCTGGCGCCACCTACTGTTGGGCTCCCTGCCTCCCGCCCTACCAGCCACCACCAATGCTGCGTGAAGATGTTTCTAGGTTTCCCAAACTTGGGTCCCCAGTTGTTTTTGGACTACAACTCCCAGCATCCCTAGCTAGCAGGACCAGTGGTCAGGGATGATGGGAAAGGTAGTCCAAAAACAACTGGAGAGCCAAGTTTGGGAAACCCTGAACCTGGATGTTGGTGATGGAGGAAGGCTCTCTGGGGACAAACCTCAGCAGCCACGGTGAGCAGGTGACGGGCGCTAAACAACATGGCTTGCTGGTTCCCCTGACTGGCTGCGCAAGAGAAAAGTGGGGTTTGGCCCCAAGCAAATGGTCTTCTGCAAATGTTGGCCATTGGTGGGGTGGGGGGCTTAAGCGAGACGGGGGAGAGAAGAGGGGAAAGTGAGAAATTGGGGAAGGGGGTCTTGGGTGGAAGGAAAGTGGGGGGGATGCAGGTAGACGAGGAAGGGGGCTTCTATTTTTGTGGGCACCCCTGTTTTGTGTTTAAAACACATGGCTTTTTCTCCCTCCCCAGAGACCATCATGGCTCTTTTCAAGACCAGCTTTAAGATTGACTTCCCCTTTGACCTGCCAGAGACTTTCTTCTTCATGTTCCTCGGGTGAGCAGGGTGAGGGATTTGGGGATCAGGTCCACCCCATATATTTAAAGCATGCCCTCAATAATTCTGGGAACTGGAGTGTGCTGCTATAGGAAAAACTAGGGGGTTTGGCTTTTGTTGCCCAACTCCTGAAGGGACTGAGTGCCTTGAGTCAATGGTCAGTCAGAGATGAATGGATGGAGGCAAGATCCATAGAAAGCAAGACGGATCTTTGTTTTTCCTTGCAAGGAGGTAGGAGAGACCCAGAACAATGGTGCGTAAGCCCCTATAAAGACTTTTGAAATTGCCCACCCTGTACCCCAAGACACCCCCCCACAAAAATCATACGTATATCACAGAAGTGGTCTCCAGCATATATTTGAGAGTGTTGCTTCTCTCCTGTCTGCCAGGATACCTGATAAATGCCTTAAGGGTAAAGGCAAAGGGACCCCTGACCATTAGGTCCAGTCGTGGCCGACTCTGGGGTTGCGGCGCTCATCTCGCTTTCAGCTTCCGGGTCATGTGGCCAGCATGACTAAGCAGCTTTTGGCGAACCATCGCAGTGCACAGAAACGCCGTTTACCGGTACCTTCCCGCCAGAGCAGTACCTATTTATCTACTTGCACTTTGACGTGCTTTCGAACTGCTAGGTTGGCAGGAGCTGGGACCGAGCAACGAGAGCTCACCCCGTCAAGGGGATTCGAACCGCTGACCTTCTGATCGGCAAGTCCTAGGCTCTGTGGTTTAACCCACAGCGCCACCCACGTCCCAATCTCACTGCTACAGCCCTTTTATTTAAAGTGAATTTCCGGGGCCGC
The DNA here is from genome assembly GCA_034642415.1 of Podarcis siculus. Lineage (NCBI taxonomy): Eukaryota > Metazoa > Chordata > Lepidosauria > Squamata > Lacertidae > Podarcis > Podarcis siculus. The sequence continues at coordinate 1,126,418 of JAXCMG010000088.1, read as the reverse complement.
TCTGTTTACTAGTCCCAGGGTGCCTGGGTTTGATAGGGGCAGCCAAGAAGGCCTGTCAAGATGGGGCCACATAGGCAAAGGCGTTTTGGGCCGTGTGCCCCACTCCCATCTTCCCACAGCCAACCTTTTGATTCAAACAGCCAACCTTTTGATCTGCAAGTCCTAGGCTCTGTGGTTTAACCCACAGCGCCACCCGCGTCCCGATAAATGCCTTACTTGGTTGCATTTTCTGGGTAGCCTGGCCATTCCTTTGAGATGGTAAATACTTTAATTCCTGAATCTCTTGCAGATATTGATTGTTCGCTCAGCTTAACAGATACTTGCCAGACTGTATTTGAAAAGGGAGGTGTAAGCCCCTACAGTCCAAAGACAATAGGAAAGCTTTTCCCATTTCCCTCCTCCTTGCAGAGAAATATATGAGGTCAATTTGAGACAGTCAAAATGACTTCAGGATTGCTGTCCTGTACTATTTCAGACATGTGGTTTACCGTATTTTTGGCTCTATAAGACACACCAGACCACAAGACGCACCTAGTTTTTGGAGGAGGAAAACAAGAAAAAAAATATTCTGAATCTCAGAAGCCAGAACAGCAAGAGGGATCGCTGCGCAGTGAAAGCAGCAATCCCTCTTGCTGTTCTGGCTTCTGTGATAGCTGCGCAGCCTGCATTCGCTCCATAAGACGCACACATATTTCCCCTTACTTTTTAGGAGGGAAAAAGTGAGTCTTATAGAGCAAAAAATACGGTATATACTTGTGTTTGCCTTGTACATTTATGAACATTCATTCCATATTTGAGACCTTAGAATTCTTATAACAGTTTCAAGGCTTCTGGGGGGAAACTACAGTTTCCAGGGTCCTTCATGGGGGCACCATGTGCTTGAAATGTGCTCTGAATGTATGGGGGCGGATGTGACCCATCTCCTTCCTTGCAATGCAACCTCGGGGTGGGGTGGGGGTGACACCAAAGGGGTATTGTGTGCCCAGCAGCCAAAGTGACCCTAACCCTCCCTCCCTCCCCTGTTTCTTTGCAGCGCAGTCTGTGGGGTAGTGAGCTGCGCTTACCTCTTCTGCCAGCGCTGGTTCCTGGGCTACGTCCGGAGGAACTGCTTCACGGCCAAGCTGCTCGCAGAGGAGTAAGTATTACTTTGGGAGTGGGGGGTGTTATGTACTGAAGTTCTCACCCTGGGCCAGCAGGGGGATACTGTAGATAGTTTTCACTCAGGTCCGCATATGCAAATAAGGGATTGAAAGTGACGTTCAGTGATTGGATAGTTACAGAAAGTTGTTACAGTTGCGTTGTACTGGAGCTCTATATAAGCAGGTTGGCTGAACCCTTCAGCCCAGTTCTGTTCTGGCCTGTGAATAAACAAGAGCTGTTTGAAGAATCGCTGTGTCGTCTGATATGTTCACCCACAACTTAACAGGGGGCATGTGGGGCTCCTACAAGGACCAAGCGACTGGCCTCGAACACACTGCTGCCTCTCAGCCTCAGTTTCCCACTCTGCAAAATGGGAACAACAGAAGTTTGCCTCGCCCGGTTGTTGCATGGGCGATAAATGTTCCATGAAAGCACAAATGAATCGTAGCAGCTGCCATTCTCCTTTCACATATACGGGGTCCTCTTGGGTTTTCCATGACATAGGGATTACAAAAAATATATATATTCTGGCTTTGGGAACAGAATGAGCAGGGTATAGAAAAAAGCATATTGTGTGCAAGGTATTTAAAAGTGAATAACAATAGAGGGGTCAGCAAACTTTTTCAGCAGGGGGCCGGTCCACTGTCCCTCAGACCTTGTGGGGGGGGCAGACTATATTTTTTTGGGGTGGAAATGAACGAATTCCTATGCCCCACAAATACCCCAGAGATGCATTGTAAATAAAAGCACACATTCTACTCGTGTAAAAACACCAGGTAGACCCCACAAATAACCCAGAGATGCATTTTAAATAAAAGGACACATTCTACTCATGTAAAAACATGCTGATTCCCGGACCGTCCGCAGGCCGGATTTAGAAGGCGATTGGGCCGGATCTGGCCCCCGGGCCTTAGTTTGCCTACCCATGGTACAGATGGACCAACGTTTTATTATTACTTCCCCCATCACCCCGAGAAAAAATATTCTCCCTTGTATGCAAGCTTTCAAGTAGCACAGAAATCCTCAGCACCTTCTGCCTGGTGGAAGAGCTTTGTGATGCCTGGAAGATGTACACATTCCTCCACCAAATGAGCTTTCCTATTTTTGCTTTGAGCTGTGTGTGACTTGCTGGTCTGCCACCAGAGTTAGCTTTGGGCAGGGAAGCCCTGCCTTTCATTTTCAATCCTGAAAAGTAACCCTAGTTTTTTGTTTGTTTGTTTGTTTGTTTCTGATACCTTTTTCCAGGAAACCTCTTTACTCAGTGCTGGTTGCCCTCCTACTCTCCTCCATCACCTTCCCATCGGGCCTGGGGCAGTTCATGGCCTCCAGGGTAAATATTGCTCTCCGTCCCAGCCCAGAGCACACTGGAGCATATGCAGGGTGCCGCCCTCTCCCTGCTGAATAACAACAGGTGGCACCCACAGGCCTGACAGCAGCCAGTGAACGGGCCAAAGGCCAACCTATCTGGTGGCATAGAAAGAGGAACCCACTGGCCCCCTCACAGACCAGAAGGGGAAGGGTGGGTGGGTGGGCATTTGTGCTCCTGTTTGCGCCAGCCCTTCCAGACCCCCATCTTTCCTCCCCTGTAGCTGAGCATGAAGGAACTCCTCACCTCCCTCCTTGACAACCACACCTGGAGCGCCCTTTCCCAAAACGCGTCGCTGGTCAGGCCTCTTCAAGTCGACACCCACAACCTGTGGCTCGAGTGGTGGGACCCCAACATCACCATCTTTGGCACGCTGGCCGTCTTCCTGTTCATGAAGGTACCTGGCCCGCTTCTGAAGCACACGTAGGGGGAGGCCCTGATGAGGGACGAAGGTTCAGGCGACTCCCCACCCACTTCTGTTACGGTGCTTTCACCCTCAGGAGTTGGAGTGTTCTTAGGCATGCCGTGGCATCACAGGCTGTCTGAAAGCAAGCGGCCATTACTCTCTGCCTCACTTTCCCACGCTCTTTTCACAGTTCTGGATGCTGATCCTGGCCACTACCATGCCGATGCCCGCTGGGTACTTCATGCCCGTCTTTGTTTATGGTAAGTGTCCCCCCCAACTCCCCTCTCCCTGCATCAGATGACCCCACCCTTCTCCATACTGGCTCACAGAATCAAAGAACTGGAGAGTTGGAAAGGTGACCTTGTCCAGCCCCCTGCAATGCAGGAATCACAGGTAAACGCAGGATCTGTTTCGCTGGTCTCAGCTGCCAAGTACCAAACGGGCCGAAGAAGGGGATCTCCATGACAGTTAATCCAGTTCAAAACCAGTTTGAGTGTGCAGTGTAGACGTGGTCTAGAAAGGATTGTCGCGGAGATGCAACCGGTTTCTTTCTACCTCCTCCTCCTTCTTCCCCACCCCCCATGGCAGGAGCTGCGCTCGGGCGGCTGGTAGGGGAAACCGCCGCCTTCCTCTTCCCCCAGGGCATTTCGTCAGAGGGGGGCTCCAGCCTCATCACTCCTGGAAGCTATGCACTGGCAGGTGAGTGTGCAACATGGCTCAAGGTGGCGGGTGGGGTGGGCACTTGCTACAGGGCAAGCCAATAAGCTAGGGCAGCCAGAGGTCTAGGCAACTACGGCTAGGCAGACACTTTCTAACAAGGGATCCATGCCCAGGGTGAGTTGCCGGCCTGCCTCAGGACCATAGCTGTCAACCGTCCCTTATTTGGCGGGAAACTCCCTTATCCCAGTGCCGTGTCCCACTGCTGTCCCTTATTGATGATGTCCCTTAAATTTCCTGGGTTTCAAAGGAAGCAGCTCCTCTCCTTCCCTCCCTGCCGGCCAGGGAGGAGGGAGGCTCCAACTGTGTTGCTTGGCTGCCCGGCCTGCCCCCCTCTGGCCTCCTCTCACCAGCCTCGGCCCCCGGGAGCCCCTCTCTGCCGGGACTGGCGGGAGCCTCAGGCCCTTCTGCCGCCATCCTCCTCGCGGCCGCCAAACTGAGCGTCTCTGCCTGGGGTAGCATCTTCTTAGCTTAGACTTTGTTTTGCGCGAAAAGTGGTTGCTGCTTGTAGTTATTTAATTGCAGTATTTCATCAGCTTGAGTAGCAACCTCTGGAAACAAAGGGCTAAAAACCGGTGCTGCTCTCCAAAATTATCTGGTCCCTTTTAACTTCGTATTTCAGGTGGTTGACTAAAATCCCTTATTTTGGCTGCTGGTCCCTTATTTTCGAGGCTGCTGGTCCCTTATTTTCAAATCTGTAAGTTGACAGCTATGTTCAGGACCCACCCCCTCCAGGGACAACCCTTGCTCTAGATCCTGTTTTCCTCCCTCCAGGGGCAGCAGCCTTCTCCGGCTCGGTCACCCACACCCTCTCCACGGCCCTGCTGGCCTTCGAGATGACGGGGCAGATCGCCCACATCCTGCCCGTCATCCTCGCCGTGCTCATCGCCAATGCCATCGCCCAGAAGTTCCAGCCCTCCTTCTACGACGGCACCATCATCGTCAAGAAGCTGCCCTACCTGCCGCGCATCCGGAGCAGGCACATTGGGTGAGGTGAAACCCCCTCCCACGTCACAGGGTGCGGGGGAGCAGGGGGGGGGGACACAGCTTCTCTGGACTCACAGCTGTCCATGGAGGCACACGTCAATTCCGTGTCCAGGGCAGCTGTCCACCAGCTCCACCTGGTACGCAGGCTGAGACCCTACCTGCCCGCAGACTGTCTTGCCAGAGTGGTGCATGCTCTAGTTATCTCTCGCTTGGACTACTGCAATGCGCTCTATGTGGAGCTACCTTTGAAGGGGACCCGGAAACTGCAATTAATCCAGAATGCGGCAGCTAGACTGGTGACTGGGAGCGGCCACCGAGACCACATAACACCGGTCTTGAAAGACCTACACTGGCTCCCAGTACGTTTCTGAGCACAGTTCAAAGTGTTGGTGCTGACCTTTAAAGCCCTAAATGGCCTCGGTCTAGTATACCTGAAGGAGCGTCTCCACCTCCATCATTCTGCCTGGACACTGAGGTCCAGCGCCGAGGGCCTTCTGGCAGTTCCCTCACTGCGGGAAGCCAGGTTACAGGGAACCAGGCAGAGGGCCTTCTCGGTAGTGGCACCCGCCCCGTGGAATGCCCTCCCACCAGATGTCAAAGAGAAAAACAACTACCAAACTTTTAGAAGACATCTGAAGGCAGTCCTGTTTAGGGAAGCTTTTCATGTTTAATAGGTTATTGTATTTTAGTGTTTTGTTGGAAGCTGACCAGAGTGGTTGGGGGAACCCAGCCAGATGGGCGGGGTATAAATAATAAATTATTATTATATATTATATTATTATTCTCCCCCTCCCACTCCTGGGACATTGAGGGGCATCCCGAGAGCCTTCTCAGACATGCTGCTTGCTAATGAGGGAAAGGGCACTCTGCCCACGCTCAGAGTCTCTCTTGCCTTATGCCGCTTTGCGTATTGGGAAGGGCCGTAGCTCAGGGGCAAGGAGTCTGCTTTGCGAGCATAAGGTGCAAGTAAAATCAGCCGGTAAATCACTCGGTTCAATAGTTGGGAGTGAACTCTTCACGGTCTTGGCTGAGGGGCAGGCCTGTTTCGCACAGCAGCTTGTTCCCTGTAGGTCAGGGATCAGCAAACTTTTTCAGCAGGGGGCCAGTCTACTGTCAGTCTACTAAGCAGGACTAGACGGGCCATTGGCTCTGCTTATGTTCTTATGACAGACCATCATGGACTTCCCACCTGCAAGTAAGGCAGAGCGAACCCTGGTGCCAAGGGCTGGATGGCCCGACAGGCAAATTGAGCACATGGTTTAAGGCAGGGGTCAGCAAACTTTTTCAGCAGGGGGCCAGTCTACTGTCCCTCAGGCCTTGTGGGGGGCCGGACTATATTTTGAAGTGGAAAAATGAACGAATTCCTATGTCCCACAAATAACCCAGAGATGCATTTTAAATAAAAGGACACATTCTACTCATGTGAAAACACCAGGCAGGCCCCACAAACAACCCAGAGATGCATTTTAAATAAAAGGACACATTCTACTCATGTAAAAACAGGCTGATTCCTGGACTGTCCGCAGGCCAGATTTAGAAGGCGATTGGGCCTGATCTGGGTCCCGGGCTTTAGTTTGCCTACCCATGCTGTAGGTCTTACTCCACGAAATCAGTTGCCAAGACTCCCCACAGCCATCTAGGTCTGCTCCTCTCCCAGGGCTCCTTCCGAGCAATCAGAGACTATGCCTGCATGAAACCAACATCTCCTCTGCCCTTTTCATGCCTCTTCTGGTTCTGGGAGACTAGGGGAGAGTTGGGAGCTTGCCACAGCCCAAGGGAGACACTGGTGACTGTTCACCAGCCAGACTCATCTCTGCCTCTTGGCCTCCCTCGCCCCAGGCTTCTGCTTCAGCTTCTGCCTCTGATCTGGACTTCTCTCTGCCACAGACTCTCCCAGCTCACTAAGCCCCGTTACCTCCTCAGCTTCCGACACCTCCTCCTCCCTGTCTTCTCCCTGTGACCACTCATCATCGCCCCACCACCAATCTCCAGGCTCTGAGCCTTTGACCCTTGGGGGTTCCTCAGCTGGTTCCTCCCACTGTTCTTCTGCACCAACCAGTCCATGACACGGGTTCAATCCCTGCTGGTATCGCCAGGTAGGGTTTATTATACAGTTCAATTTCAAATGCAGGGAGGGATTTCACAAGGTTAAAAAGCATAAAAAATGTTTTCCATCAACATGTACTTTTATTTCCAGGGGCAAACTCCCTGATCCTCTCAAAATAAAAAGCACAGCTTTTTAAAAGAAGGCAATAGTTCAAATTTATGGGATTCAGCCAGGCAATTCCTGGGACCCTCCCCTGCCCAAAGGTCTGGGAGAAGGAGGACACCTGTACCAGATTCTCACTTGAGCACCATTTGAAAGCGGAATAGAAAAGCTAGACAGGAAACAACTGCTTCAGTCACAAAGAGAAAGTTGAGCTCCCTCTTCAACCCCCATAGAAGACCAATTAAAATACTCTACTAGAGTGCTTTCTTCATATCTTTTAAAATATATTATAAAAAGTAGATGAAATTATGTACAGTCCAAACCTCTTACCATAAAATATAACGAAGCTCTGCTCTTAGGAGTAGATGGTCGTTCCGTCCATGTCTACTCCAGAAAACAAGAAATGATTGCAAGGATTGGCCTCCGCTGAGCAGAACTGGACTTCATGAGAAATAAATGGCATAATCTACTTTTCTTTTGAGAATCAGCACAGCTACAAACCCTGTTTAAGGGGGGGGAGCAGCAGAGACCTTGTAGCTTGCTTGATAAAGAACTTTTTGTGGGGGAAGCAGTCCTTATTCTGACAAACTCCTTACAGTTTGATTGCTGTGGATCTTCAGGGGGCATGAAGTGATAACAGTAGAATCTCTGACTTTGAAAATGTATTTATTAGCAAGACCACTGATAAATACAGGTAGGGTTAGAATCTTCCTGAAACCTGCAGAGCCATTGCTGCCAACCAGTGTGGACACTACAAAGCTAGATGGGCTGACTCCCTAGAAGGCAGCTTCCTATGTCCCTATATTCCAGGGCAGGGCACACATTCACTGGTGGGCTGTGTGCATGCTGTCAATTCACAGGCCTTTTAACAGCCCGCAGACCCTCTGGGAATCTTTGCTCTGCCATTACTGGGCTCTCGCTGGGGTCATTCTGACGCCACTTTCTCCCGCCTGCAGCTCCTACAAGGTCACCACAGAGGAGTTCATGAACACCAAATTCGTCTACCTGCCCAGGGATGCCACCTTCCAGGAGATCCTCAGCACAGTCACCTCGACAGATGACTCCGAGTACCCGGTGGTGGACAATGCTGGTACAGTCATGCCTCATGTTACGTCCGCTTCATGTTACGTCCTTTCAGGATACGTCCCGCGGCGACCCGGAAGTTACTTCCAGGTTTCGCCGCTCGCACATGCGTAGATGCGCAAAATGACATCATGCGCAGAAGCGGCGAATCGCAACCCGCGCGTGCGCAGACGCGCCGCTGTGGGTTGCGCTCTTTTCATGTTGCGAATGGGCCTCTGGAACGGATCCCGTTCGCAGCCAGAGGTACCACTGTACTGGGACTTAATAAGTTTTCTGAGGGGGAAGGAAGCCCTGCAATGCTGGGTTCCCGGTTCTCCCCTCCCGCCATTTCCCAAACCCCAATGGCCTTCCCTGTGGCATCAAGCCTGGGGCTTTATTTCACTTCCCGCTTTGTGGGGGTGTTGAGGCCCCTGTCCAGCCAAGGCGGCCCACCTGAGGCTCTGCCCATCTGGCCAGCGTCACTCTTGCTCACTTTTTGAGGGAAACCATAGCATGGCAACAAGACAGAAGGGGAGAAACAGCAGGAATTGAGAAGCAGTTGGGATTTGCTCTTTGCCCATGCTCAGGAGGCGCCAGGGTTACCTACCCAGACACCTTCGCCACAGTCCACGAAGAGGTCTAGAGCAGGAGCTGCCCCCTTGTTTCAGCATAGGCCTCGATGGAGGGGACCTAGCTCTCTTCTACCTCTTGTGTTGCAGGGGGTTGGACTAGATGACCCTTGGGGTTCCCTTACATCCCTACAGTTCTAGGATTCCACTATTGGAGGCAGGATGCTGCTGCAGGACCAGTGGGCATCCCTAGTGGGGTCCTGCGGGTGGGCCTCCAATCAGGCACAGCTGGGTGACCGCTGTTGAGGGGAAGGAAGCTAGACTAAGGTGGGCCTAATCCAGCCCATCTCATGTTCTTCCTGGAGTGCTGAGCTCGACAAGACCCTCTTTGGCCTGATCCTGCAGTCGAGCCCTTTTAAGGCCTTTTCTTTCCCCCTCCTCTCACCCGCAGAGACAGCCATGTTGCTGGGTATGATCCAGAGATCTGAGCTGATCAAATTCCTCCAGACCCAGGATGATGCCAGCTTGCCCCACAAGGCACAGGGGGAAGAGGTGGGTCACAAGCCCCCCGAGGCTGAGATGGGAGCCGCCTTCTGCTGTGTGTGTGGGGGGGGAGGGGGGCAGCACCCTCTCTGCAATGCAGCTTAGCCCGAGTTGCATGGGCCCCACACCGCCCAATTGCCACACCCTCCAAGATTTTATTCCTCCCCACTCTCTCCTGCAGCCTCCATCTGCCCAGACCTTGGAAGGATCCTGCACCATCAGCCCTGTGACCCTACAGCTTTCCCCATGGATGTCCCTACACCAGGTAAATGGCTGGCAGACAGGTGAGGGTTATCAGGTGAAGCATGGCAGGAAGTGCTCTTGGCTCTGGCACACCCCTTTGTTTGTTTACAGCGAAATGGAGCCTCCATGCCCAGGAGGAGTCTACCTCCAAATGTCACCCGCTGGAGAATAATGGCAGGGAGGGCTGTTGTTGCTGCCTTTGCGTTCTGCACCATGGGAGCACATTTCCCACCCTGGGAAACAGGGCGAAAGGCCTGGATAGGTCTTTGGGGGGAGGCCAGGATGGACGGTGTGTGTGTGGAAGTAGGGGATTTCTTATTTTTATTACAGAGAGGAAGATCCTTTGGGGAGGGGAAAGGCCTGCCTCGCAACGCTTGTTTTCCTGCCACAGCCTTTGTGGGGCTGCTTCTTTCAAAAGGAAAAAAACACACAGCTGTGTATTCTTGGCCATTGGGCCCTTCCTCCAGCCTACCTCACAGGGTTCCTGAGAGGGTGGAACAGGATCCCACCTCTGTGCACACACCCCGTTCTGTGAAAATGAAGGAAAAGGGGCATTCTCTGTGTGTGGTGCATGCGCTTCTCACAAGATGCTACTGTCACCAGGGGAATGGGCTGGCTTTTCAATGAGGCTCATTAAAGGAGCTATAGGCAGGGGCTACCCCACATCCTGGGACGTGGGTGGCGCTGTGGGTTAAACCACTGAGCCTCTTGGGCTTGCCGATCAGAAGGTTGGCGGTTCAAATCCCCGCGACGGGGTGAGCTCCTGTTGCTCGGTCCCTGCTCCTGCCAACCTAGCAGTTCGAAAGCACGTCAAAGTGCAAGTAGATAAATAGGTACCGCTCCGGCAGGAAGGTAAACGGTGTTTCCGTACGCTGCTCACCAGAAGCGGCTTAGTCATGCCGGCCACATGACCCAGAAGCTGTTCGCCGGCTCCCTCGGCCTATAGAGCGAGATGAGCACCGCAAGCCCAGAGTCGGCCACGACTGGACCTAATGGTCAGGGGTCCCTTTACCCTTTACGTTTACCCCACATCACCATCCTGACCTTCCCCCATCTCTCTCCTCCCCATTTTTCTCCCCACAGGTGCACAACCTTTTTGAGCTTCTGAACCTTCAGAGAGCCTTTGTCACGCAACTGGGAAAGGTGGTTGGCGTTGTCTCCAGGAACGAGGTAGCTGGCTGGCGCTCTAAAGCGGGGCAGATTGGGAGAGGATCGGGCTGGATCCTAAGTTCAGAGAGCTACATTCGAATCCCCTCCTGCCCTCAGCTGCAAAACGCACCGGGTGACTCTGGGCCAGTCGTGCTCTCAGCCTGACCTACCTGGCAAGGTTGTTGGTGGGAGAACAGCTTACAGCACACCTAGAGTGCTTCTGAGAAAGGCAGGAGGACTAAGTGTTTCTTGAGGAAGGAGTTCCCAGTTCCTCATCAGGGGTTGCAGGAAACTAGGGCAGTTAAACCCCTTCCAAGCTGCTTGCAGTGTGAAAACATCCACCCCACTTCCCATCCAGCTCTCAGCCCCCCTTCCTTCTTTTCCTTCAGGTGAGGAAAGCCATCGAAGACCTCGCAAATCCCAAAGCAGCAAAATGAGAGGAGGCGTCCTTCCCAATTAAGACCACAGAGGACCAGACGGGGATTCGAAACCGCGATGGAAGGAGATTCCTATTGAATGTCACCTGGTGTCAAGAGCAAATTAAAGATGTATTTTCACAGTGTCGGTGGCAAATGGGGATGGGTGGGGAGGTCCAGGATGGGAGCATAAGCTCTTGGCACGTCTTGAAACCTTTAACAACTGAAACCTTTAAACAACTGAAAAATATAAAACCCTATTATTATTTTTTACAATATGATGGAAGGTCTGTGCTAATATTTGGGCCGAGTTGAAATGGATCCCCATATTCACCACCTGAATTTCTGGGGTGTGTGGGGGTGTTTCAGTGGTTTTCAGGGTGGTACAGAATAATGTGAATTGGGGGGGGTGTCTTAAAAAACCCCACCTCCTGTTCCTAGGAGCGCAACCTCTGGGCAAGGGAAAGAGGGTGCTGTATAGTGACATTTCCTTTGCAATCAAAGCCTGTCCGGAGCCGATTTCCTGCAAGAACAGCTTAAAGTGCAAAAGAATCACATATAAATTGGCCCCTGCTTTCCTTATAGAATTGTAGAGTTGGGAGGGACCCCTGAGGGTTATCTAGCCCAACCCCCCCATGACGCAGAAATCTCAGCTAAAGCATCCATGACAGATGGCCATCCAACCTCTGCTTAAAAACCTCAAAGGAAGGAGAGTCTACAACCTCCCAAGGGATCCTGTTCCACTGTCCAAGCAGCTCTTACTGTCGGAAAATTCTTCTTGATGTTTCGTTGGAATCTACTTTTTTGAAGCCATTGGTAGGAGTCCTACCTCCCAGAGCAGGAAAAGACAAGCTTGTTCCATCTTCCATGGGACAGCCCTTCAGATATTTGAAGATGGCTCTTGTATCTCCTTTCAGTCTCCTCTTTTCCAGGCCAAGCACACCCAGCTCCTTCAACTGTTCCTCATATGGCTTGCCCTTTGTCATCTCGGTCCCCTTCCTCTGCCCATGTTCCAGTTTGTCCCTTGTTGCAACAGGGCTCTGAGCTTCTTTCCAGCAGTTAGTACACTCTGGCTACAGGAAGGCAATTTCTGTGCAATATCTCTTTTACTATTTACAAATATACACACTGAGCTGGGGTGTGTGGGGCAGGGTGGCAGAGCAACAAGGTCCCTCAAAGCAGATATCTCCCCCCAGCCGGCCAAGTGGACTCCCCTGGAGGAAAGAGCGAGGGGTTTACCCCGATCTCATTCTGCAAACCAAGCAAGCAGACGGAAGGTGGCCGTTTGGCAGCTCTCGCAGACGTGGGAAGATGGGAGTGGGGCACACGGCCCAAAACGCCTTTGCCTACGTGGCCCCATCTTGAGAGGCTTTCTTGGCTGCCCCTACCAAAGCCAGGCACCCTGGGGCTAATAAACAGAGTGGCCTCGGAAGTTCAGTTTAAATAAAAGGGCTGAGATGGGGACACGGGTGGCGCTGCGGGTTAAACCACAGAGCCTAGGACTTGCCAATCAGAAAGTTGGCGGTTTGAATCCCCTCGACGGGGTGAGCTCCTGTTGCTCGGTCCCTGCTCCTGCCAACCTAGCAGTTCGAAAGCACGTCAAAGTGCAAGTAGATAAATAGGTACCGCTCCAGCGGGAGGGTAAACGGTGTTTCCGTGCGCTGCTCTGGTTCGCCAGAACCATGCTGGCCACATGACCTGGAAGCTGTACACCGGCTCCCTCGGCCAATAAAGCGAGATGAGCGCCGCAACCCCAGAGTCGGCCACGACTGGACCTAATCGTCAGGGGTCCCTTTTACCTAGCAGTGAGATTATACCCACCAAAAAAGCAACAACTGCTTTTTGGGGGGAGGTGTTGGGCGGGGTGCACCCATAGGAGGAACGTATGATTGAAGTGATTCAACTGTCATGACCACCTCCAGGGCTTGCTCAAGCAAGCAGATGTCACCCAAGGGTGCCACAAGTTGAAGAACCTCCTTGAACGCTCAGGAACGCCCGCCAGATGCGATGGTGGAACCCTTGACACAAGCCCCCCAGCCCAGCCTCTGCCCTCCCTCCAGAGTCCTCTAGTTATAGAACACCTCGTCCTCCGAGAGGGAGCTGCTGTCAACGTATCGGAGGGAGGTGCTGCTGCGCTGGAGCCACAGGGACCCCACGGGGCTCTCCTGCCCCGCTTCCTGGGGCAAGCCCTTTGCCAGGCTGTCCATCGGGGTGCTCCAGCCGGTGGGGAGGGGGGACTTGCAGCTGGAGAGGGAGAAGGCCGGGAGGCTGCCGTCCAAGTTGGAGGGGCTCCCTGTGCCCTGCGGGGTGAGGAGAAAGGTCCCCGGCGGCAGATAGAGGCCTCTCAGGTCTGGAAGGAGGAGAAATTATTATTAATTAAATTTGGGGAAAGGGCTGTGGCTCAGGGGTAGAGAGCCGCTACTTTGCATGCAGAAGGATCCTGGTTCAATCCCCGCCGGCAGCATTTCTAGGTAGGGTTTGAACCTATTGCTGCCAGCAGAGTAGACAACACTGAGCTAGATGGACCAGTGCCCTGACTCTTGTGTATCAGGGATGGGGAATCTGTGCCCCCCCCAAACAGATGATGTTGTGAGTGTAACTCTTCTCAGCCTCTGCTACCAGGGCCAATGGTGAGGGATGGGTGGAGGGGAAGCTCAAGAGTATTGGGGGGGCAGGGTGGAGGAAGGGCCACCTGGACCAATAGCATCCTCAAAGGATAACTGGGCGCAACCGCTTCACAAAAGCCTCCAAGGATGGAGAGACCCGATGGTGATTGAAGCTGACAGACATAACTAACTTAGCGTCATTAATTTCATTGGGTCTACTATGGTGGGCTGCAACCCCCCCCCACAACAACATAAAAAAATGGGGAGAACCAGAGGTGGGTTGGAAGTTACCTTGGAGCCGGGGGCCTTCCTGCGAATCCCCCCCGTAATTCAGCTCCTCTTCGTCCAGGGAGGACCAGGCGCTCAGCGTGGCTTCGGCGATGGCAAACTGCTCAGCCACACCTGGGCAGGGCAAGAAGGAGGGCAGAAGATGTCAGAGAAGCAGCCGGCCCATGGAGGTCTTGGAGAATGAAGCTGCAAGCCAGGCTTAGCCTAAATAAACCACCGCACCTTCCCCACCCCCTTCAAAAGGGAGCCCCTCCTGATCTAGAACATCCAGGCTTTCTTGGGAACAAAGCTGAGGGCTGGTTTGCAGCTGGGACTACGCCACCCGGTTCCTGCCTGGATTATAGCAGGAAGACTCGGCCAAAATTTACTGCCGTTTCCTCTTCCGGGATGATTGGAAAAGGTGACATTTGTGCCATGCATTTAAAGAGCTCTTAACACCACTTTTAACAGCCATGGCTTTCCCCCAAAGAATCCTGGGAGCCGAGAGCTGGGAGGAGATCCCTCACAGCCAGCTACAGTTCCCAGCACCCCTTGACATGCTACAGTTCCTCCTCTGAAGTGTACGCAAGCAGCCTTCATGAGCAGTTTCAGAGGAGAGGTGCAGGACCTCCCAGCGCCCCAAGGACATCAGCACCCAGACAGCATCAGTTGAACATGGTTCTTAAGTTGGTGCCTCCTTTATGGGATTGCAAGGCCCCGGCCCCACTGCTGACCTGCTGCAAACCAGGCCTCCTTCAGCTCATCGGTAAGGTCGGCGTAGATTTCCTCCTCCGTCAGAGCCTGCTCCCAGCCCGTCCTCGGAGCGCTCCAGCCCTTCCACTCGATGAGGTGGGCCACGCGGCCACGGGCCATGGCTGTGGGCTTGGTGACGTGGTCTTTGATGCTCTGGACCAGGCCTGTGGGGGGGGGGGCAGCAAAGATGGAGGAGGCACAATAAGCACACTTGGGAACAGCGCAGAGGGACGGAATCTATGCCAGCCCCACTGAGAGCCTTGCAGGAAGGTTTCCATGGGAACAAATGCCCCGTACAATAATACTGTTTTGTAGACTGGAAGGTTAAATCGGAAGCTGAGCTCACTGCCGGTAATTCCGATTTTGCTTTCCTCATATTACTAATGCCTGGTTTATAAGACAAATGCATGTTCTATACATTTATTTATTTTGTGCACCGTACATCTCAGGTTGGTTCACAGCATAAAAACGCAAGATAAAAACACATCATAAAAACCACCATATATTTGTAGGTTACTACCTTGCAAGGAATCGCCTTTGGCTAGTGCAATAAACGTATTGGATGAAAATGACTGCGTTCTATGTCTCCTTCGGCCGGACACATCTTTGCTTGCAAGGGAGAACAGCAGATTTCAGCTGTGCCTTTCTGTGGTTAGCAACCCACCTGCCTCGTCAAGCTGGCACCCGCCAGAAATAAACGGAGCAGAACTCAGAGCAGCACCAAAAGGGACTTGGTCACATTGCTCCCCCTGCTGCTCTGCGAGAGCCAAGAGGATGCAGGGTCTGCAAATCTGGGATTGCCGTGGTGGCAGGCAAAAAAGGAGCGGGGGTCCAGCCCCCTTGGAAAGGGTGCTGGGTGACTTTGTGATCCAGATGCCAGAGTCCCAACAAGGGCCCCTGGGAGCAAGGAATTACCCAGGTCTCCCGAAGGGATTCACACAACCACCTGCTATGTGACAGGATTTACAGATTATGCCCGACACGTTCCAGAATCTGCACCATTTATCAACAGAACATTCAGATCGGTTTTTGCTCCTTTTGCATTGTAGTATTCTATTTTGTGAGGGACACGGGTGGCGCTATGGGTTAAACCACAGAGCCTAGAACTTGCCATTCAGAAGGTCATGGTTCGAATCCCCGCGACAGGGTGAGTTCCCGTTGCTCGGTCCCTGCTGCTGCCAACCTAGCAGTTCGAAAGCACACCGGTGCAAGTAGATAAATAGGTACCACTGCAGCGGGAAGCTAAATGGCATTTCTGTGCGCTGCTCTGGTTCGCCAGAAGCGGCTTAGTCATGCTGGCCACATGACCCAGAATCTGTACGCCAGCTCCCTCGGCCGAGATGAGCGCTGCAACCCCAGAGTCGGTCACAACTGGACCTAATGGTCAGGGGTCCCTTTACCTTTATTCTCTTTTGTGGGGTGGTGCTTGCCCAGGCCTGAGAAGGCAGGAGTGTTGACATCCAGCTCTTTCACAATGAGTCAATTATATTGTGATCCAGCATAGCAGGCACTGTTTCCTCATGTCTTCCTTCGGTTCTCTCGGGACCATTTTCTCAACACAAACCACACACCCCTCTTTAAGTCGGTATTTTCTCTCTCTGTTTCTAGCAGGCCCCTATGAACAGCAGCTAGCAGCCAGAAATTCAACAGGTGAAGCACTCCTGGGCGTGGAAATGCAGCGATGGGAAACTTAAGATGGCTTTTAAAAATAAAATAAAAGAGGAGACAATGCTATTCCTGGAGAGTTGGTTCAGGAACAGCCGTTGGCCATGACAGCTAAATGCAAACACCTTCTTCCAAAGTAGCAGAGCTGGGGACACAGGCAAAGGATGCATGTGGAATTGTTTTGCTAAAGTCTTGCCCTGCTTATGGGCTGGCTCCCAGTACGTTTCCGGGCACAGTTCAAAGTGTTGGTGCTGACCTTTAAAGCCCTAAACGGCCTCGGTCCAGTATATCTGAAGGAGCATCTCCATCCCCATCGTTCTGCCCGGACACTGAGGTCCAGCGCCGAGGGCCTTCTGGCAGTTCCCTCTCTGCGAGAAGCCAAGTTACAGGGAACCAGGCAGAGGGCCTTCTCGGTGGTGACACCCGCCCTGTGGAATGCCCTCCCACCAGATGTCAAAAAGAACAACAACTACCAGACTTTTAGAAGGCATCTGAAGGCAGCCCTGTTTAGGGAAGCTTTTAACGTTTGATGGATTACTGTATTTTAATATTTTGTTGGAGGCCGCCCAGAGTGGCTGGGGTATAAATAATAAATTATTATTATTATTGGTTTTCCAGAGATGTTCTAAAGAGCACATTTGGAAACAGAGGGAGGGCCAGAGCGTGGAAGAAGCAGGACACATTGTGCAGTTCTGGAAGCCAAGGGTGCGAGGGGGAGAGCAGGTGTACCTACCCCCCAGGGATGAGGTAGCCAGGGCCGTCACGTGGTAGGTGCTGGGGGAGCCAGTGTCTCCACTGGAGAGGAGCCCGCCAGAGGGCTTGAAGCATTTCTGCAAGAAGAGAAAACAGATGGAGTGGGGGGGGGAGTGAAAGAGCAGGACTGGGAAAAGAGGGGGGCGGGTTTCATTCTGACAGGTGCATCACCTGCTTTTGGGTAGAGGAAGCCACCTTAGGCAAGAGAGAAAGTTATCTGCCCACCTGGCCCACTGCTGCCTGCTCTGTTTTGCAGTGGCTCTTTTGGGATCTCTGGCACCAGGAATGGCCATAGCTCAGAGGTAGGGCACCTGCTTGGCATGCAGAAGGTCCCGGGTTCAATCCCAGGAAGCATCTCCTGGGGGAAAGCTGCCTGTGCCTGAAACCACAGAGAAGCCGCTGCCTGTCCGTGTGGGCAATATTGAGCTAGATGGGATCCCACGGTCTGACTCAGGATAAGGACATTTCTTATCTCTCAAAGGAAGAGCACCTGCTTGGCTTGCAGAAGGTGCCTGGGTTCTGTCCTTGGAATCTCCTGGTAGGGCTGGGAACGTCTGCCACCTGAGACCCCGGAGAGCCACTGCTGCCAGTCAGTGCAGGCACAGGAGACCAGAAATCTAGGAGCTCCACAAGTCCACCACCATTGCCAAGGGAGAGAGATGGGTCATGCCAAAAGCAGTTACCTCGCTGCCCTCCTTGTCTGGGGCATTGGAAAGGCCATGGGTCTCTTGTGGGGCAACGGGGGGGCTTTCCAGCTGAGGGGTGACAACAGGCTGGTCCTTGTGGGCGCTTGTGAGGAAATCTGGAAGAAGGAGCAGAAAGAAACCATCAGGAGAGCTTCTGGGGGCAGAAAGGCCTCCTGGCTGGGGAGGGGGCTGTCCTGCTGTGACCTCTCCCCCCCCCCCCCCGTCCCCTGCCACCACCCCCCAGGCTTCTCTACGAAACTGAGGAGAGGTTTTTTCCGAGCAGGGAGAGTGCAAACCAAGAATATTGTAGAGCTGGAAAAAGTTTCAGAAAAGGGCAACCCAAATGATGAAGGGGGTGGAGCAACTCCCCCAGGTGGAAAGATTATGAAGTTTGGGGGCTTGTTAGCTTAGGAGGGGGGCGAGGAGAGTCATGGGGTGCAGGATCATGATAGAAACATATAAGATTATGCCTGGTATTGAGAAAGAGAGAGAGGAAAAATGTTTTTTCCCCCTCCCTCTCTCATAACATTAAAACCCAGTGGGGTCACGTAGCGAAGCTGAATGGTTGGAGATTCAGAGGGCCTTCTGGCGGTTCCCTCATTGCGAGAAGTGAGGTTACAGGGAACCAGACAGAGGGCCTTCTCGGTAGTGGCGCCTGCCCTGTGGCACGCCCTCCCTTCAGATGTGAAGGAAATAAGCAGCTATCTTCTCTTTAAAAGACATCTCAAGGCAGCCCTGTTTAGGGAAGTTTTAATATTTAATGCTGTATTGTTTTTAACACTCAATTGGGAACCACCCAGAGTGGCTGGGGAAACTCAGCCAGATGGGTGGGGTATAAATAAATTATTATTATTATTATTATTATTATTATTATTATTATTATTATTCAGTGGGACCTCGAGTTACATACACTTCAGGTTACCTCAGGTTAAGAACTTTGCTTCAGGGTGAGAACTGAAATCGTGCTCCGGTGGTGGCGCGGCGGCAGCAGGAGGCCCCATTAGCTAAAGTGGTGCTTCAGGTTAAGAACAGTTTCAGGTTAAGAACGGACCTCCGGAACGAATTAAGTACTTAACCCGAGGTACCACTGTACATATAAAACGGATGCCCTGCACAGATTTAAACAATGGAACTCACCCCAGCAGGAGGCAATGATAACCACCAACCTAGATGGCTGTTTTGAGGGGGGAGGATTAGACAAATTTATAGAGGAGGATTACAGCTGCCAAAGGTTATGGCTATGATCTAATCCGGCAGTCTGAATACGAGGAATCGCAAGCTGGGAGTGCGCTGGCGTTATGCTCAGGTCGTCTTCCTTCTGGTTGGCTGCCGCGAGGACAGGAGGCTGGGCTCAGAGGCCTTTGGCTGGATCCAGCAGGTCTCCTGTTCCTTAAATTTTCGAGTCACCTCACATCCGAGGCAATGAAATAAACACACTTCAAATGGGTTTGGATGACGCATCTTCCAGCAGGGAGCCGGGGAGACTCAGGACAAACCCAAAAGCTCTGTTCCGCAGCTGCTCTTTTTGCATCCAGAAAGGCGCCTACGTGGATCAACCCCCCCTTTTTAGTGGGGGGCTCCTTTCAGGACAAAAGTGGCGACTGAGGACCAGCAGGCACCACCAGACACCTTTAAAGGGGTGCGAGGGGAGTGGAAGGGCACCTGCCAGGACCCACCACCTACTAATCCCAGACAGAGGAGACACAGTGGTGGTCAGGGAGGGAGGGAGGAGGTTGGCATTTTGCACATGCTCAGAGGCACCTTTCTTTGTTACGCCTTCATGTGCCCAGGACTGGCTCTGTAAGTCAACGCCAAAGCTTGACCTTTGGGCTTGTTCCGTTCCACCTTGGCTTGGAGGAGCTGAGGATCTTTGCCATCACGCCCCCTCTGCTCTAAATGTAAGGTTCTAGTCCTCACTGATTTCCAACAGAGCCTGTTTCAGTCCTTTGGGGCTCGCTCCATTTCTTCCCATCTTTGCCTAGAGCAGCTATTTCCTTCCCTGCCATGACCCCACCTCACTCAGTTTGCCAAAGGTGCCTTGATTTGAATCTTCCCTGAGTTTCCCTCTCTCCCCAGGGTCTGTGTTCCTCAGTCTCTCCTCACCTTTGTCTCAACAGTCTCAGCACAGACAGTCTGGTGCAAACAAGAGAAGCTGAAATTGGCTGCCGGCAGGGGATGGAATCACAGAATCACACACAGAGAAGCCCTGTTGCCGCTCTGAACATCTCCCACTTCCCTGGGAGTTAAGCCTCTGTTTACACGGCCTTCTTCCCATGTCATAAGCGCAGTCCCTGAGCTCACAGTCTTCCTCTTCCTTTGCAAGTTTCCTCCCTTGCTTAAGAAACCAGCAGAGCCCCCACGCTTGGGGAAGGTCTCTGTGTGAGTCAAAAGCTGGCACTCACGGCTGCTCACTCCAAGAGGCCTCTTGCTCCTAGGGATCTGCTTTGTCCCCATCTTAAGTTGATCCCCAGTACCAGCTTGGATCACACCCTAGGGCTTGCCGATCGGAAGGTCGGCGGTTTGAATCCCCGTGACGGGGTGAGCTCCCGTTGCTCAGTCCCTGCTCCTGCCAACCTAGCAGTTCGAAAGCAAGTCAAAGCGCAAGTAGATAAATAGGTACCACTCAGGCGGGAAGGTAAACGGCATTTCTGTGCACTGCTCTGGTTCGCATGGCTTAGTCATGCTGGCCACATGACCCAGAAGCTGTACGCCGGCTCCTTTGGCCAATAAAGCGAGATGAGCGCCGCAACCCCAGAGTCGGCCACGACTGGACCTAATGGTCAGGGGTCCCTTTACCTTTACTGAGCATGTGTAAAATACAAACAAGAGCCCTGCTGGATCAGACCATAGTGGGCTCATCTAGCCCAGCTTCCTCCTGCCCTAGAGAGACCAAGCAGGTGCCAACCTAGAAACCCACAACTGTGGCTGTTCAGAGGTAGACTGCTGCTGGGTGTGGAGGCCCCATTTAGCCATCTCAGCTGGCAGCAACAGGAAGGCTAGTGGGGCTGGCAATGGATGTAGGGGCGTGTCCCCGGATTCGGAGGGAGCCCGGGGGTCCCAGCTGCTGTTGCTGCTCTGGGTTGGGGGCATAGCTGTCAACGTTTCCCTTTTTTTTTTAAGGGTAATTCCCTTATCCCGAATAGGATTCCTGGCAAGAAAAGGGAAAAGTTGACAGCTAGGGTTGGGGGGGGGGGCAGCAGGGGGCCAGGGCTCCTCAGGTCCTGTTTCCTACCAGTCCACGTGTTCTCCAGCCCACAGGCTGCCCCCCTCCCGCGTCTCTCCAGAGGCCTTGACGGGGAGGCAGAATCCGAACCCAGGACCCGCCGCACCTCAGGTCCTTCCCAAGCGTCTCCCTTCCCAGCGACTGCGAAGGGAGGGGCGGTGAGGAAAAGAACAACAGGCTCCCCCCGCCGGGCGCGATCCTGGTCCCTGAGCAGCCGCGCGGAAGGAAGCGCAACAGACGCGGGCCAAGAAGCGGGCGGGGGGCGGATGAGCTGAGCCCAGCGCGCCCACCCCCCCCCCAGCAGTCCGGGCGTCCCGGGGCTGGGGAGGGAGAGGCGCAGACCCTTCTCGCCCTCCCTCCCCGTCCCCAAGGGCGGCGGCTCCGCTACGTCGTCCCCGGCGGGCGCCCCTCCGGAGGAAGGGAGCCCCTCTCCCCCTTGACCTTGGGCGGCGCGGCGGCGGCGGCGGAGAGGCTCACCTTTGGTCACGCACGACCCCATGGCGGCCGCCGCTGCCCTCCCCGCCGGGGCGCATCGAGGAGGCACCCGGAGCCGCCCGCGCGTCCGCCTCGCTCCTTCCCCGGCGGCGGCGCCTGAAGAGCTGCCTCCGTCGAGGGGCGGCGTCCCCACCCGCTCAGCCCAGCCCAGCCCAGCCGCCCGACGCCGCGCGTTCCTCGGGGCGGAGATCGCCGCGCCTCCGACGAAGCCGCCTTGAAGGCGGGGAGGGGCGCCGCCGGGACCCCCCCCCCCCTAGGCGGAGGGGAAAGCGCTTTCCTCGCCGGAAAAGCCTCCGCGCAACAGCAGCCCCCTCCTTCTCCCGGGTCAAGCGCGAGGGCTTTGGGTGCTCCTCAGAGTAGACCCATTGAAATGCGGGCGCGGGAGCCGGACGCTCTCCGCTGGGCAGATGAGCCGGGATTAGCATCCTGCCGGCGGTTCCCACGCCGCCACCCGTCGCGACTCCCGACAGCTTTTTTGGGGGGGGGGGGGGGACGAAGTTGCCAGAACAGCGCCACCTGTGAACAAGCAGCTGCCCCCGAAGTTGTTGCAGTCCAAAGCAAGGACCTAAGGATAGACAGCCGTCTGCCTGGAGCTCTAACCCCTATTCAGTGTGGAAACTAGCAGCCTCCCTGCCAGGCATCGGGGCTCACCTGGCACCCCTTTTGTCAGGAGAGGGAGCTCTTGCGCCTTGGAAATGAGCCCTAGGACTGCCTACTCGGGCTGGCAGCAGTGGCTGGCCAGCAGGGGTGCTCACTTGAATAAAATATTGGGGTGTGCATAATCGATCACAAGAAACTTTGCACACAAAACGTTTGAATTGCAATGTCCATCAACTTTGCAAGGGGGCAGTCCTCTCAATTTGGGATGTGTTTGTGTGAAGGGCAGTGGCGTAGCATAGTTTGCTGGCGCCCAGGGCATGCATGCACGTTGGGCAGGGCACACAGGGTGAATGGCTCGGTTGGCATCCGTCTATCTCAGGAGACAACAACAGAGTGCACCTTCAGGGGTGAAGTCAACCCACTGGAGAGTGATAGCTCCTGCTGTGGCTGGAGAGACTGATGCAGGAGAGAGACATGTTTTGTTGCAGCTGGGGCAGACGAAGGCATCCAGTTGTGCTGCAGCAGATGCACCGTGGCATTTCTTCTCTCTGCACTGCTCCCTGCAGTCATCCCTCCTCTGGTCACTGCTACAAATGAACAGCAATCTGCAAGGGATTTTCACCCAGGTTGCTGCTGCCCAGGGGCGTCTTACCCATAGATGTTAGTGGCACGGGGCGCCAGGGCACCAGATTTTGGAGGGTGCCACAGGCTGAGTGTCCGGGAAGGAGAGTCAGGGCCCTCTAGGGCAGCCCGCTCCTCTCAGCCACCCATCGGAGAGCGCTGCATCCGGCTCAGGCAAGCCCCTTTATGTCCCCTCCTGCCAGGATGCCTGGTTGCCTGACGGGCGCGATCGGAGGTGGGGCGCCCCTCTCTGGCCTTGTTGCTGCCTGTGCACCTCCCTGCGGAGTCTGCGAGTGGAGCAGGGAAGCGCCCTGTGCAATCCTGGCGCCGAGCGAGGATGGCACAGCCGGCAAGCCACCTGATCTGCTTGCTGGCCCTCCTGTGGCGCTGACTTCCCCAGACTGGGGCCATTAAGGGGCACCGGGCACTTAGAGGGAGGCTTCGCAGGAGGCCATCTGGGCTGCAATCCGGGCACCTCTTCCGTGCAGTGCCGAGTGCGCTTCGGACCACGCGATGTAAACGAGCTGGACCGAAGTGCCCCCCCCCCTTAAAAAGGTCAAAAACTCTGGGAAACGGGGGTTGGGCACCGCTGGAGAGATATTTGCACCACGGTGCCGGCTATGCTTAAGACGGCCCTGATGCTGCCAGCCTTTATGTCAGGTTTGCAGACACCTCTGGCACGAGTCAGACCACTGGGCCCATCTAGCTCAGTATTGTCTACACCAGCTGGCAGCAGCTTTCCAGGACTGAAGGAGTCTCTCAGAGTCTTACGCAGAGATGCTGCCAGCAGGGGATTAAACCTGGGAGTTCTGTATGCACACAGCCATGGGTAGCCTTTAGCCTCCACCCTTTAGAAAGGGATACAGGAGGCTCTCTGCCCCCAGACAGCCCATGAATGCAGAGGACACCTGACTCCACTGCTTGGCTTTGTTCAAGAGAGACAATGGGACATGGGTGGGCCCCCAAGTACCTCTCCCCCAGGGGTCAATGCATACAGAAGGATGCCAATTGATGGGGATTGCAAGTGAAGGGAAGTGTGTTGTTGTTGCTGCTGCTTTGGCATTTTGGGTCTTGCTTACGGCCTTCTTCCCTTTGGGGCCTCTGGTGGGCCAGTGTGGAGAGCAGGGTGCTGGACCAGATGGGCTGCTCTTACACTTCTCGATTCCACTTTTTAGAGCTCTGCTCTGCGCAGGGGGCAAGTCCTTAAGAGGAAAATGTCTGCAACAGCGCAAGTTCAAAGGACTTTATTCGAAATCCAAAATAGTCCAAAAGACCCCCATAGGGATGAAACACATTTTTAAGCAGGATAATTGTACATAGCAGGACACATTTAAAAACAAGGCCACTCCGTACAAAACCAGAGGCTGTCCAAAAACAAAGTCTTAGGAGGAAGAGGAGGAGGAGGATCTCAAGAAGGGAACAGGAGCTCGGGCACTAAACCACTTCCAAACTGGGAGAAAAATGTTCAGTAGAAGGAAAATCGCTATGCAAACAGTGCATTTGTCGATAAAAGGGCAAGATGGCCTTTTTTTAAAGGCAGGCAGCTGTTTGCACTGCCATCCTTCCTTGGCAGAAATGCCCTGACTGTGGGACTGTGCTAAAATTCTTGAGTGTCTCTGGGATCCTGAAAGCGCAGACCCTCCTCTGCTTGGAGATCTGCCCTGTTGCTTCCCGTTGATCAGCTGTGACGGACTAGAAGGGAAGAAAGCATGTCTGGCACAGAGAAAACCGGCAGGATTATTTTCCTGTTAAAAAGGCTTTCAGAGAACCCAACTGGGGTCTCTCTCCCCACAAAAACAAAAAACACGTACATGGCACACTGGAAAACAACTTACAAGCAGCCAGTCCACAGTTGCATCACACTTAAATAAAGAGAACTTTTGGTCAATGGGGGAAGGTCATAGGTCAGCGTTAATTCTTGGGAGGGGATGTTGGCGGAGGGATGGAAAGAGGTTCAAAGTTGCTGGAGCCTTTTCATCCTGGATTCTGGCCACTCTCTTCTCTGTGGCAACTTCCCAAGTAAATCACGGACACTTTTGCCCCAAACGTACAAGTCCAAATCTCCCAATTGTGTGTAAAGCACAATTCAAGTTTGTTTCACCCCCCCCCCCGACCCCAGCATTTGGAAGCTCATTTGAGGTCAACTGCTTGTTAAGTCCAGCTTCTCCTCCTCAGTGGCACGACAACCCAGCCCTGCTGTGGCCAGGATGGGGTGTTGTTCAGTGGGGGGTGAGCAGCTGGTCTGGAGGGCTCCGGTGTCAGCCTGCGGGGAAAAACAGAGTCCTCAGGGCCAAGAGGTCTGCAGCTCCAGCAATGCCCCCCCCCCCCCCAACAACTGCCCGCCACCCCCATTTCCTGGGCTCAGCCACACTGTTTCTTCATGCCCCGACCCTACAACCCAGGAACATTATTTCAGTTCCTCACTGAATTTATCTCCCACCTTTTTCTCCAAAGTGGTGTGCATAGTTCTCTCCCTCAATTAATGCCCACAACGACCCTCGAGGTAGGTTAGGACCCTCGAGAGCCAGTGTGGTGTAGTGGTTAAGAGCGGTAGACTCGTAATCTGGGGAACCGGGTTCGATTCCCCGCTCCGCCACATGCAGCTTCTGGGTGACCTTGGGCCAGTCACACTTCTCTGAAGTCTCTCAGCCCCACTCACCTCACAGAGTGTTTGTTGTGGGGGAGGAAGGGAAAGGAGAATGGTTAGCCGCTTTGAGACTCCTGAAGGGGAGTGAAAGGCGGGATATCAAATCCAAACTCTTCTTCTTCTTCTTCTTCTTAGGCTGAGAGAGGCACTGACTGGCCCAAGGTCACACCCTGGGTGTATCATCCTGGTTCAGTGGGGATTCGAACCCTGGTTCCCCCAGACCCTGGTGCAGCACTAATGACTACATCACCATCACCACCACCACCAGGGCTTTCAGAGTGCCCTTCTTCACACCCAGTGCTGGGACACCCAGTGAGAAAGGAGGAGAACATAAGAGCCTGCTAAGGAGGCGTGGAAAACCCCTGCCTCTGCTCAGATAAGTCTCACAACATGTAGGAGCAACAAGGTATGGCTTCAGAAGCAGCCCAGCCAGTGAACTGACAGCCTCTGCAGCCAGTCGGGAACGATTGATAGATCCAGCGCCCTTTTGCTTCCATAGTTGAGCAGGATGAGTCAGGGGCCTCCCTCACATTGCTGCACCTTCTATATAGGGCTCATTCTCTCCTCTGCCTCCCTAGGATTCACTCAGACCTCTTCGTATACAGACTCCCTGGCACTGCTGAGCACCCATCACTATGGCCTAAGTAATCCAAGCAGCAGGCCGGATGCAGCTGCCCTTTTAAAATTACCCACAATGCCCCTGAACCTAGCATTGGCCTGGGGCATTGTGGGAAGCGAAACAGGTGGCTGCAGCCAAAACTGCTTGCCAGCCTGGGCCCAGTGACGGAACAAGGAAGCCCCTGTTCTCTTGCTGCCTTAAGTGGAGCCAAGTCCAGTGCCTTCTGGATCATGCTGGACCCTTAAAATGCACAGCAGCCAGCAGAGCCAGTGGCCAGGGATGCTGGGAGTTGTAGTCCAGAAAAACCTGGAAGGCCACAGGTCTCCCCAATCCCTGCCTTAGGTCACAGAATCACAAGAGTTGGAAGGTGCCATGCAATGCAGGAATATTTCGCCCAGTGTGGGTCTTGAACTCATGGCCCTGAGATTAAGAGTCTCATACTCTACCAGCTAAGCTATCCTTCCTGTGGCAATTGGGCTGGAAGAGAGGCTTCCCCTTCTCTTAGGAACACAGGAAGGTGCCTTCTATCAAGCCACACCACTGGCCCATCTAGCTCAATACAGTGGCGTAGCGTGGGTTGTCAGCACCCGGGGCAAGGCAAGTAATTTGCGCCCCCTAACCCGTGGATTTTAGCACTCGAGTCTCTTCCACTCGAGCGCGCCCCCCCCCAGATGTTGTGCCCGATGCGGTCGGCCCCCCCTGCACCCCCCACGCTACGCCACTGGCTCAATACTGCCTACACTGGTGGGCAGCAGTGGCACGCCAGGCTCCTCGCCACAATGGCTGTGCTCTGCCTCTGCAGTCGGAGGCATCAGTGCTTCTGAATGCTGGTTGCTGGAAACCGCAGGAGGGGAGAAAGTGCTAATGTGCTCCAATCGAATGCTCCTGTGCTTCCCACAGGCAACTGTTCAACCACTGTGAGAACAGGATGCTGGGCTGCTAAGGGGCTCATTGGCCTGACCCGGCAAGCTCTTCTTATGGTTGGGGACATTCCCAGCCCTACCTGGAGATGCTCCCAGCAGGGACCATCTGCTCTGCCACTGAACTACATCCCTTCTCCCAGGAGACACCCCTGCAGGAGATGCCCCTCTGGCCTTTAAGCACAGAACACCCCGTCAGAGCCAAGCCAGGCCCTCCCCAGAGCTCACCTCTTCCTGGTTCTCTGCTCCAAGGTCACCAGTCGCCTCCTCTTGCAGCAGTAGAGACGGGGCTGGGACCTCCTGGTCTCCTTCTCCTCCATCCTCTTTCAGGCGCTTTGCTTTCTGGTCACAGGAAAGGGGCTCTGCCCGCCGCTGATGGGCACCTTGCTTGCCCTTCAGGACCTCCTCAAGGCCTGCTGCCAAGACTATCTTCTGCTGGGCACACCTGGTCAAATCTGCCGCCAGTGCAGTTGCCTCCTGGGACATGGCTTCTATCTTTACCCTCAGCTGAGCAATGTTGGTCCTGACCGTCTCCAGTATACCGTTCTCCTTCTCATTGTCGTCATCTTCTTCTTCGTCGTCGTCATCTTCCTCCTCCTCGTCCAATGTGTCATCCTCCTCCGTGTCTTCAGGTGAGGCATCCTGGATCTTCAACTGGGCTTGCAGCTCCGCCAGCCTCTCCTCCTCAGCCTCCATGTCCCGGCGGGTCTCCTCACACCCCACACAAACATCTATCACCTAGGATGTCAAAGGAGAACTCAGAAAATGTGTTTGAACAGGGCTCACAGCTGCTACAGCTCCCATTAACATCTCTCACCACTGGCCACCCATGCTGACTCTTGGAAGTTGGGGACCAACAAGATATGGGGGCCATAGTTGAAGCAGACCGTCACTTGTTTGCTGCCCCTGCTGCCCTCACCACAACCTGGCCTTCTTTGAGCACACATAGGGGGAGTCTGTGGCCCCCTCACCAGCTATAGCTGGGCTGCAGTCTCAACCTTCCCTGCCCATGAGCCATGTTGCTCTGACAGGAATGGTGGTGGCCCTGAAGTGTGAATGGGGGCCCCTTTGCAACCAACAACAACATCTGGATAACCATTGTTATCTTCTCCAATGGGATTCCATGACAGATCACATTAAAAACAAACAAACCACATTTCATATTTTTCTTAAAATGGCTGTACAGTGGTACCTCGGGTTACATACGCTTCAGGTTACATACGCTTCAGGTTACAGACTCCGCTAACCCAGAAATAGTACCTCGGGTTAAGAACTTTGCTTCAGGATGAGAACAGAAATCGTGCTCTGGCAGCAGCGGCAGGCCCCATTAGCTAAAGTGGTGCTTCAGGTTAAGAATAGACCTCTGGAACAAATTAAGTACTTAACCCGAGGTACCACTGTACTGGATTATCTCACATGTCCAAGTTGCTGGTATGAATGAAAATTTCCTCTGCCTTATCGTTTTCGAGTTACTGCAACGCTCCACTTTTACCACGCCAGTGCTACTCACGCTCAACCTTTGGGGTTGTTGTAATATATACAACAACAAAATAACCAGAGCCCTACTCTCAAGGTTTGTCTAGCTCAGTGTTGCCCACACTGGCTGGCAGCAGTGGCTCCCCAGGGTGCAGGCAGGAGACACTCTCAGCCTTACCTGGAGACATTGCTGTGGATTGAACCTGGGTCCTTCTGCAAGCCAAGCAAGGGCTCTGCCACAGAGTGGTGGCCCTCTATTAAGTTGCCCGATAGAGAGGCACACCCTTGGTCCTGCGAGCTCAGCATGGTTGACACTGACCAGCAGCAGCTCTCTCCAGCAATTCAGGTAGGGGAGTCTTTTCCCAGCCCGCCCTGGAGATGCTGCCAGTGGGGACTGAGCCTGGGGCCTTCTGCATGCAGAGCAGGTGCTCTAGTGCTGAGCTGCAGTCCTTCCTCCACATAGCACAATGAGGGCCACGATCCCCACCAGCCTGTGCCAGCCTACGACCCGTGCGCTGCCGTTCCTCCCTGCCTAACTCTCCAAAGCTGCCTCCCGTTTCTTTCAACAGCAGGCAAACTCAAAAAGCTGAACTTGCACCACAAGGATCAGGAGGGTCCCCCATTAGATGCCCATTCCCCCACCAGCTCATGAAAGACTAGGTCCCATTTCTTGGCTGTTGGTGCCCCCCACCAGCCCCCCAAGGAGCGAAGCCTGCTCTCACCTTCATCTGAAGCGTGTCTAGAAGGGATAAGTGGTCCTGGATTTTTTTCTGGGGAACAAGACAGATATAGGTGTGAGGACTGGAATCGGTGCCCACAAAGACCATCTCCCCAATATATCCAGCACCCCCCACCCTTGCAGTGAAGGGCAGACACCCAGGACCCCCATCCTCACACAGAGAGATCAGGAAAGGCTGCCTGGGTGGCTTAAGTAGTGGCAAGAGAACTTTTGTCAGGGGTAAGGATGTTGTTTTCCATCACTACCATCCCTGACCATTGGCCACACTGGGTGTTGAGGGAAGAAGAAGAAAAGGAGTTTGGATTTGATATCCTGCTTTATCACTACCCGAAAGAGCCTCAAAGCGGCTAACATTCTCCTCTCCCTTCCTCCCCCACAACAAACACTCTGTGAGGTAAGTGGGGCTGAGAGACTTCAGAGAAGTGTGACTGGCCCAAGGTCACTCAGCAGCTGCATGTGGAGGAGCGGGGAAGCGAACCTGGTTCCCCAGATTACGAGTCCACCGCTCTTAACCACTACACCACACTGGAGGTGCACCTAGGCTCTCTTGTGCCCTTGGCAAGGAGTTGTGCCCGGCCTCCCAGAGCAGCCGAGGAGCAGTTCGGGAAGTGTGCAAGCAGGCTGCTAGCCAGACTGGAGAGGTGTGATTTCTGTGCCCCCCCCCCCCGGGTCTATGCCATTGGCGGGGTCCAACCCTACACCTGCCATCTTTCAAAGAAGTTTTTTTTAAACTATTTTTGGGAAATTTGCAAACAAGGGTTGCCATATGCCCAGGTTTTCCCAGACATTTTTTGTCAATTGTCGGGAATTCCGCCCGGATGCTCTTTTCGGTGGATGAATCCTGGACGTATGAAGCAGCCTGAAAAGCCTCTGCTCCTGGCAGATTCTTTTAGTCAACAACCCTGTTCAAATCAGGCCTCCTACCCAGCCGTTCCAAGTGCCCCTTTAAGGATCCAGCTCTAAGAGCTACAGGAACACCAGGGTGACAGAAGAAATCAGCAGAGTCCAATCTCTCCCCCCCCCCCCATGTACCAAAGCTGGTGGTCCTGTCTCCAGGTGAGACACTCCTTCATTTCAGCAGTTAGACAAGGTGTTCTCCTGGGGCATTTGAAGAAGAAATAAACGTAGCAGCAGCAGAAGAAGAAGCATGCTGCCTTTCTGGGACCCATGTCTGCCAATGCAGGACCATGAAGTGGGGAATCCCAGTTTATATATCTGGGGAAAATAAAAGGGCCTCCAGGACAGAGCTGAAAGCCACCAGAGGAAAACCCCACTGCGACTTCCCTAAGCCAAGTTGCTCCCTGAAATAAATAAAGGTCTTATGTATATAATAAAGGTTCATTAATGTACCAAGCAAACATGTACATAGATATATAGGCCACATGTCTGAAGCCGCACAGGAGAGCAGCCATGGAGCCATTTGGACTCCCAGGCTGACCAGGTGTTTTCTCTGCAAGGTCAAATGGAGGAACCTCCCCATTGTCTTTTCCTTCACAAATCCTGTCTTAAGGGTATGTCTGTGTTTGAAGAGGGTGAGCCTGGGACTTGGCTCAGGAACTAAGTATTTATCATTACAAAAGAGTGGCCAGGCTCCCCAGGGGATCCAATCAAGTAAGCATTAACAGGTAACTTGCCAGGCAGGAGGTAAACAACCCACTCAGACTTCTGCCTTAGCCCGCCCTTTCTGTGATGTAGTTATGATGTTTCTGGGGGTGGTCTTTGACTTCAAGGTGGGCAATTCAAAATGTCTATATAAGGGCAGGCACACCTTAGTTCTGGGTCCTCCTCCTTTCCTGCGTGTGTTTTTTCCTCTGACCGATGGAGAACCTACAAAGGACTCCATGAGGGCTCTTGTGTCCCCCATAAGGGAATAAGGGCAGATTTTTGTTTATTACATCCCCATTCACCTTTTCTCGCAGGAAAGACATTGCAGAGAAAGAATGAACACAACAGGATACAAAGGCTTCAAAGAAAGAAGGAAGGAAGGAAGGAAGGAAGGAAGGAAGGAAGGAGGTGTTGCACCCCGCGCCATCCAAAGAGCCATCCATCCACAGCAAGAAGGTGGGAGGAAAACTCACCAAGTTCTTCTCAAGGAGGTCAACTGACTGCATGCTGCCTGCACACCTAGAAAGGGAAATCCAGTCAGTGTCCTGAAGACAAACAACAAATTTTCAACCCTGAAGCAGGGACTGAGAAGATGAGGCAGCAGCTCCGCTCACAGGGGAAACAACACTTTTACAAGTGCAGAAATAAGTTTTAGTTGCAAGCAAAAGGGGGAATGAAATGAACCAGCCACACAAGCAGTAAAACTGGGGGGGGGGGGGGGAGTGTTGTGAAGAAGGCTCAAGTTCCAAATTCATCTCTTTTTCACATAAGCAGCCTCCTTCCCCATACCTTGTTATTCTGTAATTTATCTCTTCTCTGGAACCCACAAATATACCTTCGCTTATAGATTTCATTCTTGCTGCTGGAATAATTTGTGCTGAATTAGGTGTTTGTTTCTGTGCTGCATTTTCCACAGACATTACTTCTCTCTTATCACATGGTACCCAATCATTTTTACGGCACTAAAACTTTTTTGGTTTTGGCTTGTGGACAGCTTTGAATATGGGTTATTTTCCATTTCTCATTCTATACTTTTGGCCAAAAAGAAAACAGTGAGGGCCAGCCTTCACTATTATATATTACATTTAAATCATTATTTTAGGCTAGACTTGTATTTTATTCAGATTTTCCAGTATTCTCTATCCTGCATGCCAAATTGCTCTCCACTGCTTTCCATCTGAAATTGATTCTATTTCCTAGAATTCCACTCTGAATTTGGAGCTCTGTCTCTTTCTTAAACTAAAATGCTCTACAGTCAGGACACTTGGAAATGTTATAAATGTTAGCCAGAGAGTTGGTAGAATTTAGGCGGGCTAATGTAGTTTTAATTGTAGTTCATTTTAATCTTGCACATTGTAATCCTTACACATTGTTACAAGTTTTGGGTGCCAGCGTTTGTGGGTTCAAGGCATCCATAATTTATAGAGTAAATGTGAGGTATTAATAAATGCTTGGAGTCAACCTGGGTGCCAAAATTAGATATAGCAGTGCTAAATCAGTTTCTTGACCAGGAATCACCTGGGGAGAAGAACCACCATATAGTACAAAAGGAGGTGGTATTGCCTGACATCAGATGAGTGCAAGCTCCTCCCTCCCATGTGGTATGGTGAACAGGCAAAGGTTAGATTTAGGATTTCAGGCTTGGATGGCAAGGAAAATTGTGGCATTTTGCAAGAGGTTTGAAAAGCAAGGAAGGAGGAGGGCCAGTAGAACTCTAGGTGGGCTAGCTGGAGCAGGCTGTAACAAAGGGACAGCCAGCATGGCTTGTTCCTCTTGTAGACCTAAGCCTGCTGCTCCTAACAATAACAGAATCATAGAATTGTAGAGTTGGAAGGGATCATGAGGGTCATCTAGTCCAACCTGCAATGCAGGAAACTTTTGTTCAACATGGGGTGTGAACCTACAACCTTAAGAGTCGCATGCTCTACTGACTGAGCTAATTGATTCGAAGACCAAATAATCTTCTGCAGATATGAATGCTCTGAACCCTCTCTCCCCTACAGACTCAGGTTGTGTATATGTGTGTGTGAAGAAACCATATATCATAAAGACACTACAGTTTCTGCTGTGCCTAACTTCCAAAGGAAACACAGACCCTGGGTAAACGCCAAGATGATTGGAATCTCATGCAGCTCAGAGATTGGGGTGGTGTGTACTTCTGGTGTTTACTCACCACTTAATAGTGTCTTTCATTCTTATTTTCTTACATTTCCATCACATTTCCCTTCTGCATTTTACAGAAGTACATTTGCATTTTCCTTCTCCAAGATTTGTTTGTGCCTATGCTGTGCTTTTAATTACTTTTAATACTGAAATAAAAAATTTAAAGTCATATATATGATATTGAGATATATATATATATATATATATATATATGCAGGTTTTGGTGTCCTCGGG